>JAWDGP010001483.1:475000-602500 GCA_033675545.1 Elysia crispata
AGTACATGCTGTATAATAGCATTCTTCCCACAAGTAGAAACAAATCTCCAATTTCACTAAACCAAGCCTCTTATAGATAGCCACAACTGGTCGTGCCCAGACCCTAATTTGTTCACATCTCTCTCTCTCTCTCTCTCTCTCTCTCTCTCTCTCTCTCTCTCTCTCTCTCTCTCTCTCTCTCTCTCTCTCTCTCTCTCTCTCTCTCTCTCTCTCTCTCTCTCTCTCTCTCTCTCTCTCTCTCTCTCTCTCTCTCTCTCTCTCTCTCTCTCTCTCTCTCCCCTATTCTGCAGATATCTGTAACTTTTGCTGGTTCTTATTTTTATCTCAAGTTAAATCATAAGTGAGCATCACAATCACATTACTATATGTAAATATATATATATATATATATATATATATATATATGTGTGTGTGTATGTGTGTGTGTGTGTAAATGAAAATTGTATGGCACGTGCTATTGCTAATACTTGATAAACATAAAATGACAAAGATTTCTTAGACAGTACAAAAAACTTTTATGAAATACCCAACTATCATATTATTTTAATCTACATAGTTCTAGTTTTAGACATTTATACAATCAAGGTTAATCAGCAGAAGGTTACCACTTGCTTTTTTTTCTTCTGTTTTAAAGCACTGATATAAAATAATAATAATAGAGCTGAAAATCTGATCAAGGTTTCGATGAAATTAAGAAAGTAAAATGAAACATCGAGCTTAACAATTATTTCCATAAATTTACATAAAAAAAAAACAACTGAGTTTTAAGAAAGATATTTACATCTTCAAAATAATGTTATTGGCAATACTCAGGAAAACCACCATCCCTGAATTATGAAAGTAAACTTTTATATAAAAAAAGGTCCGTTTTTTTTTTAAATTATCTCCAGCTTTATTTACTTCTAACTGGTCACACTGAACTAAAAAATGGTGTACAAGAATATCTTTTTAATAATACAATTAAGTCAAGTAATACAAAATTCAAATAAATGTGTTGTTCTTCTTTGTTAGCTTGACCTAATCTCCAATCTTCTAACTTAATATTACATTATTTAAAAACCATTTTTGACTTTTGCATTCCCCTGGAATAATAAAAAGTTGGGGGGGGGTTGTTGTTGTTTTTTAATAGTTTATTTACAGTGTTGAACATTCACAGCTATATACACTAAGAAGTGTAGCTGTAATGAGTCTCACGGATGGTTTTAAATCACAGAGGGGTCTGTGATAAAAATTAGAAAAATAATAGTGAGTCACCAGTGTTAGATCAAACAATGTTATGTGATAAAAATAATGAATATAAGAATGGAAGAGGCGAAATATTTTTCAGATTTGCACTTACCCGCATTGAGTTTGTGACAGCAAAATTGTGGGGTTTGGTTTGACAAAAGTCGATGTCAGTTATTGCTCCATACTCTTTCACAGTGATTGGGTTCTGAGGAATGAAAAATAAAAGGATAAAGACACAGCTATAGGCAAGATCAAAAGATACATGCATTCATATCATACAAACTGAAATAGCTATTCAAGGTTGTACCAATAAAGTCAAATATGACACCTAAAAATTATAAGGGCTTTTTTCAACAATGTTCTATTTGTTCAGATATCCTCGTATGAAAATCTGAAAGTAGCTTTACAGGTGTTTCACAATTTAGAAATACCACTATTGGCTTGTATTAGGACCAGTGGCTTTGACAATTCTTAAGATGTTAAATATAAAAGTTGGTGCATCTAAAATCCATAAATTGCTATTTTTGGAATGAGCATTTGAAAAAATTTTTGTTGATGGGGTACATTTCCTGAAAGGTCAGTGATGCTTATCTCTTATAATAATTGTCAGGCGAATGCGTATTTCCATAAAATTCTTTCTCAGCCTTGTCATTCAAGTCTGAGGCATTTATTTATTTTCTAAATTATATCAACCAATTTCTTTGTTATATTCCAAATCATTTGCATCTTCCAAGTAAAAGTAACATAGCCTTACAAATGAAGACCTAATTCGCTTAGTTTGCAGAGGCTTTCAATGGAAGTGTTGTTAAACGTTTATTCTTTTATTTTAAAGAAAAGAAAAAGATGTCATCTTCATGACAGAATTCATTTTTTTAAAATTACGTTTATTTTTATTTCTCATCTAAAAATTAGTAAATTCCTGATTTATTTGGAAATTGTTTATTTTATCGTGAGTATATTTTAATGTCACTCTATTTCGCGATTTGTTTATTATTAACTGTCATAAGTATTAGCGACACACTTTCTTAAATGGCTGTGATTTGATAAAGCACTCTTTAGCTATTTTGTCATCTTCTTATTTGTCATTAGGTCACAATGGGTAGAATACACTGCAAGCCTACAATATTTTTTCCCATCTCCAATAAGCCTGTTATGTTTATAAATACTTTCTGTTAAATCATCTCTGACTCCAGACTATGAATGGAACAGAGTGAAGTAGGACAAGTGTCAGCTGCATCATACTATAAAAGAACTGTAGTTGCTTTTATCTGGATATTTGTAACATCCTTTCCTGAATTATGATATTATCAGTTTAGACATGTAAAAGTCAAGGATACAATGTATTTGCTTTTCCTGTTAGTGCTCTCAAAGTTCGCATTTTAAAATTCAGTTTTTTGTTTCCTTGTGCGTTGTGATCCATGGGATCTCTATCTTTATTACGATAACTTGGCTACAGAGATATTTGTTTAATAATAGCAATTATATTCTATCAGATTGAAAGCTGGATAAGGTATAATAAATTTAAAGCACTGCATTTTTCTAACACTTGAATGTCTTAAGTCATGAGGCTTTTAATACTGCAAACTCCAATAGATTTCCTCAACTGAGAGCACCCCCTTTGTGTGGCTTTAATTTCAAATAAATTTGTGTGTTGTTTTGTTTTAATTCAAGCACCCCTCTAATGTAATTTGCTTATTCTACAATTTACTTTAACAAAATCTTAATTGAGCAGTAATTCTTCAAAGCTGCCAGGATGGATTTTGATATTCTAAAAGTCTTGCAAATACTGCTAATTAAAATTATGATAGAGCACTCTTTAGATATTTTGACAAGAGGTTTTGTGAGAGACAAATCTTTTAGTGTCATAATTATGGACTACTGAAAAACAAATAGTTCTCTAGAAAAAACAATAAAAGGCTTTGTTGTCAATTGTAAACAAAAAAAATAAATAAGGGGGGCTCAGAGACAGAATTCAGCAGACCTTTTCATAAGGATCATTAGACTTTTCAATCAAGAAAATTCTTAAATATTTAATATTGTGCAATTGGACAACATAATGATTTTTAAGTGTTATAGAAAGGGAGATGGGAAAAGTTTTTATTATCCTACTGCTATTAATTTGCTGCACTAGTACAGCCTAAGTGCCTAATAATTTGTAAAGAAAAGAGCAGTTTGATGCAGTTCATCTCAGATTTCTCTCAAATGATGAGTTGCAGAATTTAGTTTACCGTTACATAGCCATCATTTAAATTTAAATTCAAAGTTTATGTAATTAAGATATTATTCTGCTCAAGGGTTTCAAAAGTTTTTGTTTTAGATCTAGCTGGCAAATCAGGCACTAAAACTGAGACTCTGTATATCTGAATATTAAATCTAGACAGGAGAATAATAATTATAAATATTATATTCAACTTAAGGGATTATTAATTGTCAGAAATGTGGACATGTTTTTAGTAAAAAGTTGCTACAATATAGTTTTACGCAAATTTTTTTTTTAATTTGACTAATGAATCCTAAAACTCTTCTGTATGGATGTGTTAATAATGAACCTGATACAACTTCTTGCTTTTTTTTTTTTTTTTGCTGCTTGGATCTATAAAGACAAATGTCAGGTAAATCACTCAGCAAATGCAAAAGCGTAATGCAACTGTCTAACAGACCTTTCATTTTTCTCCGATTCTAATTTTTTTTTTTTATAATAGAAAATTTACTCAAAGTTATTGTAGCTAAAATCATGTAAAGATTCAAGAAAGTCATGTTAGACTTAAGAGGTCAACAAATATACCCAGTCAAAGTAGCAATATAATATAAACCTTTATCCATCTGAGCAATATTCAAATCTAAAGCCTGCATAAACTGAACCTAACTTTATTTTGTTGAAGAGCCTATATTGCAGAGAATTATATTATATTAATTACAGGCATATCAGATCTCCAAATAATATCTAGATATTTACCTTATGAGAATAGTTAGTTAATTTTGTAAATTCCAGATTTGTTTATAGAATCTTTTTTCCACTCATAAGCATGTAGGCATTTCAAAGAATTTTTAAATTGATCCAGAAAGGACAGAATTAGATGACCTCTTACATTCTCTTGATTATGAACGTAAAAGTCTGTTTAAATAAGGCAATGAAATTAAATGTACTAGTACGAGGCTCTTGACAGCATATTACATTAAACCACGGCATATATTCTAAATATAGAAATGTAAATTCTAAAATGATTTTCGAAAGTCTTTCTTTTCGTCTCTTCCGTACATTTAAGCCAAGACACCCAGTGTTACATAGCCTATACCATAATTTTCTAGATCTAAATCTTTCCTTGTGCGTGTGGTAGCTTGTTTATTTTCATACCAATAATTACAAAATACATAGATCACAAGATCACAATTGTTTGATCAGGCTATTGAGAGAGAGAAACACAGCCATCTTACTCTGGATTTTCACATGCCAAGTGCTCAAAGTTCATCAAATCCAGTTTCAATACAAAAGTTGTAATAGATAATACTGCAGTAAAACTGATTATTCAGAGGGGAGGATTTCTTATTAAAATACCTTTCATTTAACCACATACTTGTTTTTTAACACCTATAAATGTATAAAATTTCTGAAACTTTACTCTTTGTGCTAGTGTTATTTTTTTTAAAACTTTTTTGTTTCATTTAGGACATATAAAAAGAATTAGGGTAAATGATGCACAAAAAATCATGTCGAGAAGAAAAATAACAAGATAATTATTTTCGATAAAGCTAATCACTATTTCCCCTAGTTAGCTAGTATATTTCAAGCTTTGCAAAATGATTAATCCAATCACCATGTGCTATTTTGCACCAATCATGATCCATAACACAAAGCTCTTGAACCAATCAGGACAGCTCATCAAGTCAATTTCATAAGCTTTCATAAGCTTAACGGAACCAATAAGCATCAAATGAACAAATTCACTACTCATATCCTTATTTTCATACATACTCGAAAACCAAATACCCCTCAATTTCACCCATTCCCTCTTTTTTTTGGAAGGAGAGGGGGTGAGGAAGAAATTTAGTAAGCAGACACACCAGCCAAAAATTGTATCATTGTTCTATATCTTCATTATCCAGTTTTAGTGATAGTATATTTAATAGAATTGTCTACAACTAATTATAAAATATGCTTGGATTTTTTGCATCATTGACTAACAGCTATAAAATTATCACACTGATACAAGGGTTCCAAACTATAGCTGTAACAGACCAAGGTGCAACTTATGCTGGGACGCTGATGCAATGGGCACTAACACACGGCCCATACCATTTCGCACCTCACCCACAGTACATGTAATACAAAGACTCTTGAGATTGAATTTGAAGTGGACTGTAGCATCATTGGTTTCAAATCTTAAATGAACACCATGCATTGGTGGTCATGTCAATTTTTAGTACCTCCCTTGGGTGAGTTTTTTACATTTATTTCTTGAGAAGATACAACATGCTCTTACAGGGGGGGAGGTGCAACTGGGTGTATGACGTTACAAAATGTAAATAAGCAAATGGGGACTATTAGGTCTGCTGAGATATCTTATTTCACTGATGCTCTGATTCGTCCATTTAGATTATTGTTTCAACTGAAGGGGGCCACACCCCTGACTCAGTCAGTGGAAAAAGCAATGTAGATTTCATAGTGAATAATGTTTACTTGTTCATAACTTTGCTTATAGTAAGGCTAGGAAGTTCAAGTATACTGCAAAATTATTGGCTATTATCGCAATATCACATGAATTCAATTATAACGGTGGCTTGATAACCAGAGCAAGGAATATTTTTCATAGAAGAGAGTCATAGCTATTCCTGATGATCAACAAATCATAGTTGATATTTAACTTTAATTCATAACTCTGCACTCCTTGAAGCTAGAAACATCAAATAAAGTGCAAAATTATAGAATTTTATTGCAAAATCACATCAGATTAATAGTGATGGTTTCATTGTAGACCGCTAAGTAATTTTATCTCAAGAAAAGAGACATAATTCATAATGATAATCTGCAACTGCAAACCAGTGACCAAAAAATGCACAAGTATTGTTTACATCATAACTTTTTTATCCGTGAAGCTAGAAACTTAAAAAAAAACAACTGCAATATTACCCGCTAATATTGCAGGCAGATTCACAAGAAATCAAAAGATACAGCATCACAGTAGAACGCTTAAGAATTTTGAAAAATAAGATACATGTATAAGCGGCGTTACACATCTACAACCATCGCCTTCCCGCAGGTAATAGTGTGAGTTGTACATATACAACTGACGCCCGGTGAAAATTTTCCAAAAATGTTATACATGAACAACTGTCACTTTTCACAGGTTATTTTTGGTTGTTGCTATTCTTTAGAGCTATCAAATGTGTAAATCAGATGTGTATTAACTCCTCAAATGATACTTTATAGACAGGTAACTCAATTTATTTGGTCATGAAATGGGTGAACAAGTGCATCTCTAGCTAGATTGATAACTGAATCCACTATGATAGCTACGTAACAAACTGGACATATCACAATCACTTATTATTATTATATAGATCTAACTCAAAAAGATCCAGTACTTATGAGAGAACAAAAAAAAATTTTTCACTTTTGGTTTGTTTGTTTTTCTAGCTAGTCTTTACAAAGTAGATCTTTTCTCTTCCACCCTTTAAAGTTTTGATCTAGAGTCTAGATCTAGATCTTTTTCAACTTCAAGTAAATCTATTTGTGAACAATGAATGAACTCTAGCCATGATCTTCCTTTTCTAAAGTATTGATGCACTATTATTGAATAGACTAGATTTAACATCTTAATTACTTTTATCAAGGGCAATTAGAGTCTTAATTATAAGTACACAAGATTTATCTAGATAAAATATCTAAATCTAGATCTAGATTCATGTCTTTAATACTATTACTATACATCTGTGGAAACTAGTCTAGATTTTCTAGATCTAGATCTAGATCTAGATCTAGTCTAGACCCTGATATCAATTATCTGATCCTGGACCGAAAAAAATATGAATAGGATATGACTAAACCTTGATTTCGACAACTATTTTCTTTAAAACTTTTTGCAAACCTCTAAATTTTTCCAGTACAGTCCATCTGGTGTTGTTTTTTCTTTAGCAACTTTTGGTGCACATATCAATGTTTTCTTGAAGGAGGTCGCCATCTTGAATGAATAGTTCCGGTATTACCGGCAGAGTTAATTTATAGCCTTCGAACAAACTCCTTAAATAAGAAAACCTTTCATTTTTATATATTTAGTTCTTAATTCTATGTAAACTAGTATGAATAAAACGTATTTTATAATTCTGCTGTTCACGTAAGTTTATAAGATCTAGATATTTAAATATTGATAAAAGCTACGTTAGCCTCATATACGTAATTAGGTCAAGCGCCCAGAGAGCTTCGAAGCGCGAGGCGCAGCAGTCACGAGGTACGTCACGTCTGCATAAATTAATTTCCTCGAATCATGGGGCCTCACGGCAGAATAACATCATTTGATATAGAGTGCAACGAGATCCGCTGGAGTATCTGTCCGCCGTAAGCACCGCCTCTATTGTGTAAAAAGACTCACAGTAGTTGGTTGGATTAGACAAGCGATGGATCAGCCCTCTTGATGGATCAGGATTGAATTTTGAAAGTTTATTTCAACGGCGTTGCTTCATAACAGGGCAAGCTGTAAGATAGTTAACTTTATTGTGAAAAGGTGACCGTTTATCATTAGTTTAATTCGTTCGTGTTATAAACAACGCTTTAACCCCAGTAAAAGGCTATCAGAGGCCTATTCTCGCTGGATATTGATGCTACAGCATAGCAGTTGGTCACAATAAACTCATGGCAGATGGCCAACGCAGTAGTATCCAAACAGTTTCAGGTATGCACTTAAGTTCTTTAGTACAACAATTGAATAAGTTTACACATGCCGTATCATTTTCTATTGAGAGATAATAGATGCTTTATTTTATTCGTACTATGCTGCTTTCTCGTTTTCAAAGAAAATGGCTTTTTTCTTCCTTATTGCTTTATTTTTACCCTTCTTTGTTCTGGTTTAATTGGTGATTTTTTATTGATACGAATGGTGTTTAAGTTGCCTTTCCTTTTCTGTTTATTTTCTGTGTCGCATGTTTCTTTTCATGGGCTACCGCATATCTTAAACAATTGCAAAGCCTTTAGTTTATTTTTAGTTAGCTTGGGATTAATATGCCGTTATCGATTTCGGGACGGATCAAAGGTTGATGAAGAGAGATAACACAAAGCTGAAAAATAAAAATTTAATTGATGTAATAAAACTTTGGTAACAATAAAGCACAAGCAATCAAAATTTCATGATAGCAGATTAAAAAAAAAATCTACGAATTTGTACTGGTCAAACAATACGGCGTTTTCCCTCCCAATCAGTAAGTTGATATCAAAGAATAAACTTTGAAGAAAAAAAAAGCGCCTAGTTAGAAAAGCGGCAAAAATCCATTGCTTTGACTTAATTTAAAAAGAAAGGGGAAATCAAACCAGAAACAATTTTTTATATCAAAACATAGCAGTATATTAGAAATTATGAATATATATATATATATATATATATATATATATATATATATATATTTAATGGACGCGAATTCAAAAACCGATTTAAACAGATGAAACAATACAATTTAGTGATAGTCTCAAACTGCTTAGATAAGGATCAAACATAAAACATCCCTGGCGACCAGAGTATGATACTAGAGAGCAGGAACGGTCAAATCGATGCAACAGATTATTTCAAAAAGATAAACAGTTGCTTTAGTTTTAAGGTTGATAAAGCTTAAAACTTTTGGGCTAAGAAAAGACGACTGTTTGCATTGGAACAGTGCTTGTCATTAAGCCCATTACCCCTTTTTTCATTTAACAATTTGCCCATTTACTAACCCTCTTACTTACTATTCTCTATGTCCATCAGTATGTTTATCTATCTTTGATCTAATTCTCTTTTATCAATCTATCAACCTAACTATCTATCTATATTTGTCTATTAATCTCTTAATATCTATTAATCCACGTGTCCTTCTTTCTTAATTCATTCTTAATGTCTAAATATAATAAAATAGTGCTTAACAAAATGATTATTGACATGAAGTAAGTAAATAAACAGCTACTGTAATAACCCGAACCTCTTCAGTCATGGATTACTGCATATACTAGGTATTTTTCTATCTATCCGTCTATCTATCTCCCCATCCATTTATCTATTTATTTATTTATTTATCTATTTATTTATCTATCTATCTATCTATCTATCTATCTATCTATCTATCTATCTATCTATCTGTCTGTCTATCTATCTATCTATCTGCCTATCTATCTGTCTGTCTATCTCTCTCTCTCTCTCTCTCTCTCTCTCTCTATATATATATATATATATATATATATATATATATATATATATCTTTCTATTTATTTATAGATTGTTTATTTTTTTTAATTTATTTATTTATCTTTTTGTATATGTATTTATCTATCTATCTTTCTATGTATGTATGTATGTATGTATGTATGTATGTATGTATTTATCACCCAAAAATATCTGTTCGTGGCTACTTATCTACCTACTTAATTATTTTCTATTTTTCTATGTCGGTTTTAATCATGTTATTTTGTCTGATACTCAGTGCAACCGCTTCACTATAAATTAGACTGTGGTCTTTACAAAATTATGTGTGTATGCCTTTGCGGATGGACAAACCTTTGTATCCTACACAAGCAACTTCATAGGACTTTACCTGACTGCATACATTTTCCAAGTTGCCATAAATAATTTTAATGTTTGTATTTTATGTTGCATGGCAACTGATAATCAGTCAAAAATGAAACAAGGAAACAGATGTAAATTTATAAAAATATTTTTCTTTCCTTCCGCGCTTGAAATTTGAAAAAAAAACCCGATTCTTTTGAGCACTATCGATTATATAGTGAAGTTTGATTAAGGATGGGTCATAATTAAAAAGCTTTAACAGTATGAACATTTTAAATGTATTTTTTTAATTATAATTTCG
This sequence comes from Elysia crispata, assembly GCA_033675545.1. Taxonomy (NCBI): domain Eukaryota; kingdom Metazoa; phylum Mollusca; class Gastropoda; family Plakobranchidae; genus Elysia; species Elysia crispata. The sequence continues at coordinate 485,270 of JAWDGP010001483.1, forward strand.
GTGGGGATTTTTTTCGGGGGTACTAGTTAGTTTTATTCATATCATTGTCATTCTTCAAATCAATCTTTATAAACTCATATAACCATCTATTATTTTTATACAAATTTGATAATCTACACAAAAGAAAATTTCTGCTTGGAGAAGTTGCAACATAAAATTTTAAAAAGCCGATTCAAAAGCTACTATGTATGTATGTGATTGTTTGTTTGTTTACGCACAATATTTACATACCTAAAATTCCTTAGGGGTAAGTAATTTTTGCTTGAATTTTTGGTTAGATTTTTTACTTGAATTGTTTGATCAACGAGTGTTTACGCGAAATTTTTAAGACCCTTTTTTTTTCCTTTCTTCCTCTTGTTTGTTTGGTTCGGTTTTTCAAAACTCTGAAAACATCTCCTGTGAGCCTTTAAAATAATTGTATTTTATAAGTTTTAATTTCTTGGAGAGATAGGATTGAAAAACTTTTTAAAGAAGCATAACGCCAGCAATTTTCGAGATTTAAAAAACAAAAAAAATACATAAATGTAAATTTTATCAGCCATGGAATAAGTTAAACTTGACATAATCGTAATCTTATATAATGTTTAAACATTTATTATTATTTTTATTATTATTATTATTATTATTATTATTATTATTATTATTATTATTATTATTATTATTATTATTATTATTATTATTATTATTATTATTATTATTATTAAATTTTTTTGTGTTCTTACGAAACATATTTTGCGTCAAGGGCGAAAAAAAGTTGTATTAAAGAGCAGAAACACATATTCTGAAAACAAAATCACTGCAAAAGATAGTAAATTTGCAATGCGGATAATATACTGAGTGTCTTAATTTTATTTGGAAAGCTTCAATCATTTTATTGCATGAGAAAATTTTAAGATAATCGTTTGCACTTAATACATTGGAAGAGTCTTGGAAAAGCGCAGAAAAATTTTCAAGCAGAATAAAATTAAAAAGAGACAAACTTTATTTCTTCAGGGCTTATTAAATTGATAATTTTTGCTGCCTTTGACTGTAAAGTCAAAACACACTAAAAATATAGCATGAATCAAATACTTGTGCGCTTTTTTAATTTGAGCATTACATTAAATTTTAGTTTTTTTGTTTTCTACAGCACGATTTTAAATTTTTCCCCCCTTAAAAACCCTGTTTAAATAAAATTTAAATCTCTCACTAATCACATCTTCCAATGAAAAAAAATTACATTGTGCTTCATTTCATAAAATTATATGTCATATTTTTGTTTCCAATTTTGGATCAATACTTTTCATAATCCTTTCCATCGGGTTGAATGTGTGTGGGCGGATTATTGTCTAATGAACCAACCCCTGAAAGATTTTCCTTCCTTACTCAGTTACTCAGAGCTATTTTGTAGCTTGACTCACGGCTCTCACGCTTTGCTGAACTGACAAACAAGAGTTTAAGTCGTCGCATCACCTGCACGAACAAAACTCTTAGCTTTCAAATATGTATGAAAAAACTAGATATTCTCTTGGAGGCCCGAACCCCCCCCCCCCCCCCCCAAAAAAAAAAAACAAAAACAAAAAAAAAATACACACCTTTTTTTTAAAGATAAAGCCAATCCAAAACAACCGATGAATAAGTACGTTGAGTTGTGCAAAGGTCTGAAAAGTCAGATGGCGAATTACCAGAAGTTATGAATTTCTTTAACTCAGTTTCGCTCCTTGCTCTTCTCTTTCTTTCATTGCTTGTCTGCTAGCCTGTAGCTGTCTATCTGTCAGTATGTCCGTTTCTTTATCTCTCTCTCTCTCTCTCTCTCTCTCTCTCTCTCTCTCTCTCTCTCTCTCTCTCTCTCTCTCTCTCTCTCTCTCTCTCTCTCTGTCTCTGTCTCTCTCTCTCTCTCTCTCTCTCTCTCTCTCTCTCTCTCTCTCTCTCTCTCTCTCTCTCTCTCTCTCTCTCTCTCTCTCTCTTCTTTCCCCTAAGTTGCACCTCATGTCAGTGTGGATATATTGAAGGATGGTAAGGGGTTGAGGGGCGGCGCTTTATTTTGGCTCTGTGTTGAATAGTAAAATGATCAGTGTTTTAGTTGACTCCTGGGACCACGCTTTGGTACGAGTCGGAAACGAAAAAAAATTTAAATTGGGTTAGTGTTCGTGCCAGCCACACTCCGAGATCTACCAGTTCCCCCTCACCGTCTGACTGACTGACGAATGTGGAGTGAATACTTACTTGTGAGCAGCTGCTGCAACCTATACTCGCCACCAAGTTTGAAAGATGGGTTACAAGTACATAATTATGAAGAAAAAAATAAGTGCGTGTGTGTGTGCAGAAAAGTGTGTGTGTGTGTGTGTTTGGGGGGGGGGGGGGGAGGCGAAACAGAAGAGAGAAATTTTACAAAGATTATTACTAATTGTTAAATCTTGTAGCACAAACTTATAAATACATATATAAAAAAGAAATAAAGACGGAAGTGAAAGTATCAATCTGTGTCAAAGAAAGAGTAAATAAGCCAAATCCTCAATCTAAATAGTCTTGAAAAAATATCAATAGGTGAGAGAGAAAATAATGATACGGGCAAACGCACATATGTGAATGTGTTGATTGATAGAGAGAAAAAAAAAACGTTAAGTATGAATGCAATTTTCCACACTCGGTTATTGTAGTGCGTCAACGACAAAGTAATTATGCAATTGATTTACTTTAAAACTTTTTTGTTACGCATATAAATTTGGGTTGGCCGTTATATTGAATGCAAAATTTCTATTTAGGTCAACGTTTTGAAACATTAGTTATAATTTAAATATTTGTATTTTAGACAAATAATATTAAGTAGTCGCAACCAATTGGCTATTTCTCTCTATGTCCTATTCACAGGCTAAGGCGATGACCACTGCTGTACCTATGGACTTAGAGAATAATGACTCTGACACTTACAGTGATGACGAGCGTACAAGTAACTCTACCATCATCACATCCGCCTCAGCCAAAATAATTGGCGAAAAAGAGGACATAATGAAGAATGAAGTGAAAGGAAAAACCGAGGAATCAAAGTTGATGAGTTTGAGTCGCGAGGACGAAGACGATGAAGATAACGATGACGGTGAAGATGAGTTAGCGAACAGTTTACTCGTCTCTCCCGACAAATTAGGTCCGGCAGACAGAGATCTGTACGAAAAGTTAAGGCAGCAAGAGCGCGAGGAGAGGGAGGAGATAGAAAGGGAGCTGAGGGAACAAGAGCAGAGTCTAACGCTTCACAATACGAAACCTCCGAATAGCGTGACAGGCCTGACCCTTAGCGCTGGCAGCACGGCTCTGCCACACTCTCTTGCCCTGAGCCATCATGCCCAGCAGCTGAGAGCCAGGGAGAAGGAGATCCATTTGGCCCAAGAGCGTATGCTTATAAAGACAGAGCGAGAACTTGACCTAAGCACGACGGCTGGAGGCGGAAGCATCCCACCAAGGTCATCCTCAGCTTCCTCCTCACCAATCAACAATTCTTCCAGTAACTGCGAAACGGCCAGGGGTACGACGCCAAATGAGACCATCAGCAATGGTGGAGGCCAAAGGAATTTGAACATCGGCAGCAGCGGAAATAGTAATCCTAAACAAGGGAACAATAAATTTAACATTAGCACCAACGTTAACAGAAGTCCACCAGCGACCAGTCTCAGCAACAAGAACAACGCTAACAAACCCACAAACCCTGGAGGTGACGGTAGCACAACGCCGGGCAGCAATAACGGAGACGTCCCTCAGCATTTGAACAAACTCAATTTGCCGCCAACGCCGGAAGAGTTCCGGGCACACTTAGGCTTGCCCGGCAGTGCAGCTGCAGCTAACAACTTCCTCTCATCTTTCCCATTCGGGCATCCTTTCGCCGCGGCTCATGCCCACCTTGCTTTGGGTGGCCACCCTCTTCTAGGAGGGCGGGATATCAAAGGGATGATGCTTGATGGAGGTGGGCTGGGAGGAGGCAATCCTCTTTTGGGTGGTGGTGGAGGCTTACCCCATCATCCATCACATCCTTTAGTGAATCCCTTCCACCCCATCCTCCCTAATCACAGTGCGTTCCCCAGTCCACCGTCGCCAGCGGATAGATTCGGCACCCCAGGAGGACCGGGCAATCCTCCCAACTCCAACAGTGTTCATGGCGGACATCACCCTGGAGCGCCCAGCTCCTCGCCACCATCCTCCACCAGGTCACCAGAGGTCGAGGACAGCATGCAGCCATCGCCAGCACCTGACGATGATGACCCGAACGGAGAAAATCGATCACACAACTGGACTTTTGAGGAGCAGTTCAAACAGGTAGGTGTGAGGTTATAATGATGGATGGGGTGCATGCGTTTTCTGAGGGTGCTTCAGAGCTGTTTTATATTTAAAACGAATACGATTCGTATTTGATTGTCACATCTGAAAAGATCATTAAAAAAAAAGAGAATCTAGGGAAAGCCAGCTATCACATCACTGCACAAACCCGCAATATGTTATTTTCAATTCATCATCGTTTTTGAGCTTTTGGTTGTAGAACGAGTAAGGTTGCAACAAATTAGCGAAAAGAAGAAAGAGAAACTGGGAATCTGGGTGAAATGCTGCATTCTTTTGTTGTTTTATTGTAAGAAAAATTAGAAATTATGTAGGAATTTAGCAGCGGCTTATGTGAATTTCTAGCTAGCTTGTGAAATTAAAAATCTCCTTGTTCAGAAATCTGAGTAGCCAAGAAGTCGATGTTTGAGATCGCTGTTTTTATTTGTTCACCTGCAAGCATCATTGCTCGGGATGAAGTTAAAACCGTGTTTAAAACTGCGTGATTTTTTTTACCCTGTCATCCTCTCAAAACTGCTGAAAATCACAGACCACCCATGACGCTACCAAAAAATAGCCAAAAAGAATTTTTAAAAATCGAATCCTTTAAATTAGATATCGAAATTGTTGTTTAGAGGAATACTCCTAGACCTTAAAAATGATAGGTATATTAAGTACTAAAAGAAGTCGTTACTGAGAGGGAGAGTTTCACTTAATATATTTAAAGGCTATTACTTTAGAAATGTAGTTATTTCGTTTATGTTCATTTTCATAATCATATGACCAATTTATGTACTTCCCAATGTCTTTGTCATTTATTTTTACAATGATAAAACTTACAGTTGTAGAAAAATACATATCTAATTATAAACCGGTGACTCATCCTTTTCAAGCTTATGAACAATACTAAAGATTTCTTCATTGGCCAAATAGTTTCTCCAAAGCTTTAGAACAATAGCGCATGTTGGAAGTGTCATTTTAGGTCGAATACATTTACAATATTGATCATTTGTTAAAAGTTCATTGTATTACTAACGCTTTGGAGACTGAACACTGAGGCTCAGATCTGAATATCATCTCATAATATTCCTCCTATATATTTCTTTCAAAGTCTAACACTATTCAAAAATGGGATTGCACTAAGGCATCGCTCGCCTTTTCACTCTAACTTTCATGATGAATTATTTAAATACCTTTTTTTATTAACTTTTTCAATAGTGTTTTCTTTTATTGAACAGCAGTGCTTAAAGAACATTTTATTTAAAGTTTATTTTTGGGTTCTTTTTTTCACGATTTATCGATTTTTACATCCCTTCCACCGTTTGTGATGAAAATAGAAGATAATTCTTTCAAAGGTGTTTAAAAATAAAAAAAAAAAAAATTTTTTTATAATTAACCATTGTGGCAACAGCAAAGCGCTTACAGTTATTTTTTTTCACACAAAAAGTTCAGCTCTCAAGAAGAATAAGAATCTCCTAAGATTTGAAATAGAAGATGTGTATTGATAAAAGATTATTTTACAATCTTTTGAAGATAGCAAGTACATAATTATTTGTTGAATAAGGTTTAAAAAAAAACTTTTAAATTATCGATAAAGAAAGAGTATACAAAAAGTTAAAATAAAATCCCATCAGCAATTTTTTAAAATACTTTCATTACACAACGGATGATGAATAAATAGCATGAAAACAGTTAGTTAAAAAAAAGATGCAGAAGAACATTGTTTTCAATGATTCATTAAAAATAAAATTACAACAAATTAATTTAATAATTACTATAATAACAACAGCATCAACAACAACAACAACAATAATAATAACAATAATAATAATAATAATAATAATAATAATAATAATAATAATAATAATAATAATAATAATAATAATAATAATAGTAATAGTAATAATAATAATAATAATAATAATAATAATAATAATAATAATAATAATAATAATAATAATAATAATAATAATAATAATAATAATAATAATAATAATAATAATAATAATAATAATAATAATAATAATAATAATAATAATAATAATAATAAGAAGAAGAAGAAGAAGAAGAAGAAGAAGAAGAAGAAGAAGAAGAAGAAGAAGAAGAAGAAGAAGAAGAAGAAGAAGAAGAAGAAGAAGAAGAAGAAGAAGAAGAAGAAGAAGAAGAAGAAGAAGAAGAAGAAAAAGAAGAAGAATTATTATAATGATAATAATAATAATAATAATAATAATAATAATAATAATAATAATAATAATAATAATAATAATAATAATAATAATAATAATAATAATAATAATGATGATGATGATGATGATGATGATAATAATAATAATAATATAAATTGTTATTATTGTTGTTGTTATCATGAAATATAACGACAAATATGGCTTTTATATTGAGGTGGTGGAAGAGAGAGAGGGAAAGAGAGAGAGAGAGAGAGAGAGAGAGAGAGAAAGAGAGAGAGAGATAGAGAGAGAGAGAGAGGGAGGGAGGGAGGGGGGGGGGGACGAGAGATGGAGATAGATGAAGAAGAGGTCAGGGTGAATGGATATTTTTTTATTTTGTAGAGAAGAGGTCTAGGAATTCCACAACAATAAGAACCATTATAATTAGAGAAGTAAAGCAACACTAAATCACAATGGCAGGAAATATATAGCCTTCCTATTGGAGTGGTTTTATCTTATTAGATGACGTCTTAAGTGCTCACGCTCCACATTGATTTGAAAGACTCATCGGGAAAGACAGACTCCCATTGTGAAGATGTCTCTTTCACATAGTAATTATCAGGACAAAGGGCAATTAAACACAATCTGTGAATTCATTGTCTTATCATCTGACCTTGCATAAAACTAGCGGATTCGTAATTACAACGTGAGACAGTGAGAGATTAGAGGAAAAGAAGATAGAGAGCTGAAAAATGAATACTCATATTATTCATTGTAGGCCTGGCTGTTGTGTGAAGTTGAGCTGACAGACAGAGACACACTTTAACTTTGTACAGGCATAAAACCCACGCAATTTTAAAGTATATAACTAATAAATGCATACGTTTCAACCACCGATTAAAAAAGAAAATTATGGAAAAGATTTTTATGCTGCTTAAATAATATATTTTAGTATTGTTTTATAGATGGTAAAGATGGGAACGAAAAAAAGGATAGAGATACAAATTAATGCAGCTGAGATAGTTAAAGAGACTGCTAAAAATTCGGATTAATATAAGCAGAAAAGTAGAGAGAGAGACATACGAATAGACAGATAAACATACAGATAGACAGTGAGACAAACAGATATAAAGACTGAGACAGACCGAAAATATGAAAGACCGACCGGCAATTTATCCAGAGATCCAAAAGAGCGGGAAAGATTCAATGAAGGAGCAAGAGAGAGAGAGAGAGAGAGAGAGAGAGAGAGAGAGAGAGAGAGAGAGAGAGAGAGAGAGAGAGAGAGGAGTGCTTTTTAATGAATAGGCTATAATGCTTAAGAAATGCAAGTTTTGGGAAGAACTAGAGTAAGAATGAAAAAAAAAGGTCATCACCTATATTTAATTAAAAATCGGATTAAAAAATAAAAGATAAAGAAGTACAATCAAGGCCACAATTAACAACAACATCAAAAATGCAGACTGGGAAAAAAGATAGAGCAAAAAACGTGCTAAATGTAATTCAAGGAAATAGGTTTAAGACAACATAAAGAAATCTAGTGGTGATAGAAAAAGACTTAAAAGAAAAAAGAAATGAGCAATGATGGTTTATAAAGTGGTAGACTTATATCTGGAAACATGACCCTGCTAATTACGAAGAACGTATCCGATTGGCAAGCATATCAGTTTCTAAGCAGATGTCCCAGGAACATTGCCATCTGCTTGGGCAGGGTTAGATAAATACGAAACACCGCCCCCTCTGATGTAATTCTTTCTTGCTTAGTCTTTTTCTGTCCTGGTGCTATTAAAAAAAGAAGCAAATAGATTTGTTTTATTCCTTGATGAAAAAAATATATATTACACAAAATAAAACTATTGTTGATATTGAAAACTTTTTTTTTAATTAAAGAAGAGGTAATCATCTCTCTGCAACTGTCAAGTTAGGCTTAATAATTCAAGGGCGGAATGAAATTCCAACATCATCATTCAAAATTAATAAATAAATAACAATATGAACGTTATCAGCAAAGGAAAAGAAAAGAAACGAAGAAGAAGAAGAACAGAAACAACAACAACAGCAACAACAACAACAACAACAACAACAATAATAATAATAATAATAATAATAATAATAATAATAATAATAATAATAATAATAATAATAATAATAATAATAATAATAATAATAATAATAATAATAATAACAATAATAATAATAATAATAATAATAATAATAATTATAATAATAATAATAATAATAATAATAATAATAATAATAATAATAATAATAATAATAATAATAATAATAATAATAATAATAATAATAATAATAATAATAATAATAATAATAATAATAATAATACACAGACCAAGGAAAAAGAAAACAAAAAACAACACTGACAACAATGAAAAGCAAGATAAGAATATCTTCATGATTTTATTACTTTTAGTGTATGCTTAAGGCTATGGAAGGTGGAAACGAAACTGGCGGATAAATTTAAAATTTTGAAAATTTGAAATAGATAAAAAAAAAAAATCCACTCATATTTATTTTAAAACTTTTTTGTGTGCACTATAGTTTCCGATGTTGAATGATATTTTTGAGATATAATAATCAAAAGATCATTACAAATTATTTTTTTTTACCTATTAGTGAAACTTTAGTGTCATAATTATTTGTAGTAATACATCTAGTATGTCAAAGGGGCCAATAGTACGTTCTGAGGCTTATCACATAACTTTGTTATTTAATTTTCGATTTAGACTCCTAATGTTTGAAAAGAGCAGATTTTACCGGTGTGGACACGATAATTATGTTAATTCCAGATATCTTAAGAAAAAAAAAAGTCTAAAGACCCAAATTTATGTACTGCCTATCATAGTTGCAACTCAAGTGCTGAGCTAATACAGGTAATAAATTGCGAAACAGCTCCTTAAATGTAATTCTGAAAGTTAACCACGACTGACTAGAACAGGTTGTGTTCTCCGTAGAATTAAAACCAGGGTTTTCTTTCTAAAGTAGCACGGCAACGATCGGCTATGCTCACAAAGTGCTGTCGAAACTGTGAAATAATCAGAGGGAGTTAGGCGACTTGTGACGTGGACATTTTATTACAAGGAGCTTTAAGAACATTATGGAAATGTTGCCCAAATTTTTTTTATAAAGAATATGCTATGAAGCAACCCACAAAGTGCAGGTGAATAAAGCACGAGAAAATCTTTCACGCTCTCAAGCAGCTTAGATCTGTGCGCTATACATTTTGCACAACAGTGAGATTAATAAAGAAAAGTAAAGTGAGGACAACTGTAAGTACCACCACGATGTAAAAGCATCAACAAATTTCAATAATAAAGGGCATAAAGGGGTAACATTTTAACAGAATCGTAAACAAGAAAGGGTAAAATGAAATGGGGAGACGATTAATGTTATCGTAATCAGGTAGTTACACAGTTCAACGCTTTGCCATCTCAACGCCAGGCGTTTTATCGATTCTCTTCGTCACCTCTGCCGAGAAATTCTCTTTGATCCGCCCTCTCTTGCCGACTTCATACAACAGAAATAAAAATCATACTACAGCCAATTGCTTGTGAGCTTCAAACAAACGTTGTTCCTCAGAAATTGTTGACTGAGCATCATATCTTACTTCCTTCTTTTCATCTTTTTTTTATATTATGATTTTCTTCTTACGTCTAACCCTAGAACATTATTCATATTTTTGCCTTAGTGGTTTAATTTTGCACATGCATTTATCACTCGAATTCCGCGTTTGTTTTATTCATTTTAAATTGCGATAGATTTGTTTAATACATCTTGTAGCATTGTTGTCTTTGCCTCTAGTGTCTTTCTGTCAGGTGCTACTCCCAATGACTTTATTTATAGACCTTCTCAATGTCTTTGACTATCGAGAGAGAGAGAGAGAGAGAGAGAGAGAGAGAGAGAGAGAGAGAGAGAGAGAGAGAGAGTGAAAAGAAAGAAGAAACGAAGAAGAATCAATTCGATCAGTGGTCGGCGCATTGCTTCTTGGGTGGCTACGGTAATTTGTGGGTGACCAAAACAGAAAGAAAAAAAAAATTCAAATCTAACTAATGTCATGACTAAATTTAAAAGCCTTCAATTCATTCAAAAATTATCTCTAAAAAATTTTTAATAAAAATTCCAAAGATAAAACAATATATGATATGTTTTGATAACTCTCAGTATTTTAATAGAACATGCCCTTTACAACGGTTTCGCGTAGCAAATTCAACCTTTTATTTATCTCTGTGCAAAGAAATTCACAAGTTTTTAGACAATGAAGATTCTACGGCGATCTGAAGTTATTGTTATTCAATTGTTATTAGTCTATCATATCATTGAACAAATAAGTTTGAAAAATGAACAACAAAACTGATCCATTACAGAGGCTTTCTCGATCAAACAGTGAAGTTTCTTTCTGTCACTTCGGAAGAATCTAAATTATAGTTATCAATGATTTTATTCTATCAAAGAGTATACAATGATTATTATAATGTTCTTTTTTTCCTTTTTTTTCCTGACAAAGGTAGATCGCGTTAGTTGCGTCTCTTCATAATTCATGAATAAACCATTTTCCTTTTCCTTTTTTTTTAATGTAGGGGGTACCGCCTCAAATTTGTTTTTAGACACATTATCTCTTTTTGATTTTTAAAGAAAGATAAAGAGAGAGAGATAGAGAGAGAGAGAGAGAGAGAGAGAGAGAGAGAGAGAGAGAGAGAGAGAGAAAGAGAGAGAGAGAGAGGGTGCAAGGTTTGATAGACGACAGTGTTACAAAGGGAGATAACCAGAGAGACAAGGAAACAGAAACAGAGCTCAATGAAATAGGTATTTTTGGGATAATGGTAACAAAGCAAAAGCACAAAGTCTTTGATGGAGCCAGGAGAGAGATGGTCCTGTGTTTTACACGAAGGAAAAGAACGCGCTAAAAAGTCACTAAAATGACGAGTTTTAAAATTTGATGAAGAAAAAATTTTAACAAATATTTTATTCAATCCACTGATTTTCTGCGAAGGAAAGATATCTATGTGCTCTTTCAGCTGCGCATCTGGTTCCATAGTTTTTTATTTGTTTATCTCATGTATTTTATATTTTTTCTCTTTCGAGGCTTTAGAATTCAGTGCTATAATGAAACATGTTTGATGGCCTAAATAAAGTGAGTTAGTCTCTTTCTAGTCAGCGTCCACAAGATATATATATATTTCACTCTACAACGACCAGACTAAACACTCGACACTTCCATGTCTTGGGTGATCATATTCGCTAAACATACACGACAAATTAACTCAATTCATTTAGGAGAAGATTTATGAAAATGCCTTATCAGCTCTCATGACATGAGTTTTTGTGTGGAAACATCTCCATGGTAGAGGCAGAGAGAGAACGAGCGGGCGAGACGCACCGAGGGCTTCGTCAGGTTACAACTCCTCCTGAGATAAGGGGACATGCGCCCCGTGGCTCTGTTCGCACCATTTTCGCTTGGTTTTTTTTTTTCTTCATTTGATACATATATAAAGTTTTATGTAGCCAATGGAAAGTACATTACCACGAATTATTTTTTCTCCAAACTGCGAGCCAGTTGTAATTTGATGCGGGTTCCTGCTGTGTACGACACGATTTCTGATTTCATTTCTCGATATTGTAATCTGGAGAAGTCATCGGCACTTGAAATTAATGAGGTTAAATCAGGCCGCTTTGTTAAGCGATGTTCGCCATTGTGCGATTTCTATAGTAATACATGTCTGGTTACACGATTTTCTTTGTTCTGGTTACGATAATAACTGATGATCACTCGTCTGTTATTGTTTGGTGTTTCTTTAGTCTTGAGTCAATATTGGTGTTGCGTTATTTAAATTTGGGCAATATTATTGAACTTAAGCTTTTTTCCCTATCTCAGGCAGATATCTCCAAATTTTAAAAATGTAAGAAAGCTTGACCCATGACGTAAAGTTGACTCATTGCGCGACGTCAGCTCTTGGATAAAATTATCTTCCCTTCGTTACAAGTCCTGCAATAATCAACTACTTTTTTTTTCAAAACAATATAGTTATGTAAAAAAAAAACAACAAAACAACGTTTTAGCGCGTTTAATGTGACTTTATATAAAGACAAAAGTCTCGAGGTCGATGAAGATTGAGGAACTGCGCCTTGCAGTGCCACCTTTGGGTTGTTGCTCGGTTCTCGTTCTTCCGCGCAATTCCAGGCTTCGTGTAGCCTTACGCAAATGCGTCAATCTGGATTAGAACATAAAGCTAACTGGACAACAAATTATCACACGCATGATTCTTGTGTGCTTTACAATAAACTGTTGAAACTTTCAAAGCCGTGAAATAAAATCAAAACGATTAAAATAAAACTTGCCGAAATCTGTCTGAAGCAAAATTAAGCAGTTGATGGATGTTCTATACATAAAATACCAGTCTCGCGATGCTGCAAGCTTTTCTTTGCTGGCGATGTTTACTCAGTTAAGCAACAATCCTAGTTATCAGTATGGTATTGAAGAGGTAGTATTGTGTGATATTTCTTTCAGCCGCATAAAACTTACAGATTTGAGATTTTTGCTTTCCCCAATCCAGGAAGACAGAATGATGGTTGAGTGCAGTCCCTGTATAAGTTCTCATTTATTTATCAATACTTTAGAACAAACCTCATATAAGCTAATGGGATTGAATGATTGCTTAGTTGAAGAATTTGAGTTTAGATCAGAAATTTTCTGAATTTGGTAATCAGAAACTTTCCGCTTTGTCCGGTTTATGTCAAATAAATGCGCTGCTTGGTTGAAGCTGCCCTCAGATGCCATGTCTGTTGCAGCATTTTTATTTTTAGCCAAAAGCAGTCTCTGGCGCTCATTGCTAATAAAAATTTGATTCTAAAATTAATAATTCTTTGCATTACTGGCACTTTAAATGCTTCGCTCTATATGTTTGCAATAGGTAAAAGTTTGTATGAATAAGCTTGTGTTTTGAAATGAAAACAGTGTGCTTGTATAGGATATTTCCCTTTGAATCATTCTGTTGATCCATATTAGTAGCTTTTACAAATAAGGATAATTGCGGTTCTTAACTTATTGAGTTACATAACATTGTAAAGTTTATATCGCAGAAGACAAGTAGAATTTTTAAATCTCATAAGACGTAAATTATGTTACTATCTTGTAGTACAGGGCATCTCTTAATAAGATTCCTCGGGAAACGCAGGGGAAGCGAAACTAATCAAAGATAACAATGTAACATTTAGGATGAAGGCTCCTCAGTTCGAAATTGCATAAATCGTTTGTTGGAAAACAACTATTAAAACCAAAACAAATCTAAATTCATAATAATCTTACTGTAAGACATTTTCTTTTGAGACAAAATTAAAAAATATAGAACTACTCTCAAGACAGCGTCAAGAATAAAAGCATATTGTTAAGACTTGAGATCGAAAAGGAGAGAAAGGAGGCTTGGTTTTCGCTCAGCGCCCATAGATTATTGATGAATGAAACAAAATCATCCAGAAAGCTGGAAAACGCCACGCCCGGCCACGAGAATTCAGCCGTCAAGCCACCAACTTTCAGGTGCACCCAGAAGTTGGTCTCTCCTCTGGCCATGTCACACGGTGTGCCAGCGTGCTGCAAGAACGTCAACTCCAGCCTCTATAAAGTAACGAGAGCCAAAGAAAAATGTTTTGTTTCCCCGCACGCGCCATTCTCTCCTGTAGCCTGCGATACTGGGATGCCATTATAATTGTGTGACGTGTCAAACAATAGCTGGATACCGTTTCAGAATTACTGCTTCGGGATAAAACTTTCTTCTTTTTCGATAGGTGAAATGAGGGGACTTCGTATTGCACTTTGATCTTTATTACTACTACTACTACTACTACTACTACTACTACTACTACTACTACTACTACTACTACTACTACTACTACTACTACTACTACTACTACTACTACTACTACTACTACTACTACTACTACTACTATTATTATAATTATCATCATTATTATTTTTGGTAACAATATTATTCTAATCCGAGACTGATTCAACATTTTCAAGCAGTTGGTGAAGATTTGAGGCAAAGATCTGGGTATGCGAATGATGAGTATGAACAAAAGAAGAGGAATATTGAAACAATTCAAATTTATTTAAACCTAAGTACCAATATACGTGTAATCTTGGAGCTCATCTGTCTTTCTTTTCTTGTTCTCCTCTTTCTTATTTTTCCTACCTTCTGCAGCCACTTAGGCGATTATTGGCTCAAAGGAATTTCTGTAAGATCGCCCATAAAGTCTGGCCAACAAAAGTAGTGATTAAATATTAAGACGATCGCACAAGATGTCCCCGTTGAACGGGCGCGTCAGAATCAAATAGGCCGGCGCGAGGCGATCCGTCGAGTTGGCACGCGGGCGCATTAATTATTTGCCACATTCGGTTTGTTCAATTGCCTTACTAATTGAATGTCTGTCCCTGCTCTATGGGGTAAAGAACGGTGCAAAATTAGAATTAAAGTTTCAACGTTATCTTCCATGCATCTGTCTCCGGCGATTCGATGAACAGGGGATGGGGAATCTAATGATGGCGAGACCCGCTGTCAAGACGATTTACTCGTAGTTGACTTCCGTCTTGACCGACACGACTCCGTGATCACAGAGAATATTAGACACTCATCGGTATGCCTATGTATCAGCGATTAAACTGTTTTAAAACAAAAGTTTAACTCTTTATTTGCATCAAAATGATGTAGCTTACAGTCATACCCACAATCCCTCCTCTTTTTGTTTCTCTCTGACTATGTCTGCCTGTCTGTCTGTCTCTCTCATTCTGTGTGTATGTGTGTGTTACTGAAACACACATCTGTGCACGTCGTAGGATTATAATCATTTAGAAAATTCATAAAGATCATCATCACAGAAAAAATTTTTTAGCGCCATTGTTCAGCTTTTCCCGCACGTGGTCATACATAATGTGTATGAAAAGTGACAAAATGATAATAATTTCCCCCCCCCCCCCCTTTTTTTTTTTTTCTAGTATCCAGTATATAATGAAATGGAAAAAAAAACGAAGCTGTACTTGGTGACAGAGATTTAGATTTTAAAATTTTGATCAATCTATATAATATCAGACGCATGTTAACTGCAATTCTGATATATTATTTTTTCATATGACGGAAGGTATAGAAAGGAAGACAAGTACTGCCAGGCATTACTGAGTTGATGCCTGTCACCTGTCATTGAACCAGGACCATCCGGAAAACTCTCTTTATCGCCACCCACAGTTAATTGTTTCTTGTTGAACTATTATTCTTAAGCCCGAATACTGAAGTAATAAAATTATAATCTGCAACTATTGACCCTTCCGTCCTCTCCACACGCATCGTGAAGGAACTGCCATCGAGGCGTCTGTCATCAATACGAGACATGCCTGGTGAGATTACGGGCTAATCGAGTAACACCTGAACTTGTCTAATGTAGGAGACATTAGCTTCTTCATTGGCTGATTAGTGCCAAACTCTAACCACAATTGTTGAGAAACACTGAGAATTTCTTCTCTCCATCCCTTCTTTTCGCTACTTCTCCAACAATTCCTCTGTTTCCGGCCATCCTGCACTCTGTGTTTATACGTGTGTTATTACACCCTCAAACACCCAGTCCACCGGTGTATGCTACCGTCTCAGACAATCCTGAGGGAGAGGGCAGGTCCAACATTCGACAGGAAACACAAAGGCCAAACATAAGACCAGTGACTCCTGTCATCCAGTGGACACGGATTATCTTGTTAT
The DNA here is from genome assembly GCA_033675545.1 of Elysia crispata. Lineage (NCBI taxonomy): Eukaryota > Metazoa > Mollusca > Gastropoda > Plakobranchidae > Elysia > Elysia crispata. The sequence goes on from JAWDGP010001483.1 coordinate 501,468, forward strand.
TGAGGTGACTGTGGTTGTTCCGGCCAGGCCCTTCCACGCACCACCACCCCCCCCCTCCCCCAGCTCCATTATTAAATTCTATTAATTTCATCCTCACCCTTTCCCCAACTCGCATGGTCTTTGAGTCCTTGACCTTAATCAATAAGGCAATACTGCTTGGTGTCGTCTAAGGCCGATGACTTTTTCCAAAGCGACAACAATCATGATCTTTATTGTCGCGATTCGTTTTATTCCCATTACCTCTGAAATTATTATTATTATTATTATTATTATTATTATTATTATTATTATTATTATTATTATTATTATTATTATTATTATTATTATTATTATTATTATTATTATTATTATTATTATTATTATTATTATTATTATTATTATTATTATTATTATTATTATTATTATTATTATTATTATTATTATTTTCACCATCACAATCATTATCATTATCATTCTTCTTCTTCTTCTTCTTCTTCTTCTTCTTCTTCTTCTTCTTCTTATTATTATTATTATTATTATTATTATTATTATTATTATTATTATTATTATTATTATTATTATTATTATTATTATTATTATTATTATTATTATTATTATTATTATTATTATTATTATTATTATTATTACTTGTAAACTTCGGTGAAAATATTCTTGATGATTATGACGATAACGAATATTTGATAGTAACAACGATAACCATGACAATTATAATGAAGGTCCTTTACATTGATCAATACACATAAATGGCAGAGTTACCTGTGTGATTTGGGCCATTAGTCAAATGAACAGTATATGCAAAAGCTGCATGCGATGTCTTCATCATGATGATTCTCGCCTCATAAAAAAAAAAAAATAAAATCTGCCACCAGCCCCTCTTTCTCTCATCCTGAGCTGCTGCGGCAGTTTCAGCGGACCATCGGTGACCATGGCACGGCGTGGTTCGGTAAGCAAAGGAACTATTTGTCGTCGCGGAAGAAACGTGACATATGGGATCCCTGCCATCTCATGCAACGTTTTGCAGACACGAATTTCGACAGCTTTTCTCAGGGTCAACTTTCGATGATGCCTTATAATTAAACGGTCATTTGACTGTGTTTCAACACAATCTCTCTCTCTCTCTCTCTCTCTCTCTCTCTCTCTCTCTCTCTCTCTCTCTCTCTCTCTCTCTCTCTCTCTCTCTCTCTCTCTCTCTCTCTCTCTCTCTCTCTCTCTCTCTCTCTCTCTCTCTCTCTCTCTCTCTCTCTCTCCCCCCCCTCTCTCTCTCTCTCTCTCTCTCTCTCTCTCTCTCTCTCTCTCCAATGCCGTACTCGTCAGAGATGTCACCTATCATGTTTAGCTATTTGTCTAATCAACAAACAAAAGCAGTTAAGCTTAGCCTGGTGTATTTGCTTGTGTTTATCTGTCCCTTTGAAGCTTTAATTATTCCGAGTATATTTTTTTCACGCGTAAAATATTTATAATAAAGATTAGGAACGTTGGGCGGATTACTTTTTAAGAATATAACTAGTGACATCAGTTGATATTCCTCTCCTCAGTTCGGCCATCATCCGAACAAATGTACGCCATAGGGCAGAATATTGTTACTTATTTCTGAACGCTGCAGGCGATGGATGAAGTACATACACCTCACCACTATAATACAGATCGTGAATTGTAGGACCAGGCACGAGCCTATAGTCTCTTGACTTCGGTTCCACTGGACATATCAGCTCAACAATTATGTAAAAAGTATAATAATGATAATAATAATAATAATAATAATAATAATAATAATAATAATAATAATAATAATAATAATAATAATAATAATAATAATAATAATAATGATGATGATGATGATGATGATACTGAAAATAATCATAATAAATACAATATTATTAATATTATTATTATTATTATTATTATTATTATTATTATTATTATTATTATTATTATTATTATTATTATTATTATTATTATTGTTGTTGTTGTTGTTGTTGTTGTTGTTGTTGTTGTTGTTATTATTATTATTATTATTATTATTATTATTATTATTATTATTATTATTATTATTATTATTATTATTACTCTTATTAAATGAAAAAAAGGAAAAAAAAATTACAGAAAAAGCGAAAGAGGTCTTCCTCGTTTTTTCTCTTGATTAAAAAAAAATATATATTGGGGCTTGAAGAATTTAAAAGCAACACGCTTCGAGATTGAGTGGCTGGCTAATAACGGTGAACCGGATTCCTTTTGACACTTCCATGATCCGGGATTCTATTATCACACAGATTCGCAAAGACTTCCCTTTTTCCTGGCCTTGGTTGTTCTTATATAGAATCCTTTCATCGGCCAGAATCGCAAATCCTCGCCATTCTGCCATTTTATCTCCGCCACCACAGTTACTTTCTCTGGCAAGAGTCACGCAATTCATGGAAGAATCAGCGAAACTTTGCCTGATGCCGATGAAATTTAGCTTTGGGGAACCCTGTGTCTCAGTGAGGGGGCATCCTTAGCCCTTTCCAGATGAGGTCAAGCGGAATGAAGAACTCTCACTGTGACGTTTTATCCCTGAACAAGGGAGATTCTTGATCATTGGTTGGTGGCGACTCCCCTTCCTGTCCTCTCAAGACATTGCAGTATTCAGCCTAGATATATCAAAGGGATCGTCTACTCTGGAGTCTCTTCAGTACTAATTAGCTATTGTGCTGTTCTTCATTCCCCATCATCATGACCATAACTGAAATTACTATTAAGATGTCGGTTATTTCTCAAGTGAGTTGGTCATGGACTAGATTTATAATAAAAATGGAAAATAAAAAAAATGCTCTGAAACGCTGTTAGACCCCATAATTATGATCAGATCTACACCAAACTTCGGAGTGAGAAGAAGTTAGTGTAAAGAGATAGATAGATAGAGAGAGAGAGAGAGAGAGAGAGAGAGAGAGAGAGAGAGAGAGAGAGAGGAGGGAAGGAGAGAATATTAAAAACCTGGTCGAAAATAATAATTTAACTTTCAAGACATTCCTTAAAAGATTTTTCAATCGTTTTATTTAGTCAAACAAATCTTCCGTTCCATTTGACCAAGAGGGACTTTCCTTTTTCCTTTTTTTTTTAAATAATAAATGATAAAATTGTAATGTTTTTTCAAACAGTAATTAATAACTATTATATGCATTCTCCAAGTATGCCAACCCTGGTCTGCTAATTCGGGATCTCAAGTTTGTCAAATTGGGTATTCTCTAGATTTTTCAAAGAAAATAAAATCATGCGTGGTTAGATAAAATTGGGTCATAATCGACAATGCCCGCCCGCCCCCAATACAAATGACCTGTGAAATTAGTGAAGCGCTGACTACTCACTCCATGGTCATTATCCTCGCGTGAATCGGAAGAGTCCTAGCGACATAAAACCAGCCCAACAAAGATACTTGTTAGCGTACCTCCCCAAAATCGGCTCCTAAAGAATGTGATAGACAAGACGGCTAGGTCCACAACAAAAGGTCTTCCACTGCAGGGGAGTTAGCTGTCCGTTCTCACAACACGGCTCTACCTTTCTTCTTAGTCCAGCTAGTGGTTCGAGGGCTCGGTGGGTCCCACATACACAACACTCAATAGTAGCGCTGGAGATTCTGCTCTTATAACAACAAATTGTTTGTTTTGAATACAGCGATAGAAGTCTTTCCGTCGATCTATTATCACCATATTGATATTGCATGGATGATAAGACGTGACTGAAAGTTTGCATCTCTTCCTCTTGTTTTGGCGCTTTGTTGGCATTCTTTCTCTTCTTTCTCAGTTTCTGTCATTATTCTCTCTCTTTCTCTCTCTCTCTCTCTCTCTCTCTCTCTCTCTCTCTCTCTCTCTCTCTCTCTCTCTCTCTCTCTCTCTCTCTCTCTCTCTCTCTCTCTCTCTCTCTCTCTCTCTCTCTTTCTCTTATCTTCTCTCTCCGTCTCTCTTTTGTGATCGCACTCTTTTTATCTACCCTCCCTCGTACCCCCCACCCCTCTCATGCTCCGCCCTTTTCGTTGATGTATAGTAAGACCAACTTAGACCAACTACTGCGACCTGTTATTCCTGAAATTATGGTCATTACCGCCTCTCCTTGGCCTCTCCAAACAACTTGTTTGCTCCGAGCTCAAAGACTTGCTTTGGTCGTCCCCTAAGGCAGCATAGACCATCCTTGAGACTAAATTTCCCTTTTGATATAAAAAAAATTGTGCGCTGATAGTAAAGACTAGTTTGTGGTATGAAAATCTGATCGGCTTAAGAGACATTGAAAACGCAGGGTGTTGTCAAGCAAACCCAGAACAGAGAGGGCAGTGCTCTCAGCATTGTGATTGCCTCAGGAGTTACAGTCTAATGCGAGGTGACAAGGAGCTCTTGATTGTCCTCAGGTTTATCGTTTAGGTCCGATCCCAGCAGGGCGCTTAACACCATCTTAAGATCAATTGTCTGTATTAGACGTGGGAAGTAACGGGAATAAAGCATGCATCATCGACAAAGTTCACCTAGAGGAGACAGCCGCCTGCGGCAGGCCGCTCCAAGCAATTGAATTTAATGTCCATCGGGCTTTAATCGAAAAAACATGGCCGAATAATCAAGGGCAAAATTTTATTTTGATACTAAGCGTGAGAAATTGGTTGGTCTTAGTAACAGCATCAATATAATTTAAACAACATAAAAACTAAATCTCCAGAAATGCTCTTAGCAAAGCGTGAAAATAAAAAATTTTTTAACAAAAAAAAAGATTAGGAATGAGACTAAAAAGAGCTATATTTCATGAATATTATTTTCAAATATTCCTTTTCATAAATAGGTTTTGAAAATGATAAATGAGAGAATTATAGAGAGTGTATAAAAATGTATAAATACTGAAGGCGACAAATGTATTTATTTTTTTAAGCTTATTTGAGAAACAGCTTTGAATTAAAATAAGTTACGTATGAAGAAGGAAAAATTAGTACAGATGGAAACACTGCATTGTTGATATAGTTTATATACACGCACAACTAATAATTAAGGCAACAATGGTTGCAGTTTTCTGAATGCTCTTATTTAGATGCACAAATGATCAGAAATGAAGCAACGAAAAACATCAAACAGTCGTGCCGATCACACTTTCGTTTTAAAGTGATGTATTTTGCCAAGTGCCGATCTGAAAGAAAAAAAAAAGAACACTTTTGCTCAAGCAATATAGAGTGCAAAGTGAGTTAATTGGTGGAATTGCCCGACGAAACGCAATAAATAATTTATGACAATCCTGCAAAAATCAAGTTCTCATTCTTAGAAAATTGAGTGGCGTCTGGATGTCTCTGGAAATTAATTCTAGGCTATTATCCAGTGGAATACAAAAAGAAACAACAGAAAAAATCGCAACAAAAAAGATCAGTTGGATTGTCGCTGCATTTTATTTGACAAAGATGAATCGAAGTGCAAATATGACTTTTCATAGGCCAGTAATTCACAGGGCTTAGGGCATCTTGATCTTTCTTTCTACAAGCTTCTGTCAAAGATTAACATGTAAACTCAATCGAGATCACACGCACAGACAGGCCTCGTTCGAGAAATGTCTTTGGGAAATGGCAGGAATGTCTCTCGGCAAAAGTCGTGCGCCTGCGCGGAGCAAATAAATCGGCTCCACGTATACAAATACAGAGCTACACATTAAAAGAGCGAGACATCAGTGAAGACATCTTGCAAGGAAGCCCTTAAGCCTGGATTACAGAGTCAGAATTGAGAGATTTTGTCCTCTCAGCGTTAAGTGGAGTGCCGTGACCACAAGGTACACCATATTTTGGAAGATGCCATTGAAGTCATCACAGTGACGTAGGTCCCTTGAAGTACGTTTCTTGAAAATATACAGTGAATAGCAAGGTGTATCAAACCGAGAATTGAACAAAACTGCCCTTAAAAGATATTCTGGGTTTCGGCAAGATTCTATAATTATTGGTGGCCTAGGGATTTTGTAAAATACAGCGGCCAAAACAAGATATTGATATTTACACTCGAAACTGATATATTGATGTGGCAAAGCTTAAAATAGAATCATAAGAATATCGAGGGGAAAATCAATTAATAAAACATAAAACACAAAATAAGGAATTGGAAAAAAAAATGTACTTTCCAGTCATACATTTATCAAAACTAGAATAAATGGAACCCATAAGAATGCTTTTTAACCACATGTAAAAAGCTGGAAAAAAAAGTAGGGAATGTCATGACTCCAACTTAGCGCTAGGGTATAGTGAAGTTATACTGGGAGGAATTCCTTGTGCTCCGCTAAAAAGCTGTGACATTTAAAAGGACGCGCCACGAGTGGGTACAGTATTGTTTCTTTCGGCAGCCACTGCCGGCGTTGTGCGGTGAATGTCTCGCTGACCCTCAAGGCGCTGTGACACTTACATGGTACACTCTTCCCTTCTAGATCCTGCTAATCCCCTGTTATTTTTCGCCCAATAAAACCGCAGAATCATGTTACTTTCTTTTAAAAAATCTCCATAGCGTTTTGGAGGTCCCCAAACACTCTGGCAACATCTCTTTTCTAGCACGATTTTCCATATTACTTGGTTTGGTATTCAGTTGGTCACTATGAAACACTCGTTACTATTGCAATAATGGCGATTCCTGCTTTATTTTGATCTTGCTTTGTATAGTTTTATACCTCAAATATGTACTTAAGACATTGGAAAAATTGACCCATTAAATCTTTATTCTCATTTATAACAAATTTAACAGCTTTTTAAAAGACAGCATTGAACTTTTGAGAAAGCAACATGAGTGATAATGAGATAAAATCAAGTGCAAGGAAGAAAGAAAAACAAAACAACAAAAAAACATAACTAAACTTTCCTTTACTAACGTTTAGAAGTTTAAAAATAATACTTCGCGGTTAAGCAAAGACTAACTACACTAGAAACCTGTCCAACAGAAGATTTATGATGCAACTTTGCAGGGTTTTTTTAATGTATTTATTCAGTTGTTGTTTTTTTAAATAACTACATTGCGTCCAACATTGGGTTTGACATAATTATTCTAATAAGAGAGGCAGCGTTTTGTGTCTAACATTCCTTGTGATGAATCTATGTCGAGTAGATGAATAGAGAGCCATTCACACCTGGACACGACACGGCTTACTGTTTGATACTACTCTAATCCGTGATGATGTGGGTGGTCGCTGCGGCATGAACGCAAGAACTCAAAAGCAATGTTGACCAAACAGACCAAACCTTTTTCTTTTTAGTAACTTCGCAGTCACTTGTGAATTTGGAAAACAACTGGAATAAGAACGCGCACAAAAAAAAATCATAAAAAGAGAAGGGAGGAGGAATGGAGAAATATAAATGTAAGGCTTGTAATGGAAATGAGAATTGAAAACGAATTCAAATGGAATAGGAAACAGCATTATCATAAATAGCAAAGTTAACGTGATTATAGATAGATAGATAGATAGACAGATAGATAGATAGATAGATAGATAGATAAATAGATAGATGTATTAATTGAGAGATGGATAGATAGAATAGATAGATAGATGTATTAATTAATAGATGGATAGATAGATTGATTGATAGATATATAGACAGATAGATAGATAGATTGATTGATTGATTGATTGATTGATTGATTGATTGATTGATTGATTGATTGATAGATGAATAGATTTTCAAATAATGGAAAAATATATAGGCAGGCTGATGGATGAATTGAAATGGATGAATAGATAGATTATGAAGATGAAAAAATAGAGAGCTAAACAAAGAGATGGATAGGTAAATAGACTGTTGGACATATTGAAATTGGTGAAAAGATTATACATTAATTAGGTCAATGAATAGTTAGGGAGGTAGAGAGAGGGACTGATAGGGAAGGAGAGAGAGAGAGAGAGAGAGAGAGAGAGAGAGAGAGAGAGAGAGAGAGAGAGAGAGAGAGAGAGAGAGAGAAAGAGGAGAAATTTACTTTCTTTTAATAAAATAAGGGGAAAAAAAGATCTTTGTTTCAAGCCAAAAAGCACATCATCTTGAATCTCCGTTGACAAGATGCGGCTGAGTCCAGTAACTGGACAGCAACAGTTACTGTAATTCTTTTATTGATGCCTTCTGGGGCTGCGGATCTTCCATAATTTCCCCTGGTGGATTATGCCAAGGAATAATTGATATAATAATATATAACGTGTCATAATGGGCTGAATTATTGGCTTATGTGGAGAGTGACTACAGCTTTAGCTGTGGCCCTTCATCTCTCAAGGAGAGGACCCTGAAGCGATTGGAGATTCATAGGGACAGTTAAGATTTCTTTATGAGTATCATGAGTATGGACTTACTGCTATCGTCTTAGCCATAAGTGGCTGAAAATGATTTCCTATGAATTTAACATTTATTTAATGCTTTCTGGTTGACTTATTGACTTCATTTCTCTCAAATTTGCATCGTTGAATTTTTAAAACAAATCTGAGATACGATAAATGCTTCATGATTAGAATTGCTAATAACTCTTCTTTATGGTTGTATAATATTATATTTCTGAAGAAGGCACTGGAAGTCGAGTAATAAGACTGGCTTTTTTTCAATCTCCCAAAAGTATTGTAAACTGAATTGTAAGATTTATATTCATGTATTCTTTTAAATGGCAGAGAGATAGAGAAAGAGAAACAGAGACAGAGATAGAGACAAGGAGGGACAGAAAGAAAGAAAGAGATAGAGAGATAGAGAGAGAGACAAAGAGAAAGAGAGGGAGAGAGATAGTTTGAGTTTACTTATCTTTCTAATTTCTTGATGAATTACTTGAGGAGGGACGTTTGAAAAGCTTAGATGTTTTTTTTTTATTTTATATTTCTCATTTCCAGCTGTACGAACTGAGCGATGACCCCAAACGGAAAGAGTTTCTGGACGATCTGTTTGCCTTCATGCAGAAGAGAGGTACGATTTCGTTTCTTTTTGCGCTTCATTTTTGTTTTGTTCATAAACTAGCAAAAGGCCATTCCTTTTACATAAATCACGCCAAAGCTGCTTGTTAGAAACTAGCGACTTCATACTTTATTAAATGCATTAATTTCTCCAGACTATATTAAAACAATTCACACCTACCTTGTTATGCATATAAAAATTTTTTGAATTTCTTTCATCTTCAATGTCTTTTTTTTTTTCTTCGTTTTCTTACCCGGATTACAAAACATGATAGAATCAATAGCTTTATATGCTTTCCAATGTTCTTTCTTTCCCCCCTCCACACACTCTCACACATTTTTATCACCCCCCCGCCGACTTTTATAATATCCTTTAAAAAAATTTAAAAATATCTTTATAAACTTGAGGCATAGAAATGTTAAAACATTTTAAGATCTTATTTCAGAAAGCGCCAAGTCTTTATACCTTTTAACCAAATTGTTAGTTCATTGAAGAAACTAACCCTTCAAGGCCAGTATATATTTTGCTTCAGCTATGAGCAGTATGGCAAAGAACTATTATTGGGGTATAAGCAAAAGAAAGAAAAAAAAAAGAAAACTAAACCTACCTTACTGATTTAATACTCAGCATAATTCAAGCTATGGAATCTTCTTTTTTTTTCTATCTCATTTCTTAATTTCTGAACACTGGCTGTACAGGTTAAAAACAAGACGTGTTATCACAAGTACACCATTGCAAAGATGAATTGTTCATAACAGCATAATTATAAAGTGTACCCTTAAGACAATGGTACAGAAAAGTATCAGCTCGTTAGACAATGGACACAAACCTGCAATGTGATATATTGCCATCCGTAATCACCCGCCTAGCTCTTAGAATCATCTGGAGGGCGGGCTTATGGAGCCCAATTTTCTCGATCCAATATGACAACGTAAAGACACACTCTGACGTAGCGCCTACATTTAAAGTTTGAATAATCACCGGCACTGGCAATTTTACAATCTGTCATTGGGCTTCTCCGTCCAATAAATTCCCAGCAATCCCGACTGCGCAAGTCCCACGGATCATATCAGCTCTGGCTCACCTCTGTAATTATACTCTAATGATACCACTCATTGTTCTCCTTATAAGTTGTGGCTCCTGTGTAAGATTTCAGATACCCGCCGGATGTAACCCGAGCACGCTTATTATCACGATTATTGATGAAATCTTTAAAGAAACACTTCTTTGTGCCTCTGGAAAAATAAGATTTTTAAAGAAAAGTAGAAAACGAAGAATAAGACTAACAGCATCAACTGCACAGCAGAAATGCATAATCATTTAAAAACCAAACTAGTATGCATAAAAGGTTTAAAAAAAAACAAACAAACAAAACAGAAAGCTGCCGAATGTTATTGATATTCATTCAGATGTCTGGAAGCTATCGAGAAGAGAACTTCTTTCATAAGCCATGGAATGAGATGGGTAAAAACTGAAACAAAAGAAATACAACAAACATGAAAACGCATTTACAAGTGCTTAAGCTTTAAGTTCTTTTTTTTTTTTTAACATGCTCGACAGTGTTCCGCTTCACATCGACTAAATGATGCACTGAATATTTTAGAGTGAGCCGAAAATCACAGGTACGTGGTTTGAAAGCTCACATCAATTGCCACTGTTTTATTTTTATTTTCCCTCCGACAAGATACAAAGTTGCTTCATGACTTTTTGATGTATGGGAAAAAGAAAAACAATCTGAAGTACAAGTAAAGTATCAGCAAAAGAGATTAACGGCAGACGAGTACGAGAGAGAGAGAGAGAGAGAGAGAGAGAGAGAGAGAGAGAGAGAGAGAGAGAGAGAGAGAGATGGACAGACAGACAAAAAGAATGATTAAAAGAATGAGAAGTGAAGATAAGAAGAGAGAGTAGGATGGAGAAAAATATGAGCGAGCGGAATCGGGGAACAGGGGGGAAGGGTGTGATGGATAGATAGACAGAAAGAAGGAGAAAGAAAAAAGGGAGCAAAAAAGAAGAATAAGTGAGAGAAAGAGTGACTGAAAAAGGCAGCGAGTCAGAAATTTTGGATAGAGAAAATGATAGAGAGATTGATAGTATCTCATCTACTACTCAGTCATTACCTTATTCAAATCTCTTTATTTCTCAAGGTCACACAAGAATTTGTTTTTAATTTATTAACGTTTAACTTCTCAGTTTAATAAACAAAGGAATGTGTAAAAGTCTAATGTTGCTTATCGCGCAAGCTTGTTGAAAACTAAAAGAGATTTGAAAGACCAGCATGATCAAAACGACATGGTTATTTGGATATTCATCGAATTATATTTTTGTTGTCGAACGTGACTCTAGTGCACTATCCAAAAACAGCATACTTGTAATCTGTAAAAAACACAAATAAAGTATCAAGTAGATTTAACTTCTCGGCAGATCAAGGGCTATGAGGTTTAATGGAATAAACGTAACTACAAATAGCCGTATTTTACTCTTATCTCTTCATAATTATCTTGTTAATGCAACGCTGAACCCTCCAATTTTCAAACGTATAAGTTTTCATTTCATTTTGGAATTACTTCGACGTCAAGATTCCCTGGCTTTGCTCTGCTAGATTTCTTACATTTCTGAACTGAGAGAAACCTTGAGGGAGAAGATGCACCATAGCGCTGATGGTTACCAAATGGGATGAGGAGCACCAGTGGAACTCTTGCCTTGTTTTCATTTCTACGGCACGGAGAACTCGATAGCCACATTTCGTCGGCCAACGCTTGTTTAGGGATACATGTAAAACACCGGGCCGAGCTTTGTTGCCGATTTGGCTGGAAAATATAACGAGTTTTATAAGAAAACATGAGCGCGACAAAGGCAAACAAAACCTGGCGCCTTTCATCGATGATAGCCTACCAGGTTGCATTTCACAAGAACGCAATAATTGGGAAACTAATTATTAGAGCTAGTAAGATGAGTAGGTCTCAGGTTACTTTGATTCGCGCTCGATCTTGAAAGCACCATGTTGCCCATTTTCATAAGTTCCTCAATTTGCTTTCATGATTAATTTGAAATTGGGGACAAATTAATTATTAAATCAAACAATTTAGAAAACTGTAACCTAATGCTTTATTCTTAAATAGATCACTACGATAGAACAATGAATTGAAAGAAAAAAAAAGAAAAGAGAAAAAAAGTGAACAAAACTTTGAAATAGTTCGGTGGGTAAATTTTAGCTAAATATAGGTTACTGATATATACAAGACCTATTATACTTTATCGGAAAGTTTGTTATGAATTATATTATCTTTTTTATTTTTTTTTGTTTTTTTTATATTTATTTATTTCATTATTATTATTTTTTCCGCTTCAAGTTATAATCTATTATATTGTGAAAATTTGCGCCTAATGTGCAAAGCAAAGTATTGATATCAAGACTAATACACGCTCCTCTATAACAAAATTCAAAATTTTGTTTTAAGCGGCTGTCCTCAATTTCGGGAGTTGAAAATTTAAAGTATATTTATATTTTTCTAAGTTAAGCATCGTTTCCTGCAGTAGACCTACAATAATCAGCGCGCGGATTTCCTTAGTCCCAGACCAGGCATTTTCACACCAGGTCAAGGTGGCCAAGAGGAGTAACTCGACTGACGCGTCGCGATCAAACAAGGTTAGATGTGCTGAGAAAATAAACCTGGGAGAGGAGCCAGTTTACGCAGTTTAAAATTGGCCTCATGAGACTTGATGGATCAGATTTAGAGATGAGGATAATGAGGTCACGAGTGGGAGCATCTGATGAGAGAAGAGGAGAAACTCAATTTAATCCGCAAGGAGAGATTGTATAGTATTTATCAAGATACGGAATGATAGCGCGATATTTATTGATACGTATTGCGTTCGCCTTCTTGAGTGATGGGACAATCGCCAGCAAGTTGCCTGTCTTTTAACAAAAGCAGCAATAGTTAGATTGGTTTGTTATTATTTTTTTAATAAGCCAAGTGATGTTTCAGAGAGATAAAAGACAGGCCTATGGATAGATGGACATAATTGTTTAAATAATTATGAGAAAGAGAAATATCGATAAATACACACATGGGAAGGAGAGAAATGGACAAATAGTAGGCTATGTGCGTGTGTGTGTGTGTGTGTGAGAAAGAGAAAGAGAGGAGATGTAGATCGACGTTCAGACAGACAGGCAGATAGATCGATACATCGCAAAATAGATATATAAATAGATAGGTAGATATAGAAAGAGCGAATTATTAAGCAGCAGAAATACTCAATGACAAATACATGCATACATACATACATACATACATACATACATACATACATACATACATACATACATACATACATACATACATACATACATACATACATACATACATACATACATACATACATACATACATACATACACACACACACACATACATACATACATACATACATACATACATACATACATACATACATACATACATACATACATACATACATACATACATACATACATACATACATACATACATACATACATACATACATACATACATACATACATACATACATACACACATACATACATATATACACACACGAAAACATAAATAAATATATTGTCTAGCATTATTTTGATAGTATTTTTTTTTTATCTTAAAATTTTATTCTTCATATTTTGCACACACAACTTTTTAGGCATTTCTGCTATCGAAAAAGAAATCATGCCTTTCTAACAACAAACATGCGTTGTAAATAAATAAATAATACAGCTAATAACCATTCCATTTCGTGGAAACAAAATAGTAAAATGAAATTAGTGTTTTACGAGGCAAACATGGTCGCTCTTTCTTTTTCCTCGCCATTATCGAAACAGAGAGTGAACAAGTGAGTGCGTTGGCCTCAGACACCACAAAAAATCCTGTAACTTGTAGATTGACATTGTGAAATAAGTTAGCATCAAATTCACGCTGAGAGTTAAATCCTAAGGCTTTGTTACGGAATATTCAAAGAAAGCGCACAGAATTAAGTAGCACTATGACTTGAGTTGCCGTGTGACGCTCAACTGATAAATGATTCCTTCCAGCTTTTTGAAAAGAGAAATAAAAAAAGAACTTATCAGGTGCAAAATAAACTATCTTTTAAGACACCAACAAAAACAAATAAAGCGGGTATTCGGTTTTATTACTCATCCGATAAGTTTAAAAAAAATCGTTCTTGCAGCTGAAAAAATGTCACTCATTCTTTCGTATTTATCTCAAGTTCCACAGATCCTGAGGGAATGAAAATAAATAGAAAAACACTCCTGCAAAGTCCCGAATCACCCACGCAAAAACTCTAACAGAATTAATTAGTCTAAGGAGGCGTTTAAAGATAGATAAATCTTTATGACGGTTTTGAGAAGGATGAACCCAGTCGAATAGAAGAGCTTATTTCCGGGCTTGATATAGCTTTTCACCTACCATCACTCGGGAGAAGAGAAATAACAAAATGATTTACTAGAACTATCAAGTGCAGAGAAGATGCTAATGCATGGAGAGGGTGAAGCAGTTTGTGAAAAGCTGTAATGGTAGAACTTTTTTTTTAATTTTCAAAAGGTACAATTGGTTACACAGTATCATTTACAAATTTTACCGTGAATGAAACACAAATTCGGTAAACAATTTGTATTTTACAGAGGTTTATAAATTCTTCTTGACGTAATGAAATTACATTTTTAAATTGAGAAACTTCCATCAAAGAAATTCCTAGCACATTCTATTGGACGATGCCTTCTTCATCTATTATTTTCGTACTATGTCGACTGTTTCAGTATCTTCCTAGTGCCATTCATTTGCTGCTCGCAATCATTTGTTTGAACTTCTAAAGATCTTCGAGAGATAACCATAGCGAAAGAGACATTTGCGAATCATTCTTGTTTAGGTCTCCCTGGATTAGCATAATATCATAGATTTGAAAAACTAAGCTTTCAAGTTTGGAATGTGATATTAGACATTGCACAATGTGACCTGCTTGCAAGAGGCTAATGCGTGTTGGCTTTATTCTTAAATGGCTGTAATCACCATTTACATGGGGCAAGAGGTTGTGGTTTCCGAATCTTAGTCATCTGAGTCAATAGACCAGGCCTGTTCACTGCGCGTGCATCCACAACTGCTGCACATCATATTTCACGCCGGCGCCGGCAAACCATCAGCACATCAAAACTGGTCTCACCCTCTCCTCCCATTCGTTCACAATCCCCCCGACTCCATCACCGCCCCATCATCATTCACCCTCGCATCCAGAAACTCCTCCGCATTGCCAGAGCTATTATAATGGTAGCAGTCATAATAATCCAGCTCCACGTATTTGCAGCAGCTGTCAGATGCGGCGAAATAGATGATAACTCCTGCGCTTCCCATCAAAATTCCATAATGCTAGGATTGAGTAGCAGATTAATTATAGGTGGGGACGGTGATAGGGCTCCACACAGACGGATCTCTGCTATCTGACTAGAGGATCTCTTACACTGGTTCAACTTTGAGGATTCCGGCCCGCCGGTGGACGCTGGAGAGAGAAGGGAAGTTCCAGATTTATTGAAGGAAGTTCATGAGCACCTTTCAAAGGGACATTATTCTTACTCGACAGCAGATATTCCTGCATTTGCTCCGTGTTTTTAACAATTATGAGCCACCTGAAAATTGTTAAGAATAAAGCCTTTCGTTTCTTTAAAAATGCCTTCTCAATATGCGTCATTCTTTTGGCCCATTCATTTCTCTCTCTGCCCGTCTGTCTGTCTACTCTTCTCTTCTAGTTTCTTTTTCTTTTATTTTAAGTAAATTTTAAATAAATATATACACTATTTAAAGTCGCAAATCTCATGGGTGACTTTAGCCTAATACATTTCATGTAGTCAGAAACTTATTGGATGAATTTTGTTTACGTCTTAAAACTTTATTTTGCTATTTCTTCTTGCCTTAAAATATCTGATACTAGTTTAAGACACCGAATTCTCTTAATATAAAGAAATAATGTTGAATCTCATATCACCAAGTCTACTTCCAAGCTAATCTGTCTCCTGTCAGATTTGAGGTATTGTTTATGATCTGACAAATTCTCCTCACCAATCTCTCGCGCATGCAGACCAGGAATGTGTGATGATGCCGAATTCATATTGTTATTAGTTTGTCAGAGGCGTATCGTATTGCAAACTGTGATCCAAACAGAAACCTCGTGTAGCTTCACAATGATAGCTTTGACCTCGTCGAGCTTACACCTTGCAGAAGAAATGTTTCTGGGCTAAATTAATGTATATTATCATAACCCGAGAAGACGATCATTTTCTGAACTATTTCTTGTATAATTGGTTTGTGTTGGAGAAGCTACTCTCTGTGTAATTACATTTAAAGGGATAATAATTGTCTAGAGAGTCCCGAACTCAAAATAATGAAAACAATATTTCGATCATACCTCGAAAACAACCAGTTTATCGTCTCTGTTTTAATTTTGAATAGTTCAAATGTTGTTACGGATCAAGTTGCAACGGGAAAATAGTCAGCTCGTAACAAACGCACCGAGTAAAACTGAGCATTATCTCTTCAGGGAAGAGATGATTTTTGTATGTGAACTTAAAGATTAGTTTCACAAAGACTTAAAAAACAACAACAAAAGAATAAAACAGAAATACAACGCTTTGATTGGAAGAGAGAGAATGAGGAATAGCTTTTGCTTCTCCACGCCCCATTAATATAGGAGACAAGACAACAAGTCTGCGACGACAAGCTTTCTCAAGCTATATCACTGTAATGTCATCATTTATTGCTTTTCATCCGTTATCCTAAACAGTTGCAGGTGAAGATAGACACAGAATGCAATACGGGGATAAACAAAAATAAAATGTCGACTTGAATTTGTAAACTAATTGATCATTAGTTTTTATTCGGTAGAGGTAAACTGAGCACCCATAATTTCGTTTGTTTTCTTAGCTGTAAATGGCAAGTATGAAGTCTTTTGTTTTCCCGTGACGACAGACAGAACTGATATTTTATACGTTCATACTGTTAGAATGATGTTTCCTTAGTTTGTGTTGCTTACGTTCAGTGCTTTGCTGCACCCTGGAATCTATGATCAGTCAAAATCTGTTGCCGAAATTATGTTGTCAGATTTTTTTTAATTATCTGGAATGAGGATCTTTATGATTATGAAGAGTCTGGTGTAGCGATCGTATCCAAAGTTCAAAGAGTTGTGAAATTTGCAAAATTCTTTGATAAAAGAATTAATTTCTTTTGAATTCAGTTCAGAGATATTTATAGTTCCAGTTTATACTACCCTACTCCATTAAATGCTTCACCTAATATGCAATATAACTCGAACGTTTTAACATCAGCCTCACTTAGTTTCTGGGAAAAAATGGATTACCTACGTGGCGTCTGAATCGCTTATGTATAAAATAAGTCTCTTCTACTTTCGGCTAATTTAGCCCTTGATATGACTATGCTTGCATTCTGAGAGGAAACAAGCTCCTCCTCGCAGAAAACCACCCAACTGATAGACAACACGCGGAAAGAAGGATTTCAATGATCGTTGTTTTTTAACCCTTTATTTTTGGCCAAAAATTAAACGATAATTCGACTTTCACTGTTTTACTTTAAAAAAAATCTCTTTCATGGCTTTTAGAACATTTTCAAAAACACTTTAAAATCTGAAATGATAAATATTACACTCGTGCTATAATGATTCTTCCTCTCAGTACTCTCTTTCTATCTCTTTCGGCCGACACTCCCTTCCAACGACTCTGACACGTATAATAGCTTCGTTTACCTGAGGTTGAGAGACAAGAGTGGCAAGAATTGTTTATTGTTTGCTGCCAGCGAATAAAGACAAGAATTCAATCGTGACAGGTAATGTAATATACCATTAATCTTTACAAGTGACTTGTTTTTCGCAATGTCGAATTGAAAAAAAAAATCTTGAAATAGGGAATTTCTGAAAAAATCTAATTTAAAACCTACTAAAGTATATACTCCGTTGATTCACTGAACAAAATCTTGATGATATGATTTTACGCCGAAGGAAGAATTAAAACAACAAGGTAAAAGTTTCGCAACATCTATAACTTTTCTAATGCCTCGATTTCGATAATGTATCTTTTTTTCCTATAAATTAATTTCAATATCCTGTCCATGGATATTCGTTTAAAGCTGAGTACTGTTTATTATATCGCTGGTAATATAAACAGAAACTAGCTTGAAAGCTAAATGAGAGGTCAATATTAGATATTTACATTGGCAGTTTGACCTGGAGCCAGGCGACAACAAGTAATGGACGGGCCATCGGTCATCAATCGATACATCATTGGTAAACCAGTCGATAAAACTAATGCCGGAAGTAAAATATTGTATTGATCTAATCATTGCAAACGGTTACGGCAAATTAAAATAGGCATTTTGAGTCCAGAATAAAAGAAAATTCCCCATGCCGGAATGATCCAGCCTTTGATTGCATATTTAAACGATGTTACGTGTTCCGACTTTTAGTAAAAACAACAAGACATGTAGTGAAAGATTGTCCAGCGGCAATAGAGATCGGCAGCACAATGCAATGCTCCGAATCAAGCCGACTGGAGCAAACAGAAGTTAAGAAGTATTTGGATTATCATGTCAATAAACTAGCCGCATTAATACCGCCCACAAGTCCGATACTGTTAATGCTTTACTCGTGGCCAGAACAACGACTATTAATGCTGGTGGCGATTAGAGTCTGGGTAGTGTAAACCGTAAAATTGATCCCTCCATCCGATAAAAGAGTAACTTTATTTTTCTCACCGACTTAGTTCACGCCTTTGCACCGTCATCTGCACGGGTTTGAGCCATGCAGCCATTACCAATGAGTTTAGAAGCAAATAAATCATTTGATGCAAGGCAGAGCTTAGGAAAACTATTAGCTCATTTTGCATCAATCTGGCCTAAGAGGTTCAACCATTGCCTGCCTCTATCTCTCCCCAGGTGTCTGGTCGAGAACATGGCGCTAAAAACCTTTTTGCTGTGTTGTTTTTTTTCTTCCTCTGATCACTTCGCTGTTACACATCAAGGTGTGTGGCGTAGATGCTTTGCTTATTTTATGTTTGTCGCTTTTTTCTACCCTCCCCTTCCATAATTCTTAACAACACCTAAATGTCTCGCATTTATTTATGATGAATCTGATTTGTCGTTTGATTAATTTTAAAGGATTTTTCTGTTCCCTGTTCCTGCCCTGACTTTTAACTTTGTTTTTATTTTTGTCCATGGCTTTTTAAGCAATTCTCCCTAGTCTAAGGTCATAAATTTGAGAAGCTTCTAACCATTTCTCTTAATCGATCAACTCCTTTTCCAACAATCATATAGAACACATGTATGCATATACAGAGTTATTTTTCCCTAAGTATTAAATTCTTCTTTTTGAATGCGGATTTTCTTTAGTTAAGATATTTTAAAGAAATGTTATCATTTCTCTGTTATGTTAGACCTATGCTAATTTCATTTGCGGTGCATCCCAACTGTTTGAGACGTTCTGTTCAACTGATATTTGTACGGCTACGTTAGCTTTTTTTAATTAAGATAGCCCCGAATAATATCTTCTTTGTAATTTAATTGTCAATTCAACTTTCCTGTTTTCTATCCAGTTGTTTTTTGTTTAAATTATATAATTAGTTTTATTGCAGTGAAAAATCAATTGCTTCTGTCTCGAACATCTTTATTAAAATAGAAGAAATTAGAAATTCATCAGAATCTTAAATGATTCTCTTTTCTCAGAAGTATTGGGTTTATTGTGTAGCTTTAAGATTTGAACCATCTGATATAGATGCAGTTTTTTTTTTATATTTCTTTTGTGCGACCGATTTAGAATGAGCGTTCCACCATATTTTAAGGAACCACCCTAGTCCTCAGTGCTCAAGGGGCTTCCAAGTTCGTGAAGAAGCTACATTAAAAGGTTCCACCCAAAATGCCATTTTCATGTCCGTGGCAGATGCAGGAAAGATTTGCAAGGCCCCACCGATTCCTTCCCCTTTGTGCTGCAATGTCCCCCTCATATCTCTCGATCCACGCGCCATCCCAGACCTCCCATTATTTGCAGCAGCGGGCAAGCGAATAAATGTTATTTAAACCGCAGCGTACAGAATTGCGACAAGGAGCAATGTCTTGGGGACGGCTTGGTCACGTTATATGCAGATCTGCGGGGCCGCACCGTAAGGCCCATTCCAATACAATGACGGGACAACTTACAATCACTCTAAATGAATAATTGATAGAGTCCGTAAGCCTGCCGCTAGAGCCTCCGTGTTTCTATTGCATTTATCGCCGTTGTCATCAGGGTAACAGAATACATTGGATTAGCAATTACGGGTCTCAGTGGTGGGAATAACATTGGCATTCTGGCCGTCTTGGCGTCGGTGTGGGACTCGTGCTCTGGGATGGAGATGCCTCTCGCTGCTCGTTCAATCACTCTGAATAACCTCGCTGCATCCTTGTTAATTTCAATGTGGTGAGCATGCTTTACTGTACTGAAAATGCGCTGATATCAGATATTCTGGAAATTACTATAAAGAAATGAACTTATTATTTGAATGAAATTGATCCTACCATGTATTCTTTTAGTTTCTCTTCTATATTAAAAAATTTAGCTTTCTGTGTGTATCAGCGTGATAAAGTTAACATCTTATACCGCAAATATAAGACACAGAAATCAACAAGATATAAAAATTAAGTGATGAAAAGTAACAAAAATTTTCTAATGTTCCTTCATGTATCTTTTGTATTAGTGTGCTCTTGTGTAAAAATAGGCAATTCAAAAACTAAAAAAAAAAAAGTAATATTGCAAAGCAAGCAAAATGTTAGCGAATTTAAACAGCAATTAGCGTGAATCGTATTGCTTGGAGCTAGAAAGGAACGCGTGCTCCCAAGATGGACGGCTGGCGGTTCAAACTGATTCCAGACCTGTCAGGGCAGGCGAGAGGCTCAGGGTCGAGGCGAAATGTCTGCTATCACTCACACGCCTGGCTCGCTCTGTTAGCAGCTCACTTGAAATTCTTTGTTTCTTTCCTGCTCTTTCACGAGAGATGCGCTTCCGCTGCCGCCGGAGAATCATTCCATAACACAATCCTCTATCTCCTCCTCCCCCCCCCCCCCCACACACACACCAGCCACACCCTTACCCCAACTCCTCTTTACTCTTCATTATAATAGTTCTTAGCATCAGTCGAATTACATCTTAATAATTGTAAGCACCCGCATTCCCTTCTGTTTCTGCAACATTGCCTGGACTCATTCTCTCTCTCTCTCTCTCTCTCTCTCTCTCTCTCTCTCTCTCTCTCTCTCTCTCTCTCTCTCTCTCTCTCTCTCTCTCTCTCTCTCTCCCTCTCTCTGTCTGTTTCTCTCTCTCACTCTCTTCCTCTATCTATCTATCTATCTATCTATCTATCTATCTATCTATCTATCTATCTATCTATCTATCTGTCTATCTCTCTATCTATGTATCTTTCTCTATCTCTCTCTTTCTTTTTTCTCTTTCTCTCTTTCTATATTCATCTATCTATATATCCATCTATCATCTACATAGCTATATGTCTATCTATCTATGTGTGGATCTATCTCCATCTTCCTGTCTCTCCCTTTCTTATAATTCTCAATATCGGTATTTCATATTACAGCTCAACTCATACAAGTCTATTCCATTCTCTTTCTCTGCAAAACTCGCATCAGGTTAGCTACGTGTCTTTGAAGCATTAAGAATGAGAAAATGGCAGAAAGTTAGCAATGAGTAATGCTAGCCAATTAGGCTGCAATAATTTGTGAGAGTCGAGCTGGAAGGCGAAGATAGTGCACAGTTGGTGGTGGTAGGAGGAAGACTGGAAGAAACAGCTCGCGACGCTGAATATAAGAAGAAAAACGATGCCTCAAATTGCAGTGAGTAGCGCTTCGTAACAGTGATGTGCGTCTATTTTGAAAAACTAAGGGACAATTAAGATCTTTAGAAAGAACACCACACCGCACACATTTCCACTTACTGACTTACAACATTACTATCGTTATCATGATGCCACCACACTATAATCCCTTATCATCACCATCACACTCAATAACATTCCAACATCAAAACAGTACAACTGTCAATACCATTCCAATATCTAAATTACCAAACAATATAACTGCCAATACCATTCCAACAAAAGGACAAACAGAAAATCCATACCATTCCAACTTCAACAGATCCATACAATATAACTGCCAATATCATCCCAAAACAACTCAACCAAGCATCAAAACTTTCATTACCATCCCAGCACGAACAGCAAACCATTTACATATTTTGTTGATGATTTATGAAAACAGATCAGCGTGTAAAAATTTTGCAATTGTCTTAAAACGAAAAAAAAACAAACAATGGCAAAAGAGAAAACAGACGCAGAAGCGAAACAATAATAAAGAAAACAAAAACAAAAACAAGCCCGTTCTTAGCAATATTTTACAAAATTTAAATATCATTTTTATTTTCATCTTAAATACTAACTTTGAGGGAGGGAAGAGGCTCGGAGTGGAAGAAAGCTGATGGTTTAGGGCTGACCTTAATATTTTTCGACTGTTTTAGTTTAAAAAAAATTATCTGTGAATTATCAAAACGAAGTAAGCCCCACTTGAGAGTGCTGTGTCTGCGTGAAATCTAATTAAAGATTTCAAGAACTAAGGACCAGCATCTCCTCTTACTGATGAAGCATTTAAAAACCCATTAAAGGTACTAGATTTTAAAAAATGAAAAAAAAAATTGTGCGATAGCGCAAAACATCATTAAAAGCAAGTAATATTGGAAGGCTAGCATCGGGCTCTGAACGTAAATTTCTTTTTTTTTTTCCCTTAAAGTGCGCATAAGTACATACATTTCCAAATAATAATTGTTGAAGTTCTAAAGAATGAGGTAGCAATTTCAGCAAAGTTTATAATAATTATGAGCTATCTGAAGAGAAAAGTTTCATTTACGGGAGATGAGAGAATATGGGGGGGAAAAGGGAAGGGGATGTGGCGGCAAAAGGGCGCAACAATTACTAGGTATGGAAGGTGAGTAGAGTAAACCAAGATATTATGAAAACAAACAATCGATGATTTATCACAGAGCAACTGCTAAGTCCGGATCTACCGGTGTTCAGTTTGGTTTCGTTTCCCGTGCGCCGCTCGACTCTCTGTCGGGAGTTCCAAACTATTAGTTTTGCTTTCTGTATACTTGTAGTTGCTGCCAATGGTAATGGAGGTTTATTAAAATGCGCTGCGATTTTCTTTCTTTTTTATTTCTTAATTTGTTTTTCTTTGATTCATTTGTGCAAGTGAAATTATATTTTTTTTTCCTCTAATAGTTTTGTTTGTGAAAAACAGGCAGTTGATGCTGTATATATCTCAATGCGATAATTATCATTTCGGCCGATTAATACAATGGTTGAGAAGACTGAAAGGATAGGAAGACATAGGTAGAGGAGAATGAGAAAAGAAGGAGGATCAAAGAGAGAAGGATAAATATATAGAGAGAAAGAAAGGAAGAGTCAGAGACAAAGAGAATATATATCATTATACCATCTAGCTTGGAGAAAACAAACTGATGCCAGAGGAATGTTCAAATTCTGAGACTATTTTTCTTTCTGATGAAAAAAAAACCCAGAAAAGAAACAACAATAATTAGAAGGAATAATGGAAGGTAAAAAAACAACTAATAATACAATATCATATATATCCTTGTTTATTTTCTCACGAGCTAAGCTTTACGTGAGCAAGACGCAATAACTTTCAGAACAACCAGTTCGTGTAGTAAGAATGCTACGATTAAAAAAATAGGTAGACCTGAAGTCTTAATCAAACTCTAAGGAATTGACTGTTACTTGGTTTGAGAGAGTCACCATTTCTATGACGCGTTTGGTGCATTCAACTTGAGCTCTTTTAAAATAATCCAACCTCAAGAGAAACGGTTTTCACTGGTAATAAAGATATCAAGAAAAGCACTTCTTTGTCTTACCTTAGACGGATCATCCTGTTGAGATTCTTTTACATGGATAATATTCTTAGACAGGAAAGTTTCTATGTCTGGGATAATTTAAAGAGACAATTAAAAGATGAATAGTTTTATTATTAAATCACACGCCATTTGTAGAACAATTATTGAGAAGCAATACACAGCAAAACATCACCTTGACAGCATCATGTTCAAAAGCACGAAATACTTTATCTTCGTTATAGAAAAGCTCCATTAAGGAGGAAAAATCATCTTTTCGTAAAGGACTTCAAGTGTTCGCCATACACATTAGGCTAAATCAACGCACACGAGAGAACATTAGGTCAAACCAACAGGAAGAGCCAGGGCGCGCCTTTTGAATTATTAAGAGCGACTCATTCTAAATTTCTCATAAGGCCGATTCACTTCGATCTGCTACCTTTTTACTCTACGAGAAATCCGGTCTTGAAGTGCTTATAACATAATCCTATTTTTCCCTCCCATATTTAATGCGTTTGCCTGCCTGGCTTCTTGCCAGAATATTAAATGATAAATTCTCTTCCTCCTATCTTGGAGATCATTAGATCATTATATAGTTACGGTGATGATGCTGGGACATTAACAGGTTACAGATCTAGTCGTCACCTTCAGTTTGTCCAGGATATGGAGCAGCTTTTTTATAGAGCTCTGCCCATGCGCTGAGGCTGCCTTCTTACGGAACTCTCTATTGTGACTGCAAAATCTCGACTTGCTTCCATCAAACTCTCTTTCTCTCTGTTCATATCTTTTCAGACCAGACTTATTCGCAGGAGGATAGGATTTATTGAAGCATAACTGTTTATTGTTTTTATCTTTATGGCAATACATACAATTGCCAGAAAGAAAATATATACTTTAGAACTTGCATTTAACTGTCTCCTTGTGGGTTTTAACCAAGACGGAGAGAATATTCACCGATAAATATTTTCGTTGATCTCTTAAAGCTGTGAATTTGTGATCAATTATTTGTAGATGTAGAATCCTTTTGGAAACCTGCTAATTTTGATAGATAGAAAGAATGAATTTTTTTTTTTCAATAAATCTCGTTTATGGAATGTTTGGGTGTTCTTGCGAAAATTTGTGACGGACATATTAATTTTGATTTTTTTAACTTAATATATATATATATATATATATATATATATTGTTTCTACCATTTATATGAGTTAATTTCCCCATCAAAATAGGTGATTCTCTTAGCTTAGGAAATATGAATGAACAGTTATGCTACCTAGTTCGAAGTCATGAGCAAAGTATCAAAAGCAGTAAAAAGACGCCCGTACTCCTATATTGTTGAAGAATGGTTATTTATTTATTTCTCATTTTTAGGTGAATTTGCCAAATGCTGAGCGTTCTTAGTGCTGTCAGTATTTTTGAACGGATCATCTTTAAGGCGGTTCTTTTTTTAATCTACCAGCTTGAAAATGATTCACTAGGTCTTCAAAAGCTGCCAATGTATCACCATTAATTTGTAATGGAGCAGAAGAGCTAGTAATATTTAGGGATTTTTTATCAAGATAACCATATCGCTACCCCCAACTACGTATTATATATTTTTCATTTACTTCTTCAATGAGGACTGACAAAGATTTTTTTTAAAACTTAAATATCATACGACCATAGAGTTTAGAAGAGATTTCCTACTATAGAGAGCTTTTTCCCAAGGGAAAGAACTACTAATTTCTTAATTAAGGCTTGACCGAAAAAAAAATCAACAAATCTTTTTTTCCGTTTCCATAACTGAAACATGTAAATTCACGGCCTACACAGCAGTTTACGTTGTAGATTATAACTTTATTTTGTGTTTTTTATAACAAATTCAGAAATTTGTTCGCCCTCTACCATATCAATTATTTTGATGTAAGATGAAAAAATTTTTTAGAAAAGAAATTAAGAAGAAATGGTATATCGACCACTTTTCCACGTATGATGTCTTTGGTTAAAAAGATTTCAAATCTTAAATAACTATGTTATCGGTTGCCTTTCTTCTCAATCCTCACATGTTGTAACGTCACTATAATATGTCATGAGAAGTTTTCGTGAGGTTTTCTTACTATTATATTTCTATTTGCATAGGGTTCCATTGAAAAAGCTAGAGCGGTAATAGAGGCAAACTCTTGATGTAAGAATCATTGATACTCTGCATCTTTAGAAGCAATATTGAAATATTTCCTCAAAAATAAAGAGCAAAAACCTTCCTAAATAATTTCCTGGAGACTACACATTTTTCCAGAATGTTTTTCTCCTTTCTTATTGAATGTTTTGCTTTCTTCATCGAGACCTCAAGAATATTCTGGGGTTTTTTTATTGGAAAAAAAACTATAATAATCCAAGAGACCAAACCTAAATAAAAGGATTCTTTTTCAGCTCATATCCTTATATATTTATCTTTAGAACCCATTGATCCAGAATAATAAAGATCTACAATCTCAAGCTCGTAGGATGATAAATCAAAATGCGATCCTTCATTTAATAAAAAGTTGGAATAAATTAATGATACACGACTCCTGTGTAAAATATAGAGGGAAGGGTCACAGAACAAGAAAAGAAAACCTACACAGAAATTAAATAATAATTTCACATTTTACATTTCCATTAAAACGGCGTAATTGCATGGGATTGCTACTTAATGTATTTGATTGGCGCACACTAAATCTAATTTTTTATCTTGTTGCAAATGACTTACAATTCCTTAATGTATAACCTATACTGAAACATTCACCAACACCAGCTTGCAAATATTTGCCTTGGTTATGCTCATTTCAAATACTCTGTTAAAGCTTCTAATGCTGAAAAGAAAACAGGTGTAAAAGGCACGCCTCTGAAATCTGTTATTAAAACAGGAAATGAAAATACATGACTTTGCTTCTTTTCAAACTTTTATCTTTGAAAAGAGATGTTGCAATTTCAAGGCAGATATTCATCTTTTCAAGCTATTGACAAAACCTTTTTTTATGCCATGGACAAGAGAGAAGAAACTCAACTGTTGAAAGGGAGAAAATTCAAAGCTTATGGTGATTAAAACTTTTAAAATCTGAAGAGGATCTCGCAGAATAAAGAACGTAAACCATTATTGTATAGTGAATTTCATCCGCCTGTTTCACATCATCTTAACTAGAAAGTGTACCAGATGCTTCTTTACGTGTGGAATTATGGTGTAAAAAATGATCCGGGAAGACAGCGGTATACCTTTCTATCTGCCCAGGAAACTTTAATGGATTAATAGAGAAAATATGAAGGGAGAAAACCAAGGAAAAAGCGGAAAAGGAGTTGGAGATGACATTTAATGAAGTCTTCTTCGTGATGCCGCAGCCACTTCAGGTTTATTGCTTCGGGCAAGCTGTGCGAAATTCGCGTAGGTGGAATTAGAGGGGATTCGTTTTTATATATACGTGTATCAACTTATGTTGCTCTTACTTTTTCTTCTATTTTGTACTTAATGAAAGCTTTTGCATTGAGGATCCCAAAATGATGAGTTGTTCTAATTGAGTTACTGGGGTTTCAGGATTCCGGTCTGATCCATAGCTGGGTTAGAGCAGAGAGCAGTGTATGAAACTCGAGCGCCAGGCGCACTGTCCTCATTGAGATCAAGAACTGGAGAGGATCTGGAGAGGATGAGAATCTGGCCTTGATGAGAGTATTAACTAAATCATTAGATCAAGAGGAGCACGCATATAAAATGGAGAAAATGAGAAATTCCAATTATATATAGGAAAGTATATTATTAATATTTTTTATGTGCCCAGTTCTGGAAGAAAGTTTGCAAGTAGGTGGATAACCTCGCGAAGCTTAGAGCAAAGACATAAAATAAAGAAAAAACGAGTACTTCAGTCAGAGAGTAAATTAACGCAGTAAAAGCCAGAAGCAAACCATCATTAATAACATAAAAATTCGGCGAACAGTCTGAGAGGGGGAAACGGAGAGAGATAGAGAGACGGAGAGAGATAGAGAGACGGAGAGAGAGAGAGAGAGAGAGAGAGAGAGAGAGAGAGAGAGGCGGATGAGGATAATAAAACTTTCCAGTAAGTTCCGCATATAATTATATAACATAGTTACAAAACTATTACACTTTTTGCTCAGAACTCGCATTATTGCTGAGAACAGATGCTTTAGTTGCAATACTATGGGATCATTTTCGAGAGCAATAAATTCCATCTGGCATGAGATTTCATTGATCACAGTTAGTTTCAAAATGTCCTTAAGGAGACAAATTATAATAACTTTTTTACAAAGCTAGAAAATCTGTTATTGTGTGAAGCAAACACGCAAGTTTAAGAAGTTCAATGAACATCCATCTTGCAGAATGAGGTATACCGTTTGAAATAGGTTTTGGAATGGTTAAAATAATGGAGCTGCCTATTAAAGCCTCTCAAAAAAATAAAGCATTAGAGGAAGAGAACAAGTGTTACAAGTTTACCCCTTAGTTATGAAATCATAAAGAAGCTTATTTTAATCAAGGCTCTGTCTCCCCTCATCTGCTCCAAATTTTTAACGGTGTGGTATTGAGCATTAACGTATCGTAATCGACATAAACAATAAACTCTCAAAATAAATTTGAAAAATGGAAGGGTGTCGTGTGTTCATTTTTAACAGAGATAAAGAATTACATGAACTGTTTAAGTATAAATCTTTGGCGCACCTTCCTTTTAGGAAATTATTTTATGAAAGTCTTTTGAGAATAAAAAAAATATAAACCATATAGAAAAAAAAATAAAAGTTTATGCACTTCAGGTCTACCTTCATTAAAGCATTACACGAGTAGATGTGGCCTCGGCAATGGCAGGAAGTGACAGGCGTTCCATGCTCGCATTATATTAAGTGGCTTCTCTTGTGATCTCTTTGAGGGGAAAGTCTCTTTCCTTGTTCAGAAACCACGAGAAGATTACAAAGTTATAGGGCATAATGATAAACAGTATCTTCTAATAATGGAATCTTTTTCCTTTTCAGGAAACAAATTAATAAGAATGATGGAAGATGTTCTGTGCCCCAAATAGGCCAATTATTTTTTTTTTAATTGATGTATATCTAAAGCTTCTATTACTAGTGAAAGCTTTCGAGCTCACAAAAAGCCTACTTAGTATATCACATTATAACTCAAGTGTACATGCTTCAAATGCAAAAAGAGGTAACTTTGATTTCCTGCACGTGATAATGGGTAATGGGCGAGGGTTTCACCAGGATATTTTTAAGGCTCCACTAACAACAGCGTATTACAACTATAGTGAACAGAAAAATAGTGAATTTTAAAAAAATTCTATGATGATGTATATTTTCATAAATCAACCAAAAAATACACACTTCTTCAACATGCAGAATATGTATCTCTTAGTTGTTGTCTTCCAATAAAGAGATTCAATAAAAGCCAAACCAAAGACTAAAGCCTATGAAATCTCATGATTTTTTTAGGCTGTTGCTCTCTGGAATAGAAGGCTATTTTCCGGTCCAAACGTGGGGTGTTTGAAAACGAAAAAAAAAAAATATTTGAACACGCAAAACCACAGAAACAACAGCCAATCAAGCTTCTAACTAGATTTATAATTTCCATCACTTTCTGGTTCTGACATCTCTAGTTTTCCTCAAACTCTCACGCAGCATTATTTTGTTTTCGTTTCAAAACCGCCTAGATTCGCTAACTCGTTGACAAAATGCGGGTAATGCCTCTAAGATGCCAGATTTCCCCTTGAAAAAAAAAATTGTTTCGCTCAACTGGAATGTCTGGACCCACCAAGTAAGAGGATCAGTTTTGAAGCATAAGCTCTGTTTTTCCCCTTTTCTTCAATACTGGTTTCAGTCTCTTACCCAAAACATGCCACTTCATAACTCTTAAGGGGTGGACCGAACAGTCACGTTTTGTGTTAAACTTTTTACATCATGTTTTTTCTTAGCATCTCTTTCGAAATTCCTCGTACATCATAATGTTATCTTATCTTATTCTTTTAGTTATCCTTTTTCTCCCTTTTATATCCCAACTACAAATGTTTAAAAAAGAAACTATAGGATGGACCTTGTTCGTTTTGAGATACCAGCATTACACTCACCTACAGCACCAGTATGGTTGGTCACAGTTACCTTTTAAAGATGAGTATCAAATTCAACTTTTCCCATGACACACGAGGCTTTCTCTACAACAGCTTCAATCGTTGCTTGAAATGCACTACTTCTTGGAAGCTTAATGGTGAATCTTTCATCCCATTCAAAGCTGAGGACGTTTATTAAATTAGATTGCCGGAATGACTTTATTGAGTTGGGAGTGGGGCGCAGCTGTTCGACACCCATCAGCCCCATCAGGCACATCGAGGCGGAGAACGCACCTACAATAATTTGTTATTCCGCAAAACTGCTCCATCTCGACTAGTGACGGCACAGTTCCGTGAAACCATCTTACAAATCTTCATTGGAACTGTCTGAGAATGATCATTCGCACCTTTGTTTTGTCTGTAATTATCGTGAAAAACAAAGACGAAGATACCCTTGCACTTATAGGAAGAGGGTATAAAAACTCTGAAAATTGACATCATAGCCACAGAAACTTCATATTTTATCAGCACGTCGACAAAACACGATGGCATCAAGATCGGCCTATCGGCTGTTGAAACTTTTCAAGTTATGAATATAACACTGAACATTTTCAACATTCTTTTTGGGGTGATGAAATCAAAAGTTTTATAGAATACATGTTGAAACTATGATATACGGTTACAAAAAAATAGCTCCAAAATAACTGTGAAACTAACAGATAATGAGTATTTTGAGGGAAAAAAGAAAAATGATTTAGTAACTTTAGAAGGCTTGTTTACAGTTCTTGAAACTTATGGACTTTCAAATTCCCTGGGATCTTCGTCCGAGGTCACTAAATGGGAGAAGTGTGAAGTTGTAAGAGTGTAGGATTTCCCTGGCAGATTAGCTTAGAGTGGACCATAGAGGAGGTCAGCTGTCATAATAAAATTAATGTTGGTTCATGATCTAGTCCAGCTACAAAATATACAACAAGGGAAGTATCAAGCCTCATTTTGATTGAGGAAGTCTTTATAAATTTTGTTTATCCAACTCGCAGTCTGTGTCATGCATCAACGTTTATAATATAGTTTCTCACACCGTCAAAAATTACTGAATAAACATCTTTAACGCTGCAGAGAATTAGAATAAACGTCAAACGTTAACTTGATTTCCAGTGCCATTACAGTGGATTATATGACTTTCCCCAATCTAAGCCAATCCTTATATTTTCTTTTTTGATTAGCGAACCGCATTTCCCAACAACCTTATGTTTTGCGTATATAGATAATATGGTTTACAACAAAAGTTAAGAGCCGTACTTGTAGATCGATACATGATACAAATCAATCTAGCCGACCATCGCAGCCGGACCTTCAGACCTTTCCACAACCCCGCACATTGAAAGCTTATCAAATCTTCTTACAGATCAATGGGGCAACATGCTCATAGTTCTACCATTACACGGTCGTGCAACAAACCTCCGCCCGAGAGAAGCCGGGAAGCTCGGTAATACAATTTGATCCAGCAAAAGCTGAGATGTGTAGGTAATGTTTGCCAAATGAACGGGACGCGCAACGATTTCCAAGACTAATTTAATCCGACCATCTGTTTAGAATCGAAATCTAAGATGCTGTGGGGGAAGAAGTGGACTAGTATGAGCTTTGGTTTGAGAGCGGGTCGAATTTTTTTGTTTCGTACATTTCTTTCCGAATCATTCCCTCTTTTATAACCGTTATCATTACCAGCCTCACCGATGTACTGATTTACCATATGTCGTGTTCTTCTTCTCACCCCCTCCATCTTCTGCCGCCCTCTCTCCTTCCAACCCTCTTTCTTTTGCATGGGTTATTACTTACTTTGTTCGCTGACTCTTCAGTTTTACCTTTTCTTAGTTGTTGTTATTTTTTTTCAAATTATTTCCATTTATATCTAAAAAAAAAAAAAAAAAAAAAAAAGAAAGAAAGAAAAAGAAAAAACAACAAAAACAAATAACAGCATCATTTTAATGTTTTTATTCAGCTAAGTACGTTGTTACTTAGATAACAAGCTGTTTTGTAGCACTACTACAGCAAAATTCCCACAGCTTCAACCAAAAGAGAAAGAGAGAGAGAGAGAGAGAGAGAGAGAGAGAGAGAGAGAGAGAGAGAGAGAGAGAGAGAGAGAGATATTATTCACACAGACAGACAGACAGACAGACAGAGAAAAGAAAAGCGCCGGTTTCTTCTACATGCAAAGATTTACTTAAATAACAAAGAAATCGAAAATGATCCTTTTGGTGTAACGGACTGTAAGACTAGCCTGTTACTAGATCTAAACAGTCTGGAACCGAATTGGCTCAAGACCGGCCGAAGTTGTTCTGGAGCCTGTGATGCTCGAGTGAGATTAGAGAGAAATGAAGCAGCAGGATTGAACATGGCATGGCGAGTTTTTGGAGGTAGATAGCGCTGGCTATATGCTTCATCAGATACACCTAGCTTCTGATGGGTCAAGATAATTCCCTATCAGGACTGCTTGATTGACTGACCGATGGTCTGCAGCTTTTGATTTCATTTCGTTCTATCTCACAGGGAGTAGGAAAGGGTAGAAAGGGTGTTTGTGTATGTGTGTGTATCGAAGAGGATGGTAAGAGGGAAGTAAGAGCGCCTGAAAGGTATTTGGAAGGCTAGGGAGATGTACTGAGTGAGCCAAGAAAGGTTAGTCGATAAGTGGAAAGGGTAAGGAGATCGAAAAGGGGTTGATCGCAATATAATCTGTACGGAATAGAGGTGGATCTAGTTCGGAATGTTGTGGAACTTTGATAACAAACGAGGAGATACGTACTAAAGAACGCCTTCACTCTACATGAAATAGTTGAAAAAAAGTTTTCAACTAGTCAACATTCATTCAAATCTGAAACAAGGGAAAGGCTTTGGTTTGGGCTAGTAAATGCCTGGCAGAGCGGCTAATTCATAGGAATCTATTTATCTTTTAATTATCTTTCTCACCTCAGCATTCAGGGACCTTAATTTTATTTGTTTTGTACAAAGGGTTAAAGAGGTTTCCATGAAAGTTGGTACTTAATGTTGGGAATTAAGACCACTGAGCGCGCGCTCAATCAGCAAGCCCTAAATATTTTGGGGTGAAAAATAATTTGTTTCTCTACTCCAATAGCCACCAAAACTATAACGCACGATACAAAATGCATTTAGTATTATTCTTTCATTTTTTATAACTTTGTTTATATTATAGTAATGGAAAAAGATATTTACCGATTTTTCAATGGTTGTCCAATGGCATAGGCGAAAGCTTAACACGAATTAAAACTGAAAGCCAAAAATTTTCAACAAAGAAATAATCAAGACAGAATCTAAAATGTCACTTAACATAGGTCTTTGTGGAGTATTTTCATTTACATGCAGGAAAATTTGTTTTGCTTGACCTCCAGCTATCCCTGAGCTGACCGCTGTGATAATCCCATAGCCGGTAACTAGTGTTCATCAAGGGCCGGCATCATTGCCATCGATCCCACTGATGTAACACTAACAGTATTTGGATACGGAAAGACCAGCAATATGGCTCCATCTTCATTTCGATGTATGAGTAATGGACAGGGGATGTTTCCTGTAATTTCTGCCCTGCTCGGAACCTTTCGTGTAACGCTGCTCCTTGATCTGTTTTGGAAGTCTGCCCATCTGTATTAAGATTGACGGAAATGAGTTCACTGTCTGCATTTGGTCAAATTATCGGAGGGTAAAAATATCCAGTGGCTAGAACAAGGCATAGACTTGCCAGGACTTACGATTTATGAATTACAGGCAGCAAAAGAATTCCATCTGGGACTCTAATATTTCAGCAGGTTGGGATTCAGCTGGAATCTTACTTTCATTTTACATGAATTCTTTTCTGTTTTCCTCTCTTTATTTTCTGTTTCCTCTATTCCTTTTGTGTAGCTCTTCTAATTTCTCTGCTTCTCTTTCTGACATTTTCTTCTGTCCATCAATATCTATCAGCATCTCCGTTTACTTTCTGTGTGTAAATCTATTATATCTGTGTCTTTTTTCTATTTGTCTTTGTGCCTGTCAAGAGGTCTAATTGTTACTCTATTTATCTATATGTTTGTCTTTTTACTGTCCTCTTGTTTGTCTGACTCTCGCTCTCTCTCTCTCTCTCTCTCTCTCTCTCTCTCTCTCTCTCTCTCTCTCTCTCTCTCTCTCTCTCTCTCTCTCTCTCTCTCTCTCTCTGCTCTCTTTTGCTCTTATTGCTAATGATTAGCACATCAAACTTTTTTTCCCAAGAAAAATTTATATGTGTTTTCCTTATGCTCATTTTCAAGTCAAGTAACTCTTTGAAATATCTTATGTTTACGCTGTTTTTGAAGCGTATTGTCCTTGAAAAAAAGGTATTTTATGAAAGGTATATAAAAATTGTTAAGGGTCTTTTTGTTTTGAGATTTATTTTATGATAACCATGTATATTGTAGATTTTGTTACAATTTTGTGAACATATTACAATTACTTCTACAAGAAAAGTTTTTTAGTGAGGGTCTAACATAAAGTTAATCACCACCAAAATATCAAAGAGACTGTTATAGAGAGAGGGTGTGAGAAAGAAAGGGGCAGACTGAGAGACAGAAAGATTGAGGCAGATGGGGACACAGAGTTAGACATGTCTATAGGATAGAAGAGAGACAGGCAGAAATAGAGGGAGGAGAGAGAAAGAAAGAAAAAAAGTGATATGATAAGAATAATGATGAAAACGGAAAATTCGATGACCGTGACGACGCTAGTGTGAATAATGCTAGTGGCTAATAAAGAGGGAAAAGTTTAACGGAAATTTTTTCAGTAAAGGGATTTGAAGAAAAAAGAAATTACAAATTAGAGGAAGAGGCTGTGAGGTGGGAAGGCAAGCGCTATCCTGGACTTATTAGGCACCAAATGATAAACAGAAATTTCTCACCTCAGGCAACTCGACCTGGTCAATGCGTGGAGGTCGGAGCCAGAGATGGAAGACCGCGCTGTCCTACCTGATTAATGAGATGACTGTTTCTATGTTTATAAAGCCAGGCTCCGCTTGGCCATGATTTATCAGATGCTGCTGATGGCAAGTTTGACAACACTTAACATCTGTCATAAAAATGACGGATGCAAATGGGTGCAATCAGCTGTTAGCTGCTGCTAGCTGCTCTGGAACTTCCATGTACAGACGGTAGCAGTACTGCCCACACTATAGTATGCAGACTATTGGAGTCGATGGATACAGCGATAGCCATGGGTTGGATTCCTACAACCGTTGTTCAAGACTTAATGGAATTGGTTAAAAGTGTGACACTATTGAAAGGGTAACATTTCTCTTAAATAAATCATTTTGCGAGATCTTTATTTAAAAAAACACACAACCAATTGAACATAACACCCTTCTTCTTTTTGCGTACACTTAAAGTATTATTTTTGAGAAGTTACCTTATACTGAAAAACATCCTATCTTTCGCATCCATTCGCACCGTTTATTTTTTATACTTAACATCATAAGTATTAGGGACGGTTCACAAGCACTAGAGAATGTGAATGAATGAAAGAGAGAGTAAACGAGGAAGAAATAATTGGCATATTTGACCCAACATGTCAATCATGAAAGGACACTGTTGACTGATCTCTTCTTGTAAAACCACGCTTCCCAGTGATCTTGACTTTGTGTACTACTGGCAAAGCTTAGGAGACACAATTTTAAAGTCGTGGTCTGACCAGGTCCGGATAAACATGATGTTATGGAAGGCTATTGATACATGACCCGAGCACCATGAAGACGGTCTCATTAGAGGAGAGTGGTAGAAACAGTGGACGCAGGGAGAAGATCAGGATTTTTCGGAACGCGGCGAAAGTTGAGGAAGGCAGAAAACATTCTTAAGCCATTTTTATTCTATACAATTATGTAAAGGAGCTGAAAGATGGGATGAGGTAGCGCAATGGAGAGAGTTTCAAGAAAAATGAGAGAGGATAAAATTCATCCAGAGTTTGATAAGAGGAGATGGAATCTAGGAAAGTAAGACATTATCGTTCACAATATAAAGTAGGCCATCTGCTGACCATGACAGAAAATAAAAAAAAAATTACAAGAAAATTGACACCCAAAAGAATATGTTAATATGTGAATAAAGAAGTTTGACAACCCGGGCATATATTACGAATTTCCCTTCACCAAAATCACTAAACTATATCCAAAACTAAATAGGCAATACATTTTTTTTAATTGCCTTGCACAAGTTTGTGCGAAATTTGTTTAGAATATGAAACAATAGCTCAACGCGCATACTTCTACTGCCTTTTTACTTTCTTATCTGTTTCTTCTTCTTCTTCTTCTTCTTCTTCTTCTTCTTCTTATTATTATTATTATTATTATTATTATTATTATTATTATTATTATTATTATTATTATTATTATTATTATTATTATTATTATTATTATTATTATTATTATTATTATTATTATTTTTGTAGAAGCATTCGATTTCCACATTTTCTAAAGATATAAAATTTATAGAGAAAATTCGCTTGTTATAATTCATTCCATAAATCAAGAGGAGGATTTTTTTTTCTTTTTTGATTGGCTCCGCCTTGAAAAAATAAATAAAAATGTCGTGTTACCGATTCTCTCAATCCGTCTTAACACTGCATTTACTTACTCAGTTGCAACAATATTAACTTTACTTATACGCCCGCCCCCCATTCCATTCATACAAATTTCCACAATATCTTCAGCCAATACCGTAAAAGCCCCTTATCCCGCCACTTCCTCGTTTTTGAAGATTGTTACACATAAATAGACTGAAAGCCCCCGGTCATTTCTCCAACGCCACAGCTCTACACAGACACTACAGCACATTACATCGCTCAGCCATGATTAAAGACGTGAGTGCTGAAACCCAATATTATAAAGTCGTGTCAAAGGCCACTTCCCGGAATAAAGGCTTCGATTGTTCGAGATTTGTCAGATTCCACGCCATCACGCTTTATCCCGCGGGATAAGCGTGTTTCGCCCAATGGACGTAGTTTCACCCTTTCACCTTAACCTCGCATCCAGCATTAGCCCGGACGGGGGCTCTTAGCGGATACCAATGACCACGCCGATGCTGCTAATGTTTATGAAGCCAAAAATCGCTTCTCTGTCTCCCCGCCTCCTCCTCAGCCCTACAGACCATTCCATTATGAAGTATCTCCCCATCCTTTTCTTCCGCCTCTTCCCTGATCAGATGTTCCTGTCACATTGTCATAATCGTCGTCGACCGCCATTTCCTCGGTCAAGATTTATGCTGTGCGTAGCCCACATGCCGAAACAATATATTATTGTATTGGAGGTGAAAAATTTACCCCTCCGATTATCCCATGTCAAGACAGAAAGACCTGTGTTAGGTGTCTCCCTGTCACTGTGGAAGGCCAAAACTGACTATTGTTGGGCGTGATGTTCTTGTCTTATATAACGTAATTGCACATAATATCCCTCGAGAATATGCCAGGGGAGAAGACGTCGCAGGGGCACAAAGCAATTACGCTAGTGAGAAAATTTGTCATCTTATTGTCAGGCTAACGATGTTACTCGTCTCACTAACAATGGCGACTGAAGGGAGATTGGGTTTAATACATTACCACTTCCTTCTTTAGTTTTATCATGGAGAAGGATATCAACTTCACTCGAATGTGTACTTATAATCACCTCTCCTTCACACTCTTCATCTCTCTTTTTGTTTGTCTATCTATGTCTCTGACTGCCTGTATGATTGTCCGTCCCTCTCTTTTATTAGAAGATGAAGGACCTAAGATTGTTAGGAAAAGATATTTTGAAAGCTAAGTTGGCCAAGTCCGAGCCGATAATTATCAAGTGGTTAACAATGGACCGGTCCTAGTCTTTTATAGCTACAAGCGAATTTAATGCGGAGACTGGTTTAGCCTCATAGAGCGAGTAAGTACAATGGTTAAGAGGGCAGCAAGAATTATTTTGGGGTCATCCAAGTTACAAGTTCTGGGATCGAGAGGTCTGCCACCTTTCAATTAAAGTCAGCTCTGGTGAATGTTCGACATTCCTTGCTGTCGGGGGGTCTCTTTGCATTGTGAACATTGTGTTATCTCTTGTCAGATTTGACCAACGGTCACTCCTTTTTTTTACCTGAAGTAAGATCTCTTCAACATGGTAGATTGGATAGATTCTCATATCCGAGCCTTCCATTTCTACAGCTCTATCTACTTAGCCACTATCAGCTACTTTCTCTTGCCCCACCCCTGTTCAGACATCTCCATTACGCAAGCCTTACGGCCGTAGGATGTATTTATTCTTCCTATCTGGAGCGTTAGGTTTGGGAATCAACGCTGGACTCAGCAGGAGGCGCTGCCTAATTAACTTGGAATAAGATAATCATGTGGTATTACGAGCCTGATTTAACCCTTCCCAGAAGAGCGGAAGGTGTTGCGGTGTGTCTGGGGTATCTTGTGGAGCAGAGGCCCGGTACGACATGCGGGGTACCCGCTCTCTTGCAAGTCTTATTTCAATTCATTCAAAACGGTGTTTTAATAACAACAAAAAAATCATATTAAGTTATTTACATCGAAATTTTTTTAAAAGGTAGGAAAAAAAGAAAATGTTACAAAATTGTTAACAATCTTGAAGTATAAATGGGATCTAAGTTATATTTCTCCTTGGTTTCCCTTGGTGAAGAAGTACAACGTTAAATGATCTGTGGCGGAAGATGCTGTCTTACAGGATCGGCCACTAGCATTGCATAATGCCGACAACCAGATTAACCTATTATTGTGAGGGAGGATCTTGTGCAAGAGACTGGACCTGCGCCGGAGATTCGAGTTCGGTCTTGTGAGAAGAAGATGAGTACATTGCGATCCGAGATTTGACCCTGATGAGCAATTGGAATCTTATATATCCTGGCGAAAGAGATCAAAGATGGGCTTGCGTTTCAAAGCTGCTGCTTTCTGCCGAAACGAGATTCTGCTCTCTAGGATTTTTATGAATGTTGTTGATTTCGCCTTAACATGAGGGCTAACGTTGAACAGATAGGTTGAAAAGAATTTACCTGGCACCGACTCTCCTTATCTTCCTTTCTTCTTTTATTTTCGGATAAACCACCATCTTTATTAAACGTGAAAATAACAAAACTTTTAATGAAAAGTTAACGTGATTTAAAAGCTAAAGAAATATTTGTCATTTTACATCGCCGCTACAATGGTTGAAATCGCTATCACTATAAGATTGATGACGATGATGATCATTATGATTATTTTGAAGATACTGCTGATGCTGATGACGATCATGATCATAGTGGTGACTGTGGAGGCAGAGATGGCGCCATTGTGGCATTGATGATATCAGCGAAAATCCCACGCATTACTCTGAGGAGACCAATCATTGGCCATCATTAACATTCAGGCCATTTGGATGTTACCAGTGTGTATTTTCGCACATTATTTCTCTTGATCGAAAATATAATTGAGGTTGCTTTAGTTATGCAAATTGAATTTTTTTTTTAATTAAAGGAAGGTATGGTTTTCAAACTTTGGTTGGCCTTTAGATACGTATACCACCCTATACAACTGTTATTTGAATGAAAGTAATGTGAAATTAAATATTATCATCAAATATCATCATAATGCTATTTGTCCTTCCCTCCAGACATAAGTTGCCAAAGACTATAATTATGTTAACCCCTTTATGAAGAAGCACAAAAAAAAATAGTTTAATGGAAAATAAATTCTTTCTGGCATGAAAGGTATGCATTCCTCAACATTCTTTTAATGATAACCTAGTAGACGCACAGTTTTGTAAGGATTTCCGATTGTTCACTCACACGCTTTCTTTGCAGTACATGTACCAAATAATACAAAAAAAAAAAAAAAAAACAGGAAAAAGGTGTCGATGGTGGGCTCTTCTTAGAAAATTCAATAACTTTTTTTTTACTGTTTTGATCTACACAATTACTTATACATTTTTTAACCATTCATTGATAAAGCAACAATAAAAATGTTTTTTGTTGGTTTTTTTTTTTAATCTTTTTTTTTTCAGGTTCAGTGATACAACCTTTCTTCTTTCCCTTTTTAGTAATCATTTCAGTGTGCTCAATCAGAAATGGAATGCACTATACAAGAACTTTCTGCTGAAAACTTTCAAATTGCCGAGGTCCTTATAAGTTTCTAAGAGTAATATTGATACTGGATTAGATGTCTATCACTTCATTTATGCAAGGGCGGGTTCTTGATTTTCTGCAAAATGAGAGCCAATGAAAATATTTTTTGCGTTTAACCTTTCTACAGCAATGTAAAGTTTTCTGGAAAAAAAAAAATAAAAAAATCATTTTCATCAATGTTTATTTCGTAGTATAGTGCGTAACAACTGCGTTCTAATTTAAGAGATAATATAAATACTTAGACTTTGGGATTTTACTGGTGTATTTGACTTACTCGAGAATTCTTCAGATACTGAACTATACATATTATTCACTGTTGATCTGGTATTTTGCCTTAAGTCTCCGGCAGAATGTTATTAGGACAAATAAAACAAAAGTTGCTACCTTTATTAAAGAAGAGAATTGCGACCTCTCCTATGCCATTCAACAGTCAAAAGAGACCGTTTGGTGTCTCTAAAGACGCTTAACACATAGTGAAGCAAGCCATAATTTATAAAACGATGGATAGGAAATAAATGTAAATCACCGGAGGAACATGAAACAGACAGAAATTACAGGAACCAGAAGGTGCGCAAGATTTTAAACTTACACCGGTTTTCGCGTCTTCTTTTTTAATTAAAAACTCTTGGTTGCCATTCTCCTTATAAAAACATCTCCGTTAAGTGTTTGACATGGCTTTGATCAAAACGCATCATGAAACAGCCGCGCCTCTGATGTGGCCTGAATCAAAGCGTCTTTCTACGCGCCATTGAGCATCCTTCACTGCCGACAGAATTAGCTTTTCCCTCTGATGTTATTTTTCCAGAGACATCTCGATAACTTCTTGAATTAATCCCACTTTGCGTGTATTCTAATACGTAGAGGCTCGGTTTTCAAAAGATTGAGGCCGAAAAAATTAGATTGTTGTCTCAACCAACTGGGTTTTTTTTTTTAAAAGGAAAAATGGAATTGGAATTCTCACAATCGAGATACACGTATTATTTGTCTAATATCTCTTAATTTTGTTAAGAGACAGACTGGTTATTATTGAAGAAGAAGTCAAGAGGAGATGCGAGAGGCTGTGTGTGATAAAATGAGAAAAACGGTGGAAGAGAGGATGTGGAGAGGGTCAATTGCGCATGATTGGAGGAACTTGGAAAGTGAAGAAGGTATAGACCGAGTATGAGGGACAGGGATATTTATTAGAAAAAAAAGGAGAGGCGATTTCAACTGTTTTCCCTCTCCGTGTGTTTGTATGTGATTGGAGGCGCCTAGTGGGGGGGCGGGGTGGGGTAAAGGATGGGGTTAAAACAATTATATTGAGGCGATGGCCGTGAAAAGGAGGGGCGGTGTGTAGAGATGGGTAGACCTGCAACCTAGGGACCAAAATTGCTTTCAACGTTTCATTCAGCTTTTGCTCTAACGCAGAGAAATTTGAAAGC
The DNA here is from genome assembly GCA_033675545.1 of Elysia crispata. Taxonomy (NCBI): domain Eukaryota; kingdom Metazoa; phylum Mollusca; class Gastropoda; family Plakobranchidae; genus Elysia; species Elysia crispata. Next base: position 542,932 of record JAWDGP010001483.1, read on the forward strand.
AAAAAATGCAACGTTGAAATTTTTTATGACGAGCTCATAGAGACTTGCCATAGATCCAGGTGACTTTTCCATGAGTTGTGGCCGCGAAAGAGGGATAACTGAAACTCGCCAAGAGCTGCTGTGGTGATGGAGAGGGTCAATATTTGCCCCGTGTCCCTGACGGAATGTGCTGGCTCTGTGAAGTGTGAATGGTGAGGGCTATCTCTCGAACCGGCACGGCAACCTCTGATGACCAGGGCGCATCTTGCCCCACGTTTTCTGAACAAACACGCCTACATATGAGCATCATTAGGATGGCAAAGAATGGCCTAAATACCTGGCGATTAAACGAGATTTGACTTTGGCGGAGCTAATCTCTTGAGTATTGGACTTTTAGGGACTCAAGGAGAAAAAGAAGGTGAAATTCAGTTTGACATCATATTTTACCAGAAGGATTTTTTTCAAATTCACTATTGATAATTGTGAGGCTTTGCTTTTATTAATTCCTGATCGCTCCGCAGCGTTAATTGCGGATCGTGTAATGGAAACCCTGCCGACTTATCGCTTACATAATTTATAGAGAGACGTCAGTCGATAATTTATGAAAAGATATTAAGTACATTGAAAAGTGTGAAAAAAAGTTCTTTGATGAAGTGTGCTATAAGACATAAAACAGATCACACTGCTCTGTAAAATCATTTTAGAACTTGAATATGAATCAAATAGGCAACAATTCTGAAATATTGATATGTTTTTGTTTACATTATTATTTACGAGAGCCAATATTTCGCATGAATGTTCAATTAGCAAAGGCATAAATCAATGGCCATAAAGATAAAAAATGTTCAATATCCATGATATGAAAAAACAAAGCAAAAGGAAAACCAATAGCGCTTTTTTATACACAGGAAGAAGCTCAATATAATATAACATATAAAAGCTATTTTCAAAAAACATAGCTGAACAATCTACATTCAGGCGTACATTTTTTCTTCAAAAAGACTGTTGGGGTGCTAGGTTAAAACATTTATCTTCTATACATGATATATTCATTCTGAAATTCTGTTTTAGAAATAATTTTAAAATTGTTCTTTTTCCACATATAGCGTTAAACCCAAAATGGCTAAAGTATCAAAAATATGTTTCAAGAGTAGTAAAAATGAATGTTAAAAACGAATAAGTGTGCTTCAGTTTTAGAAAACTTTGCTCAAGAGCTTGGGGAAAACTAAAAGAATACAGAGATAATTAGTTCTACATCCTTATTATTTTTTTAATCAATCCATGTGTGATTTTTATGACTATTTTAAACAGAATAATTCGAAAATCTATTCTTGTCAATAAATAATGCCAAAGTTGAGGCATATTGAAGGAATTGATAATTTCCAGACAAGAGAAATGATTATTTCTTTAAAAAATTGTAGCATCTCTTAAGCTGTTGATGTAAACTGACCATGAGATATAATGATACCCTGTGGATTTCCTTACAAGACAGAAATGTAAAGATCAGTAGTTCATACTAAGTCTGGATACAGAACACAACTATTTTGATCTTGAGCTAGAGATAAGAGAAAGGCAAAATGTATTATTCTGGTTTATAGGGAAACCTTTCTAGAAATGATATGAAGAATCCGTTTCCAACAAGCTGGCAGAGGATTGGGAAGGTCTGCGGGGTCCCAGCTGCCACGCTCTGCTTTGAGGTGTGAAGCAATTTGATGGGGCAGCTCTGGGAATCAGGGACACAAGGAAAAAATGCGTGTATAGAGAAAAAAGGAGGAGAAAAAAAACGTTGACTGATGCATAATTATTGGATGAGAGGAATAGTGAATAAAGAGAAATTTCAAAAACTAAATCAGTTTTTAAGAACTGCCTTGTGTGTGTTTGTGATAACTAGAGAGGTAGGGGTGTGAGGGGTTATCATTTTTATCACCCTTCCTCAAAGTATGATAAACTTCTCAAATGTGCAAGGAGGAATTTTAAGTAATTTTAATTTTTTTCTTCAGTTGTTTTTATTTAGAATGACCTTGAAATGATGTGACATGCATCAGAATTTCGACCAAGAGTGACAGAGAATCTCGACTCACGAAACTGCTTGATAAAACCAGCAAGCACTTTTAACTTTTCCTCTCTGATTGACTTAAAAATATTTTTAAGTATAATCTGACACTAGGCCACTTACAAGGCAGCTCGATTTCAACGCGAGACAATGTGATCAGTATTCCCTTGAATAAGTTAGAGGGCAGATCAAGCCTAACCTCATTATTGGCTGAACCCCGATGTGCCTCCAGCTCACGATATTCGCGGGTGTGAGAGGGTTATAATAGAAAGGGGAGGAGAGAAACGGGCGAGTGCAGGGATAAAAGGCTGAATTCCGTGATGCTTCCAGCCATCAAGGTTTGGGGACGAAGGAGAATCCCAAATGTCTCACGACAAGCGGCCTCCCTGGAGAGGCCATCGGAAACGATGAAGCGCTCCCGAGTTAGATTGAAATCTCGTAATTATTTTGGTCGGTGTAATTAAGTTTTATGGGTTAATTTGTCAGGCGTTTTCTTCCGCATCGGCATGGGAGTCATTAAGTATTGAGGAAGAAGAAATATGAGGAACACGGAGAGTAAACTACAAAGTGATGAGGGGCAATGGAAAGAGGGGTTGGGGGTAGAGAAAGGAAAGGGGAATGAAGGAGATTGAAAAAGTGTGGATGGGAAAGTAATGGAGATCATAGCCCCTCTGATCTTTTGCCCACTTGTTTGGGAGACAAAAGTTAGGAAATTCCCTGGGTCCCTCCAGAGGATACAATGTCAATCCCCGGCTCGATCATGATTGAATTCTTAGGTCGCAACTTCGCCAATGAGTTGTGGTACCATTTGCATACTTGCCGATTTGATGGACTTGGTCTGGTACCATCCTTGAAGCTAGTCGATCATCCGGTGATGAGGGAATGGAGTTAATACCATCCCTCCCTTGCCCCTCTTGCTCCTTTCAGCACAGGAAAGCTACGGACTCCTGAGTATGGGAAAATGATATTCGATCTTTGCTGACCGCCGAAACAAACGGCATCATAAAAACACGTGTCGCGGTCATTGTCTTATAATGGGTAAGGAAAAAGAAATGATGGAAACCATGAAATCCCCACGGCAACATAGACAATTATTATATAGTGGGCAATATTTTAAACAGATGCATTAAAAAAGTAATGCTTCATGCTGAGACTGACGGTACCGGTTTTTATTGGTAAAATCCTTTACTCAATACTGTAAGCCTAATGCGATATTAAAAGAATTTAAGAAAAGTATAAATATATATTTGACGCAGCCAACATGAACAAGTCGAGAGTAAAGTCCACCTTATTGGATCTAAAAAGGTTCTGTAATAGACTAGCTGAAATCTACAAATATTTCATGTTATTCGGAAGGAAAGGAGTAGGCGCCAGTATCTCTGGAATCACATTTCTACAGAACAAAATTAAATCAACAATACTGATATTTTTTTTTTCATGAATTTTGCTACCAACTTAAAAAATATGAATTCTATCCATCAAAGAAGCCTGACTTTAATCTGCGTACCGTTAAGCATTAGTCGCATCGTCAGCGAGTTGAAACAATTTCTCAGTGCAGCTGCTGTTGCTTGATGTTCAGAACTTGTCACACCTCCTTGTGATATCCCATCCCCTTTGACACGAGAATTCAGCTATACATCCAAAGTTGATTTATTTCCAACGCAAATCTCAAGTCAACCTTTTGTTGAATTAGGACCGTGGTCGAAATAGAACATAGATTCCTGATTTGTTTTTCTTAAATCTAGATCAATAGTAAACATTCAATGTCGGAAACAACAGACAATGCGCCATATGATTTCTCCTTAGGCCATCAGATAACGTAAATAATGTATTGATTTTTTGAAAATTTGCAATTTCATAAATTTAAAAACATTCTCATTCGCAACTTTTTATTCTGATGAGATTGATAGAATGGTGTGAGGTGAACTTTTTTGCAAATCTAGCACATAACTGTTTTATACAATACATTTGCAAAAATGATAAATACATCTGTTGTACAATCTGTTGAAGGAAGTGGAATGAACTTTAAAAAAGCGTTTTAATCAAGCGCATTAATTTATTCTCTTAGGCACTATCAAAATATTGAACTTGGTGGAAAACAAACTAAAAATAAAATAAGAATATATTTATCTCCTTGACAGAATGTCAAAACGCTATGGTCATTGATTTCTTTGTTTTCTATTGAGAACAATTTTTTTTTAATTTATTACAGATTTTTTTTTTCTTTTTAAGCTTTATGTAAAATGTTATTATGAATCTCAAAATGCATGTACCTGAGTTTTGGCACGCCTGGTAATCACATGAAAACAACAAATCTCTTTCAGATGTCTTCTAAAATATTTAAAATACGTTTATAGCTGCATAAATTTACGTTGTCACTTACCTCATGCTTCAAGTATACATTAAAATGGTTTGCAAAACAATTTACCAAAAAATGTTCAACTGATCTTTTCCACGAAACGTTAATCTTTACAATTATTTAACCGTTCATTTACATTTCGTGAGCCTAACATAAAACAGAATGCAAACGAATTCCTACTTTTATATCTAACTTCTAAGAGAAAAAAAAAAGATCATATGACTTTTAACGCATGTTAAATTTAGGAAATAAAATCCAAATGGCAGAAGAAGAGATAAAAAAAAAGTCCTACATTTAGCTTTACTTCAATTTGACTTCTGCATGTACATGTGAGTTTTTAATTGTCTACGCGGAAACATTTACATTACTTTACTTTACTCGACTCTACTCAAGTAAGCAACGTATTTAAGAGAGGCTATAAATCAAAGACTTCACTCTCCCCCTCTAATGGAGGCTTGAACCAACCAAAAAATGAAAACAGGCGCCCATTGCAATGACGTTTGAAAACGAAGTAAGGAAAAGATTTAAAAAGAGGAATAAGAGAAAGAAAGGGAGAAAGAAATAAAGAAAGGGGAGAGACAAAGACAGTGAGAGAGATACATATATACATCTATTCATACATATACGTATCTCAAACACAGACATATAGATAGGCAGACAGAGAGAAGCACTATTTAAGTCTTATCGGCGTTGTCAGGCAAGTACAATAATTAATGAAAAAAACTTTCTACATCGGTCCTACTTTAAAAGAAAAAGCAAACGTTACCATGAATCTTCCAGTCTTCTGTGATCTAAGACTACTTTGTTATTCCGCTACCTTTCTATTGTATTTTGTCTACCTCTCGTAGTTGCACGGTTACCCCCATGGTTACTGAGCTCTGCTCAACTCTTGGTCTCACGGCTCACTTCACCAGAGCACCAGCTTCCGCTACTTTCTGTCCGTATCAAATCACTGCTCGTTATACGAGTTTCGCCCATCCTCTGTTTTTGGCATCATTATGCAGATTTCTCTCATCTAATACTTCTTTCTCTCTCAACATTTTCTTTGTTTACCATTCTGTTTCTCTCTCTCTCTCTCTCTCTCTCTCTCTCTCTCTCTCTCTCTCTCTCTCTCTCTCTCTCTCTCTCTCTCTCTCTCTCTCTCTCTCATTCTTTCTCTCAGCGTACACTCACACCACCCGGTCTGTTAAAATTGAATTAATGCTCGGAAGCTGAGGAGAGAAGCAGAGCAGACCCGAAGCTCCCAATTGGCCAGCTCGACCATCCATCTCAACCCAACTCATCGCAAGTTTTGATGCGCGCCTGTTAAAACCATCGAGCAGGGGAATTAATCAGCCCGCTTGTTGGGCCCGATTTCACGCCGTGTCGCGCGGCCGTATCAACACGTCTCGCCGCAGCGGCCGCTCACAGACCGAGCCTTCTGCTAATCGCCGGATATCGCCGGGCCGGGGGAAAACACCAGGAAATTATGAGGTTTAAAACGAAACCGACACTATAATCATACTTCTATTCTTGCTCCATACAAATCTCTCTCTCTCTCTCTCTCTCTCTCTCTCTCTCTCTCTCTCTCTCTCTCTCTCTCTCTCTCTCTCTCTCTCTCTCTCTCTCTCTCTCTCTCTCTCTCTCTTTGCCCCTCTTTCTTGCGCCTCTCACAGTCCAAAAAAAATAATTCTCACCCCTCATGTTTTCCACTCTTTTATTCTTGGAACACCCACCCCCCTCCTCTCTTTCTCCTCTCTCTCACTTTCCCTACTACTTTTTTCTGTTTCTTTTCGTGTGTTTTATTAATATTGGGTGCGTAGTAAGTGATTAAAATGATGTCAATAAAGAAGGATTGATTTTATTTCTAACCAACTTTGCTTTAAGTTACGACCTGTCTCGATACCAGTCTGTATTTGATCCTTACACTCTCGACTTGTCTGGCACAGCCCTGTTGTAAGAGAGCTAAGATAAGATAGGATAAGAAACACCTTTATTGTTTATTAAAGGGCATTTTTCTGTGGTTTACATGGACAAGATAATTTTTTTTTAATTCGAAACACACTACCCTTGTTTTTATATAGTCATGACTTCGACACGATGATAGATTGGAAAAAGAAACTCAATAAATAAGTCTTAGGAAAAAAAAGGCAAAGATGTTTTTTTAAATAACAATTAAGTCGGCATTTTATGTTTGGTCGCTTTCTGAGCGATGGAAGAAGTTTACTTTGTTAAATAGTGGACGATCTTTATCTTTGAAAATTGAGATTGTCTTATTTTGATAATGCTTGGGAGGAGGAGGTCAAATTTATGGATTTTCTTACATTTGATGGTAAATAACTTACTGTCTCCATTACAGTCTGATAACACGAGGATGTTGTTGACATGGGAAATTTTTAGTTTCTTTAAAAAACATTGTCAGAGTGAGCTGTCAACATTGTGAAGAACTTACATCGGCCTGAAAGAAATCGTCTCATCCAACCCAAAGAGTGATCGAACTTATTGTCTCCATCCTTCCCTCAGGCACGCCAGTGAACCGCATCCCGATCATGGCGAAGCAGACCCTTGACCTGTACGAGCTGTTCCGCCTGGTGGTCTCCAAGGGCGGCCTGGTGGAGGTCATCAACAAGAAGCTGTGGAGGGAGATCACCAAGGGGCTCAACCTGCCCTCCTCCATAACCAGTGCTGCCTTCACACTGAGAACACAGTAAGGACATCCGGGGTTTTACTTCACTTCTTTCTCATTCTTTACCTCCAATCTTCTCTTTTTCCAATGTTATTTTCAATCTCTCTCTCTCTCACTCTCTCTCTCTCTCTCTCTCTCTCTCTCTCTCTCTCTCTCTCTCTCTCTCTCTCTCTCTCTCTCTCTCTCTCTCTCTCTCTCGCTTTATATTTATTTCTTCACTTCTTTATGCCTTTCCACCCTGGTCTGCAATTTTATCTGTGTGCTTACAAATCGATTATGTTGCTGTATTGAGCCTTTCCAATTGCAGCTAACAAAAAAAAGTCTGTCAAGTATAAAATTGTACCACAAAACCGTGATTTCTGTGATGATTTAAGATAAAAAAAAATAGAATGCAATTGTAAACCCAAAAGAATTGTGACACCTGAATGGTGAGGTTTAACTTCCGTTTTCAAAATAACATGATTGTGATAAGTTTTTTTAAGTTATTTTTTCTTAAATCACATTCTATAAATGAGTGCTTAAAATGCTCAGTATTGTGTAAATACAGATAAAATGCGCAGCTATGCACTATATTTAGACATCGCAACTCTAGAGTGAAATAGTTTTATAACATTTTCTCGTATTTATTATTTCTGAATGTAGCATTGCTGGGATATTGATCATTGTTTTAATTCATGCCCCTATAGATTTATGAAAGTAGATCAGTTAAATGTCACAACATAATAGAACTCGATCCTAAGACACTCGAGTGGGAAATTAAATTTAAAGGCTATAGTGGTATTCAGCATAAAAAAAACTCAAAGTATTTGGTCGTCCCCTGTGTGTAGATTCCAAGCTATATTATCCATTAAAATAAGGAGATATGTAAGTTTTTCCTTTACCTTCTGCGTATTTTTTAAATCTTTTTACATGTTATGATTAGTGAAACGAGATTTCGGAAATAAATTACGGTCCTTTAAGGCCTTTTTGACTGTACTCAATTTTCTAAAATACGCAATAGATAATACTGCATTTTAATTTTTCTCTATTAAAAATTAGAAGGATGCTAGAATAAAGAGCCTTGAAAGCAAGACAGCATTATTATTTTATTTAGAGCACCATCGTATCGTTTGTGTGCATTTCAACCTGTCCACAAATTGAAGCCAACTTTTTCGAGAGCTGAAAATCTATCTTTCCTTGACTGCCTTTCATACTATCAGAATATTTAGAAGACGGCCTCTACATGGCATCAATTTCCAGTCAAAACTGTCTGAAGGATGCCAATACCTTGATATGGACATGACTACCAAACTCAATTAGTGAATCGGCGGGGTCACGAAATAAAACGATTTGGAGGATCTGCTTCTGTGAAATATTTATAGACTTAGCACGCTCACAACAGGCCACTATTTTCTGGCAAGTGCTTGTGTGCCCGATACTTAAAGCTCCAGTGGCTGTGGCTGTTTCTATCTTTGCCGTTTTTAGCCTCTCAAAATTAGATTAAAACATGATATCATAATAATATCAACACAAAAAGAGTTTAATCTTCGAACAAAAGCAATGATCAAAAAAAAAAAAAAAAGAAAAAGAAAGAAAGGAAGAAAGAAAGAAAGAAAAAAAGAAAACAAAAAGAAACTGAAACTGAAAATCCTAATCATTAACATAACTGTCTATTCGTCAATGAAGAAAAAATAATTCAGGAACGCAACAACTTCAAAAACGTTTTTAAAAATGTCGGTGTTACTTTCTTTTCTGTCAATTACATAAGCTTTCACAATTTTTTTCCTTTTCTTTTGTTTAGAATGTTTAAAAGTGGGAAAGAAACAGATTAAGTCAATACCAAACCGATGATGTAAATTTCGAAGGAAATCAAATTACTAGAATTAAATTAAGATCACGCAAGTTTATGCTAACCATATTGAATTGACGCCGAAATTGAATTGGTGCCAAAGATGAAAAAAAAAAAAAAAGAAACTTTCTCTATCTAACATTGTGCATCCCCATTAAAAACGCTACAGTATTTTAAAATGCCAATTATTTATAAAATATGAAGAAGAAACCAACAGAGAATGTTTAATGAAGTACTCCTCATCCCGAAAGAAAATCCAAACGAATAGAGACAATGGTTTAGTTAAAAGTGGGACAAGTTGGACCTGGGCTTAACACCTTGGCCTGTGGAACTAGTCGATACGTGTCCAAAATTATAACAGACCGCGGAGAGAAAAATTAGACCTTCCCATATAACAATTCAACACAATGGTGTCATTAGCTAAAGCCTCCGCGACCATCTCTCACAACCTTTTGACCTGAGTGTCGAGTGAGCTACCACGAGACCAGCTCCACTGTGGTCGCCTGATTTGGTTTAATCAAGCCATCATTGCATAAGAGCCGTGCTGTGCTGAAATATTGATACTGCTAACATCTCGCCTACTATTTGATTAGTCGCTACAGTATCTTCGAATAAAGCTGAATTTTCATGATAGTCTTGTCTGACCTGCATACACGATGAAGGGGAGTGTTTGGTCTTAGTCAGGCGAATTTGAGGAGAAATATGAGGAAAGGAAAAGAAAACAAACAAAAAAGGAAACTCGTGAGAGTAGAAAGGATAGTGTGGAATACCAAGAACGAGAGCAGAACCAGAACGCAGAAAGAAGTGATAAAAGATAATTCGATTTACGCACTTAGGATCTAGAAAGAAAAAAAAATTAAAAGTTGTGGGGGCTTTTATTACACAGGCAAAACAGACTGGGCCTGGCAGATGATTAGATATACTTGATATTAATATTTTCTTGAAGAGAAAGTTGAATTGAATGATTGGTCAACGGTCTGTGAATTATGCACTATCAAACCTTACAAATTTATGCGTTTAAAATAAACATGTGCCGGTGAAACTGCGCTATTGCCAAAACTTAAATATTTTTACTGAAATAGGAAAAATAAAAAGATAATTCAGATAAGTAAAGACAGTTAAACAGGTAACGATCAAAAGCTTTAAAACAAAAAGTCTTGCCAATTAGTTGTGTAGTTCAGTCTAACAGCTAAACTTTTTCTTTTTACAGTTGTTTTAATTTATTTTACTTTTGAATCAGCATCTGGCAAAATAGTTTTCATGGTATTATTATTTTTTTTTGTAGTTGAACACCGAACAGTTTAATGCACGTATAAAAAGCACCGAGGTTTTTTACCCTTCATGCCTTACAGTTTCCCCATCGACATCTCTCTATACTGGTCTATCCTTCTGTGTCTATTACAACCATCAACAAATATGAAAACTTGAAAGTGAAGTGAAAGCATAATTATCCCCTTTTCATCTGGAAGTTTATCTGCTATGATCATCAACAGCACATTATTTTCACGGCCAGCATAAAAGTATTGAGGTAATTATTATTTTGAGTTAAGGCAGGAAACGTCTGGCAAATTTGAATTCCAGTCAGCAAGCACTCTCTCACAGCACGCGGATGCCTAGGGCGACCATCAAAAGACTACATTCAGGGCCACTCATTAGGTTCAAGCAAATGCAATTTCATGCTATTTTTCTCTTAGAGCTGTTACATTTGATGTGAGAATTGATGAGTTTTACATTAAATAATAATAAAATGTCTTCTTTTTTAAAATGCAGCCATTTTATCTTTTCGGGCAGCTTTATCCCCACCCATTACATTCGCGGGCGGTAATCTACTACCTTGTTTGTGCTTTTTATTTCTGATTTCTTATTATTGCGGAACAACGATCAGTTGAACGTATAAAAGGCTGAACCATTATAAGAGAATGGCCATACAGAACATTCAAAGAAGAATGTAACGTTACAAAAATCAGTGTCTGAATAAGACATTAAAAATATGAAAAACTAAACCCAGCAATATAGTGTTAGAGCATAAATTTAGTTAACTAATGACTAAATTACTCAACATGAAGCAAGAGGCGAGGTAAAGTCTCATTAAAACAGTCATACCCTCTTATCTGGTCACGCAACAATGCTTTTTCTGCAGCTTAAAATACTTCAGACGTATTTATTTACACGGCACGCAGAATGTTGTGACAACATGGCACATTATCAGCTGTTAGGAAGTCTGTGGTTGTCGTGGGAAGATGCGGGAGAGGTTGATTAAGGATTAGAGTTAAGGATGAATTTTGTTTTACCCGTTTCAGGAAAAACGACAAGCTACCAAAGTGAAGTCGAAAGATTTTGATAGAAGATAATAGCGGCATGATGTTTTACAAAGAAATGCACATCTTACTGTCTTGGCCTAGTAAGGTTCTAAGCTGTCTCTTATCGTTTGAAATGTACCATAACCATTTACCATTATGCCAGCATGGGAAGAAAGGATAAAGCTAAAGAAAAGAGGTTTTTTACCCACAGATGTTTAGCCTTAGTGTAGTTTTATATTCCTTGTTTTAGATACATTTTTGAGTACTGACAATGCGCAACAATAAAATGGACATAGATTACGGAAAAGAAGACGTTTTTGCAACGCAACATCACCAGTTTGAGTATACTCCGATTTAGAATAGATCATTACCTAATACATTATTTCCTTCATACAAATTTAACCTTTCTTGATGCCAACAGAATCGGAAATTCTTCTTGTCTCCATGTTGGAGTTCTTAATCTTTTTATCTTTTCACGAAGTGTTCTATGCTATGGTTTGTTTGGGCAATGAGCGAACGAAACAAACAAAATCCACAGCTTCGACTTCGAAGTTATTAGACCGCCGTAAAGCAAATAATGCGATCTGCTATTGCCTTTGGTGGAGACTACAATGTAGTTTCTAATCAGCGCGATATAGCTGAAATTTCAGGTTTGGAATTCAGTTTCCAATCCATGTCTATCTTACACGTGATATCAATGGATGTTTTCTTCTTTTCATGCATCTCTAATTTTACCTTTTCAGACCACACTAATTTGTGGGTTAAACGTTTTTGATATTTAACGTCAAATAGAGTGAAGCATCCGTCTTTAAACTGAAGTTTTACCATGCCTGTTAAAGGCGAAATGTAAAGGTTTGAAAGCGCAACTCGCCTCTACCATTTTGTAGCGTTCCTGCAAAAGATGTAAATTCTTAGCAGCCCCTCCTCCACGCTGTCCTCAGATACATGAAGTACCTGTACCCTTACGAGTGCGACAAACTGAAGCTGAGCAACCCGTCCGAGCTCCAGGCGGCGATAGACGGGAACAGACGGGAAGGTCGAAGGTCAAGCTACGGTTACGATATGTCTCCCGGTCCTACTCTAGTACCCAGCACCCACCCACTCAATGGCGGCCTCATGAATGGCAAGATAGGGAGGTCTTCTCCTCGTGAGTTTACTGTGCACTAATGTTCATGATATCTTGAATTTGTTTATAAATAAATTTGTGTTTTATTTCAAACTTTCAAAAGTTTTATTAAACTATGTTTACTTCTGCTTATTATAACCATGGTATATTTGCCATTCTTATCTTATTCCCTTCAATGGAAAAAATGCGAGAGCACCATTTATTTTATCACTTCTTCCATGCGAAAATAATTACCGCATATTTGATATTTTGCGAATAAAAACATACATTAACCCCTACAGGTATCGAGATAGTTTTTCGCCGCCTCCTTTTTTCTTCGACTGTACCAAAGTTAATTCATTTTTACAGAGAGGTTCATTTTAATTTGCTTAAATTGAACAGTCCGTCATTAACTACATATCACTCAGCACACATTTTACGCCACCGTGTTCCGTCCTCCCTTTCCATTCCTATTCCTATTTGGTTTTATTTATTTATTTTGTGATTTAGAGGTTACATCATACATAGAGGTACCCTTAAAACCTCCTCTTCTCATTCAAAAGCCAAATAACTGAGAGAAGAAAATGCCTTTTAATGAAGAACTAATGTGTATTGTACAGAGAATAACAGTTATAGTTTGTCTTTTTTTTTCTTCCTCGCCCAGTGTCTTTCGAGAGTGACAGACCGGACGTGCGGCATCTGGCGAGCAGCCAGGCCCAGGGACTCGGACTTAACACACTGAATTCCCTGAATTCCCTCAACTCTCTGAACTCCCTGAACAGCCTGAACCCGGCTCTGATGCCACTGAGTCACCACATCTACAGCAGTATGATCACAGAGAAGCTTCGACACGCCTCGCCATGTAAGAACACAACGCACATTTATATGTATATTTACTACCATAAACGAGATTCATGTGAATTAAATAAAATATGCCAAGATTTGAACTGCTTGTAGCTTGTTATATTCAACTTATTTGAAACTTCTCCTCGAAGATCAGAAATAGTTTCAATAGAATGATAGGTACCTTTTCATCCTCTTTTTTTTTTTCTTACGTGAAAGACAGGCTGCTCCAAGTGAATATTATTTTACGATAAGGGCGAAGTAACAGATTCAAATTTCAGTAAATCAGTTCAGGCCACTCGTCTGGCCGTGCAGCCTGTCTCAAGAATTCGTGGGCATCAAAAGTATTTAAGAAATACGACATCTGCCGTTGCTATGACACTACTATTCATCTTAACACACACCTTGTCTTAAATAACGGTTCACCATAGAACTGTTTTGTGGATTCGATAACTCGTGTCTCTCCTGATTACTAAGACATTGCCATGCGAACATTTGTGCATAATCAATTAATTTTTACAAGTTTTGATGGGCTGCAACTATCTCAAAAATGTTACGACTTTTCTTACATTTCAAAAATATCTTGAAGAAGTAAACAAAACTAGCTTGCAATCTTGTTGGGATGAAAAAAAATGTGATGGAATTTTATTCTCTCTCTCTCTCTCTCTCTCTCTCTCTCTCTCTCTCTCTCTCTCTCTCTCTCTCTCTCTCTCTCTCTCTTTCTCTCTCTCCCCCTCTCCCTCTCTTTCTCTCGATGTATACTATCAGATATTACAAAAGTAACTGGTCGTAAACATGTAAATAACCGCTTTAAACCTAAAGATAGAGACTTCGAGACATTGAAAAAGGATATTAAAAGATCTTTCTAAAGAATAGATTGGTATTCATTTTAGTCAACTCAAAGCGGTATAAATTTCTTCGGAAAAAAACAACAAACAAAAAATATGCCCTTTATAAGTGAAATTCAAATCAAATGTTTACAATCACGGGAAAAATCACACTCAGCATATTGAAAAAAGAAGAAAAGAATTTTTTTCACTTGAGATTTTGCCATCATATTAACTCACACATGTACACGTAGAATAGGGAAAAAATCTGTAGTAGGTTTAGTGAGTTCTCGCGTGTCACCTTCTTACCTGGACATCAACTGTGTTGTACTTATATACCTTTTATTTAAGCCCATAAGGTATCCAGTCAACATAACTCCTTACCCCAATATGAAAAGACTATAAGGAGAGACCTGAACATTCCATATTCTCTCAAAATTTGACATAGCATTAATCTCACCTTTCAGATATACACAATGGCCTCACTACTGCGAGGTCCACAAAAACTTAATCCGACACTGCCTCCTTATTTTATTGAAAGGTACCGTGTCATTATCAAGGGCTATACGTAATTCAATGAGGCCCTAGAGCTCCATGTTTTATCCTCTCTCTCTCTCTCTCTCTCTCTCTCTCTCTCTCTCTCTCTCTCTCTCTCTCTCTCTCTCTCTCTCTCTCTCTCTCTCTCTCTCTCTCTCTCTCTCTCTTTCTTTCACTTTTTTAAATACTCCACCTCCTCTTATCCGCTTCCTAAATGTTCAGCCCAAAGCTCCAAAATTATCCTAAGCCATTCACTAGCTCCATTCATTAAATAATACCCCACAGTTGAGTGACGACGTATTATACTTTCTGCAAAGGGAATGGGGGCGCTTTAGACAATAGGAGAAAGAAATATGTCTGATATAGTTGGTTGCAATCATAAATTTTATTGTTTTTATTCTTCACGTATCAAAACTGTATCAGGTTCATATTTGTTTTCAGTTTAGCCCACGTTTATTCAAAAATAGACATTTTAGCCCCTGAGATGGGCAGATGAAAACTTGAGTTGTAAGAGATCCAAAGTAATTATATGGTCTAGACTGGAGCGTTCCATTATACTGTGGCGATGTTTTGTTGCTTGGTTCTCATCTGGATTAACAAAAGCGTGCGATAGGATCTAGAGATTGATTACGAAATGCCACGGCTCAAGAAGTTGTGGATTAATAGAAAGAAATTTAATACCTTTATAATAACTAGTTACTTTTTATGACGACCATGGAGTAAAGGAGAAACGCAGATTTTATATTTACGTGATGCTATTTTTTTTCAGGTAAATTTATGTTATGATAAAAGAAGAAGACCTGATAAATTTTAAATTGCAAGTTTACTGATATTAGTTTCCGCAAAGAGTTAAACTGTCAATGCAAAAAAAATAATTAAACAATTATGTTTTAAATATCTTATATTCGTGCGATAGGCGCGCGTCAGCTCTTTAGTTCGAGGTTTTGTATTTCACAGACTTTGCTCTATCATTTCCCTTTGGCGTAAACCATTTTGCCAATTATTCTTAATGGATTATCTAAAAAAATAGCCTTTACATAAACAGAGACATCATATCAGTTGTGTACATGTCGATAGACTAATTTCCTCGAGAGGAGGAGTAGAAAGAGATGAAAAAGAAGAGGAAGAAGAAGGAAAAAGAACATTATGTAGCTAGCTTTTGGATGCAAAAGTAGTTAAAAATCAATGTTATGCTGTTGAAAACATCTTCAGCCTGTGCCCCTTGGAAGGGATCAGAATTAGGAGCGCATAATCAGTGCGTACCCAGCTTTAAGACCCACCACCAGAGGAATTAATCTGACTGAAGGAGATCAGCCTGCACCACCAGTCATGAAGAATTGCTTTTTTGTCTTTCTTTTTTTTATTTTTAACCGGAATCCGGAATGGCCAGTCCAGTTTTCTGCAAACCAAATCTTCTATGATTTTCACAAAAATATAATCATTTTCAGTTATATTTATTGTGATTTAGTTTATTCGAATGGGCTGTTATTTAATATTTCCTAGACGCGGTACCGAGATAATAAAGTGAATATTTTTTTAATGATCACCAATTTCCATTTTACCTGAAAATCATGAGTGATAATAAAAAAGAACTATAACAAAAAAGAAAAAAAGCATCTTACAATTCTACTTTGATCTGAATTGAAGTTGATCAGAAAAACTTTTAAAGCCACAGATCTCTTCAAACCGTTTTAGAGAAATTAATATTCACCATACGTTTTAGAGAGCTATTTCAACCCATTACCACTTCCAATAGTTCACTTTTATAACCAGATCATTTTCGCCTTTCTTTTCCAACCAATCAATAGACGAAGATAGCTTACCCCCGACGCCATTACCGGCTCATCACCATCATCACAACCCACACCAACCTCAGCACCCGGCGCAGCAACCACAACCTCCTCCTCCCCCTACCCACCGCGGTCTAACAGAGCGAGATGCCCTGGCCATGGAGGCAGCATCCCGGGCTATGGAGGAAGCCACACGCAAGATGGAGCACGCCACCAGGACCAGCGTGGAAGACGGTACAGGTCCTCCGCCACGAAAACGCCCTCTTGTGGAGAGCAGCACTCCCAACGGCAATAGTGGTAGTGGAGGCGGTGGAGGAGGTGCTGGAGGATGCGGGATAGGGGGCGCTGGGGAGAGGCCAGTGCCAGGAGGGATCAATGTGAACGCCATGCACAGCGCCCACTTCAAGATCACCAGCAGAAGTAAGTGGTTGGTCAAGTCAGAAACAGAGTGGCATCGTCCACTGAAAAGGCTTCGATTGTTCAAATATTTGGTGTGTAGACTGTAGATACTAATGCCGAAGAGGTAGATTTGAAGACTGATAAGTCTAAATAGATAGAAAGGCAGATGGATAGAGAGATAGGGAGAGAAAGAGAGAGATGTATATGATTTATATTGTTAGGTTAGCGACGGTCAAGATCAAGAGTTTTGGCGCTTGATTTCATACCTTTGTTTGAACATGTCATATAAATTTGCAACTGAAAAGCTTTTAGGCAGCAGGGTGAGTGGATGGATATTTAGGTAAATGTGCAGATTGTAAGATTCCAGCCGGTATCCGGTTAATACAGTTATAATTTCACACTTCAAACATTTTTATTCATCATGTGCGATGATAGAGATTACCTTTATTAAATAAAGAACAGCATACTGGAAGAGTATAGTATCCTGTTTGTTATTTAATAAAGGTAATCTATGAAAATATTACATTAAGATTCCTAAATGGTGTTTTGGGCAAAGATACAAAAAAAAAACGAAGTTAGACAACCGACACTTTCTGTGATTTAAAAGCTTAAATCTATTATTGTAACTTTGAAAATCTATGGATTTTGATTTTGATAATATCATATCTTTCGTAGGCAATAACAGTCGAATTTGATTTTTTTTTTCAATAATGTCCCAACCTCACTTTATCTCTTGTTTGGCTAGAGGCCGTAGTATTTTTTTTTACGATTTTTAAATTCACTTTTCTTTTAAAGTGATGATAGAAAGCCATCACTAAGCTTCTTGTCTGTCTTGTCTTTCTCTCACCAGATGACGGTCGCTCTGAAATAGACACATCTCTTGTGGTGAGCATGGAAATCAACGGAATTATGTACCAAGGGGTTCTATTCGCTCAACATCCACACAGACTGGCTGTCTGAATCAAACATATGTGGTTCAGACGCAACTTGTTCATAAAGCATCTAGTATTACTGTTCAAATAAAAATGTAATTTTAAGTTTTGTTTTTTGGTTGATCTCAGTTTGATACAGAAAAGTTAACGATTTTAAAAGAGACGCTGCTTTTACTCAAATTATTCCAGGAAGCGCATAGGATAAGAAAAAATAATGCTGAACTTTTTCCTCAGGTGAAATCTATTGTTTATGCGATGTAAGGCAGTAAAGGTGAATGGTGATAACTTGCCAACAGTGGTTTTTATCTGTACTTAATCTTGAGTTTGATACCTCAATATTACGTTTCTAATTGTAGCACAAGGAATGAGAGATTCATAAAGACTGACAATGAGAGAGAGAGAGAGAGAGAGAGAGAGAGAGAGAGAGAGAGAGAGAGAGAGAGAGAGAGAGAGAGAGCCCGTATAAGATTCTGAGCTATACTTAGACGACCTCTCAACATTTAGAACCGTTAGAGAGGGACTGAGCGAGAGAGAAATAGATACAAGGGGAGGGAGGGAGAAGAGGGAAGAAAAGGAGGGAGGGTGTAATTTAATGAACGAGGATGGCTTAATATGCTGCTGTATGTGTGATTCACCATTACGTTACAACAAACAGATATAAAAGCTTTTAAGAACTATTTACCAAACTAACAGTAGTTACACCTGGCGTTTAAAGGCAGGTGAAATCAACATATCAAGTAAACTGGGATCAAAAAAATTTTCACCGATATGTCTTTTAAAACAATGCGCATTTCTCTTTTTTTTCTATTGAGACCTTGTATAAACAAAACAATGGTGACTGACCCATATGGAAACTTTTGTACACTTTTCATTACACACTCTTGAAACGTGTACTTATATAGAGATGAAGCGGGTGGTAACTTTTGAGTGATATAAAATGTTTGTACGTTATGTAAATAAGGTAATTGTCATACAAATATTGAAGTTGAGCTTTTGAAGGGCAGTCTTGCGATCCTTGGCTTGGCCTTGTTTAAAGAATCTATACTGTAAGGTTTTAACACTATTTTGTTGATATCGAAAAAGAATTAGGTAAGGGGCAGAGTTGACTTATGCTTTGTATCATATGCTCCATTCTCATCACATAATTGTCGCAGCACAATTGGTTTTTTTTTAATTACTATCTTTAGTATCATTATAATCATCAATATTGTCATGCTATCATTATCACCTTCATCTTGATCACCTTATCATCAAGATCAGCATCATATCTTTATTTTTATTCTCATCCCCATCAACGTCAACGTTATTATTCTGATCATGATCATCCCCGATTTTGTTTTCTCTATCACTAAACTCATCGTTATCATTCTGATCATTGTCCTCATTCTCAACATCATCATCATCATCTTCCTCCTCATCATTAGTATCATCGTCGGCATTATCATTATTATCATCGTCCTCAACAACATCATCCTCAAACTATCAAAATCATCGTAATCATTGTTACCTTTGTCTCAAATGACACGTTTCAGTCAAGGTCATGTCATTGCTCGCTTGCCACTTCGAATACTACATTTTAAATATGTAAAATATGAATCATTCTCTTTTATTATGTTAATACAACTTAATAATTTGATCTTTCAATGTAATAATCCGTTAGCATGCATGTTATATTGTAAATGAATTTAAAAGATATAGATGTGGAACAGAATCATCTTCAAATGTTTACAATTACTTTGTAAATAAAGAAAGTCCAAAGTCAGCATTTACGCGTGAATGGGGTATTTACAAAAAGGTCATTTTCCTCTTATTTTAACACCCCTTAATAAAAAAGAAAAAGACGTTTTATTCAAAATTTGATCTAACAGATGTCAGTTTTGCGAAATTTTAGAAATATTATTATAAGAATTTTGAAAAGAAGAGAGGCGAAACCTGGGTAATTAAATGTTATCGACAAGAATGTCTGATGAATTTTTTGTTTATTAAATTGATATGTTATTTTGAGCGCTGGAGGAAATCACAACTCTTTATCTCAGGAAAACTATGGCAAAATCATCCATAACTTTCCTTAAATTTTAAGATTCCTTTAGTTTTTGCACAAAAACTTAATGCATCTTGTGTGGACATTCATCTGGTAACTTAAAATATAATGTATGATAAGGAGCAAGTGGATCTTTTCATTTATTTTTTTTAGGGGGGGGGGGGTAGAGAGATAAATCAGGATGAAAAGCGGAAGGTGTTGAATATAATTGCAGACAACCACACCTTAAGCATGCATAGTTGAGATTAAATTTAAAAAAAACTTAATTAGTTTCAAGGGACGAAGACTTAGTATGATTGCACCAAGGACAAAGGGCAGTTACAAGTCTAAAGTGTGTAATCTCTAATTAGGATTGACATTGTATATCTTTCACAATGTTGTAAAAACTGCAATATGGGTTTTACATTGATAATTTTATTTAAAATGTGTTGTCCACTAGATTCACAAGTAGTGAACCTCCTAAATGGATTACTTGAGTACCAACTTGTAGATTCAATGTACGTGTTGGATAATAAATAATAAATTTAATGTTATCCGCACTGTCGTCTTCATGCTGTTTTAGGTGGGGGTTTTTTTCAATCTGGTCCTCGATTCGTGTTGAATAACTATTCAGATTATATTGAATACACAGATAAAGAAATCTTGATAACAGTTCTATAGATACGTCGAGCAGTCAGTGATTGGGTGTCATTCTCGGTAAGTACATGAGGGCCACGGATTCTTAGCAATAGAATATAAAGTGAAATTGAAATCTTATTGTCTCCAGTCTTGATGTAAAACACCTACATAAAAATTTTGAATGCAAAATAAAAAAGTGGAAAATAATAAACGCCACAATTTTTTTTTCACATAGCACATAGTTAAAGAGTGTATTTCATACACACACACACACACACACAAACGGAGCTAACACAGAATGATGGAAAATTATGATAATTATAATAATCAGTCTAGTTCTGAAGAGCTGCGCTAATTGATTATTTTACTTCATTAAGTGATTTTTACTACTACTACTACTACTACTACTACTACTACTACTACTACTACTACTACTACTACTACTACTACTACTACTACTACTACTACTACTACTAATAATAATAATAATAATAATAATAATAATAATAATAATAATGATGATGATGATGATGATGATGATGATGATGATGATGATGATGATAATAATAATAATAATAATAATAATAATAATAATAATAATAATAATAATAATAATAATAATAATAATAATAATAATAATAATAATAATAATAATAATAAAAATGATAATAATAATAATAATAATAATGATAATAATAATAATAATAATAATAATAATAATAATAATAATGATGATAATAATAATAATAATAATAATAATAATAATAATAATAATAATAATAATAATAATAATAATAATAATAATAATAATAATAATAATAATATTAAAAAGTAGAAAAAAAAGAAACAAACAAAAATTAGTTGAAAAAGAAGCTGATTATGGAAATGAGGAATATGATCAAGAAGGAGAATTAGGGAGGAGATGATATAAGAAGAGATGAGGTTGTAAGAGTTATGAAAAGTGAGACGATGGAGACAGTGAAATTTTTGTGATTTTTGATGAGTTACCGGAAAACGATTTAAAGCTACAAAGAAGTTTAATTATATATTTATCTCTTCCTGTTCATGTATGGAGTTAGCAGGATCTTTAACAGACTTTCTTTTTTTTTTTTTCTAGTTCAACACAGTTTGGTGCAAATTGTACCTGTCAGCTGTTATTGCAAACGTTATTGTTGATGTTCGTTTTCATGCTTAAAAGAAAGCTGGTCGAGGGAGACTGATCGAATCTGGCATTAGTCTAGACTTAATGAACCATGTTACAAGCTATTCAAATTGCACGTTTTGGAATCCTCTAAACGCGGATGAATTTTAGACGACAGCCGTCGTCATGCTTGCTTGATTTTGCTTGTTTCATAACAGCTGCAGCAGTCTATTGAAAGACGAAAAGTAAAATGGCTAATGGCTTGCACTTTGTTGATACTTATATAATGATAGAACAAATATATATGTAAAAAAAAAACTCTCTCGCCTTGCAAATAAGAATGGAAAGCCAATCGACGAAAAATCTCACTCTATTTATAGATATTAATTTAAACCGTTCTTTATCGTATACAACAAATAGCCAGGCATGAATTGCCGCATCGCAGTACAATATCTCTAAGCACTTTTTGTTACATAGCCTTGTAATCTTTTCAGATTGAGAATGAACAGAATTAAATTTTATTTGTTACTATTGATTTTAGAGTCAACCTTTTATTTTTGAAAATTTTAAACTTTTCTAAGAAGTTTTATGTTGCTTATTATTTTAAGAGAAAGTGAAAAACAAACAAACGATTCGAACTTAGATTTTTTTGACTGGATGAGTTTATACAAGGTTTTCATCAAAATACAATTGAAACATTCTATGTAGGCTGTGATTGCTACTTTATTAATTTCCTTTACGTTTCAAGGAAAAGTTTTTGAATAATACATAGTCTTTTTCGCCTGTTTTTTATATTCAAAACATAGATTTGTAACGGTACAAATCATTTGATTTATAACTCTTGGTCTACTAATCTTTAATCTCATGATAAAATCTAGTTGCTCAAATTTACAAAATTTATTAGTACAGAAATCGTAAGGAGGCATAAGGCACGTTGTATTGATGTTTAAGAGCAAAAAGTGTAGAACTTAGTGTTATGATTTTAGAGAATAACAAACTAAATTTCCATTAGCTAAATTTCAACTTTTTTCTTTCAAATGTTGAAGTTATCACGGTTTTCTATGACTTATTCACACAGATGATGTAACAATTTTCAAAGACCAAGCACAGGTAAAGGAAGAACAATACATTGTACTTTGTGAGTTCATTAATATTTGCATTTTTTACTATTTATAAGCCATTTGGATTAACCTCTGGGCGGTATATCTCCGCATTTCTAAAAAGTTATCGGTTTTTATTTCTAGTGTGAGATTTTGCCTTTTCAATGACGGATTGGAATTTCTAATTTGATGTACCACGTGAAACGACGATACTCAAATAATCTATTATTCAAATGCATTAAAGCGGCTTGGTAATTTTTTTTTTTTTAAGTTAAAAAAGAAAAAAAAAATGATTATAGAGCCCTGGAGGGAAAAAATTAGTGTGTCAATTTGGATTTACCAATCTATAACCTTTGGTTTTGTGTCCACATGCATGCTCGAAAAACCTAGACTGCACAGATACTTTCTCAAAAACCCTAATAATAAAAATCAAAGTGTGTAGATATCAATCTTATTTTTTTTTTAGAAAAAAAAATCAAAACTGAAAGCAAACTAAAAAATTAAGCATGATAGCACGATAGCATTCCAGCTCTAGACTATTTTTTAAATGTTAATGAAAGCTTTGAACGATTTCATACCGCTCGTGCAGTAGTGTCAGTGACTTTCGTCCTATCTCCTTACTTTATAAAAAAAAAAAATAAGCATCTGCTGAGCTCGCTTTTCTTCTCATCTGAAATATATTTTTGCTAAGATAATAACTATAATTGTCCAAATAGCACAGATCCAGCATCCCTGAGGTGCTAGAACTTTTAATCTAACTTTGTTCAAGTCTCTCTTTACCTGAAGCAGGTTCGATAGCTGTTTCGAGTTATCCCTAAGGATTAAAGTTACACAAGGAAAAACACATGGTATTGAAAAGAAGAGACTATCATTCAAAACATCACTACAAGACGTTAAGAGCGTTTGAGATATACTTTCGCTTCATATTAACCATTTGTGACATTATATTTCTATTTCAACAACAACACAACTGCAACAATAAAAAGAACAGTCTAACAATGCAATTCCTGTGGTCGAGTATTTTCACAATCGATCGTATGACTATCTACTTCTATTTTTCACATTTTCTCGTTATCTCTTCTTCTTTCTCTCCCATTTCTTTCTCCCCTCTATCTCTCCCTCTTTCTTTCCCCCTTTCACCTCTCTTTTGCTAGAAATTCTGATGAAATTGGGTAAGAAAAACAAAAAAAACAAAAAATGTCAGACTCTAGGTAGAGAAAAAAAATCAATTATTGTAGCGGATATACGATTCATTGAGAAAGGAGGAAACAAAAATAAAAAGGTCGCGGTAAAATACGAGTCGTTAGTATCGCGGGGAAACTTAATACATTTTGTTCACATAGACTAGGCAGATACTGTAAGCTTGCATTTACAAACCGAAAAATCGCTTTACATCTATAAATAATGAGCAAGTCTGTTCTGTTCTTGTTGAAAAAAATGTGAAAGAAGAACTATGTGAAACGCGGCACTGATGCAGATAGAGATTAAAACAAGCAGAACATCCCTGGAAACGTGAACCTATGTGAGCAGTTCACCTGAGCTTCGCGCTCACTCTCTTCACTCACAACCTGGTTTATCCTCTGCTTCTTTGTTGTTGCTGTTTCACCCCAGATCAGTATATATCTTTAGAAATTTAGTGTATGTGCGTGTCTGTTTGCTTGCAAAAAAGTATGTGTTTGTGCTTTTATATTTTTTTTCCTTTATTCAGATTATTTTTCCTTTTCTTCTTTTAATTTTTTTTATTTCCTTTTTCTGTTTAGAATCTTTTTTCTTTTCTCTCTTTTTTTCTAATTTATGATTCAGCCATTTTTAACTTCCAATCCCAAACCCATCTGGCTCCTCCTCCCCCCCCCCCCCCTTTCTCTCTCTCTCTCTCTCTCTCTCTCTCTCTCTCTCTCTCTCTCTCTCTCTCTCTCTTTCTCTCTTTCTTTACCTCTCTCTTTTTCTCTTTCTATCTTTCTCTCTCTACCTCTCTCTTCTCTCTCTCTCTCTCTCTCTCTCTCTCTCTCTCTCTCTCTCTCTCTCTCTCTTCCACTGACCCCTCTCTATTTTTTTCTCTATATCCAAATCTTATTGTTTTATCTTTGATTTTCGATCATTTCACCTTTCTTATTTTTTTTTAGAATCATATTAGATCTATCTGTGCACGCACTTTATTTCAAACACTCAAATTATGCCTGAATGATGCTTAAAGCATAAGCTCAGATATATTGTATTTCTCAGACAGGCAGGTACATCAACAATAAGTTTCTGTAAAACAAATGCTTTTTGCTGATTTGTTTTGTTCTGGTTTTTTTCATTTTTTTTCTTTCAAATATGTCATTTTTTTCACGTGTGAATTTGTAGAGCAAATATGTTAGGATCGTCGTTTGCTCGAATTGTTATGAAATCAAACTTGATATAATAACTAAAAAAGCGTGATAGAATTAAAAGCTAATTCAATCTGCCGAGATTTTCAGACTTGTCTGCATTAAAGCATCTTTAGTTTGGATCCTGGTCGCAATCCACCACACCCCTTTTGATCTCAATCGACCTTCTTTGCTCTCCCTTACAACGCAAATGGTCTTTCGTTTTTTATGATAAAAAAAATAGTAATAAAATAAAACCCAATACTACAGGTATTAAATTATTTTATAATGAACAAGTGAATGATTGCGCTGTTGAACTTGATATAAAATTTAAAGGTACCTTATTTACCAAACACATAGCACAATAATATTTTTATTTTATTTTTTACTATTTTTACTCCGGGCCAGTTACAAGCTGGAGATCTTTCCTCGCCTGCTAACATAAATGCCTCAACTTGCTTGTCAACATCTCAACATGCGGCACTGGCCGATCACAATTCCCATATCTAGTGGAGATAATATGTTAAGGAGATGAACTGCCCTAAATCTTATAAGCTTCTAAGTATGGAATTCCGAAAAAGATTTTACCTAGTGTCCAGAATTTTAATCTAGTGAACTCAGGAAGTATCTGAAACAACATGTCTCTTTCTCAACATTATCTTCCGCCTGCTCCTCCTCATCCTTCTACTACTACTACTACTACTACTACTACTACTGCAGCTGCTGCAGCTGCTGCTGCTGCTGCTACTACTACTACTACTATTACTACTACCACTACTACTACTACTACTACTACTATTACTACTACTTCAGCTGCTGCTGTTGCTGCTTCTACTACTACTACTACTACTTCTGCTTCTACTATCACTAATACTTTTATGAAAGTACCCTTTTAAAAAAATACCTAAAAATAAATCATTACTAATAGCAGTGACTGATACAAACAAAGACAGAATAATAGAAGTTATTGCTTACTTGGTAAAACATGAAAGAGCAAGCGATTGTAGATCATTCACCGGCTCACTTTTTTTTAATAAACTAAGTTAGTTAATTGATGGATGTTGGATGAGATTAATTAGTTCTATGAAGAGGGAGGGAATTAAAGCATATCCATGAGGAGAGTGCATTTTTATTATCTCCCTTTTATTTCAAAACATTTAAGGTAGTCAAATACAATGTTTACAATAACTCCTTAAGATAATATCACATAGAACTAATAATATTTCTCACCAAAACTTGGACTAGTTCGTATAACTAGGAGGCAAATAAGTATGTGACTAAATATTGCAAAATGTGTGTAAAAAAAAATGTTGAGTTAAACTAAAATTAAAAAAAGGAAACTTTTTCTAATTTTTCATCGACTTCAAAATAAAGCCATCATTTCGTGATGTATCTTTTATCAGCTTAGGACTCTCTGAGAGCTGGACAGACATCAAACTGCACTGTACACCAAGTTTCTCGGCACATCACGGATAAGAAAAAAAGCCTTTCAAGGACGACTTGGTCGACCTGTTCCACATAATGTACAATTGCCTCTAACTTAATAGAAAAAGAAATACATGAGTTGGTTGTCTTGTGAAAATAAGCATTTGTATCGCCAAAGGCAATTCCTTTTTTCAATTAAAGCCACATGAAATATCATTCAAGTTTTATTTTATTCTCACAAGTTTTATTGAGTTGATTTAATTCTTTCAAATTTAAAATGATTTGTTTCCCGTGGAAATATTTTTTTTTTAAATGTCATAAAGACTTTCACATGGTTTATATGTGTTTCTCAAAACAAACACTTATGTTTCTAACAATTTCGAGACAAGGAGAATAGTTAAGAACGAGAAAAAGAAAGAGAAAGAGAGAGAATGTCGATAGAAAGAGACGAGTGTGAGAGAATGGAGCGACAGAGAAAGCGAGAGATCATCTTTGTATAATAAGCTCCGTATGAATAAGCAATAAAAAAGAATAATTAAATTCCTCCAAATAAAACAACATAACTTAGACCTGGAGGTAAAAGATGGGGAAATTAAAAAAAAAGTTAGAAAAATACTTAAATTTTTATATATCAGTCATATATACTCATATAATTTTGAGTTTTTTAGCATTGGATTTTATGGTAAGGGAGGCAATTTGTCTCTTCAATTCCGTGGTTTAAATTTTAAAATTATCGTCCTTCCAGATGGCCGAGGCGACGGAGCACCTATAATTCTTTTGTTTTTTTATCACTGCAATTGCTGGATAACACTGTTTTCTTCAGCGTCAATTCAGTGAGAAAAAAGAAAAGTATAAACATAATGTAATTCATATAACGATCGATTCATACCACCGATGAGCTAAGTATAAAGCAATGTCAGGGCTGAATTAGAGATATTATATATAAAACAAAAGATTATAGATTCTCCATTTCTCAACCCTTTTGTACTCTGATCAAAATTTAAAACAATTTGACGTCTTGTGGTTTATATAAAGACTCGGTCTTTTTCTCAGAGATCATTTCATGGAGCTATGAGTCTACACGAATGACTAGATCTATTTCTTTGTTGATTGATTACAAACTAAAATACAAATTTGTTTGACTTATTTCGATACGTGCGAACAATTTCTTGCAAAAACTAGATAAACGGAAATAAAAAAAATTACTGTAAATATTCTTGGAAGAGATTGACGATGGCCAATTTTTTTGTAAATAAAGCTGCAGTTCTTTGGTAAAGGCACGTGTGAGTTGACGTATAATTATATATAATTATAATTATATAAAATGTTGAAAATTTAATAATAAAAAATCGGGTTCAAAACCAAAAACAAGGAGAAGCAAAAAAGCAATGGTAAAACCAAACAACATGTTATTCTCCGTGATTGAGACATGACCACATTTAAGCTGTAGAGCAAATAAACAATACAGCCTTGGAGCAGCTAAATACATGGATCTTCAAGTGCTAAGACTGAATTGTTTAGCTAGGATTGTTCCTTGTTAAGAGCTTGTCAGTGTTAGAAAGGGTTGTCCTCCACACGTGCTCTAGATGCCTAGCTATAAGGTGAGCTACTCCCCAAATCAGCGTGACCTCTACACAGCCACGCACAGTACTGCGTGAATTCTGTGTTGATGCTGATGCTGGTGCTGCTTCGGCCGGTGAAGGCGGTGGAGTTCTTGGCCACTGGTCAATCGATGGTGTCAAGGAGGGTGAATGTGACGAGGATGATTGTGAAGATAGCGACAGGGACTCTACAGAGCATAGCTGGGCCAAGGGGTTGTAGTCGCTTATGACTAGAGTGACTAATACTAAAAAAAAGACAGAGAGAAAACGTTTAATTGTCTTTGATAGGAAGGCATAAACAGTTTTAGATTAATGAACATTCCTAGGAACATAAGATATTGAAAGTTTAAAGGATTTCAGATGAGGCAAAAATTTCTTTTTATTACAAAAGATCTAGAGCACAAAAGATTTGGAAATTTAGAAAATTCTCTTTTTTCACACTTAAGGATATTTAAAACGGATAAAGGATGATTCAAATGTATACAACATAACTGCGTCGTCAATGCCGTATTAATTTCTACACTTGTCAGAATAAATATGAAACGGTTTACATTTAAATGAAAGTACATGACAAGGTTCAAGAGGCTGCCTTGCTAGTCTATATAACAAATAAAGGTTTAAATATTGCCAGTGAGTGTTGAACTTTCGATAGGTAGAGTTGGACATAATTGTTGCAAGAAAATATTCACTGCATGAAAAAAGGGTTGTCTAGGTGAAATGAAAATAATAATACTGACATTCTTGTGAATCTTTGAAATAAATTTATTATCCACAAGATATGGACCGGGCTTACTCGGCTTTACATGTTGAATGTAAGTGACCTAGCAAGAGGAATGCTAAGCTTCAGTTTGCTTTATGCTAGAGATCCTTAAAGGCGGTTCTATAATGTTTCAGATATTTCCTTGGCTTATTCAATTCAAAGCCAATACAACTCTTTAACAAAAAGTCATTCCAAGGGAAAGCAGGACATTGTTTTGTATTGTTGCTTTTTCATATAAACACATACCTTTTACTAGTGTGTCATGGTTCTCGAGACGAATATAAGATTTGTGTGTTGAGTCATCGGTGTAGGACTCTATTGAAAGAGTCACTCTCTTGTTGCCAGCCAAACTCCCAAGGTTTTCCTCCACCTCAAAATAAAGTTTACTCCCTTCCTCTCGAGTGTTCTCCACTGTCTCTCTAAACACAGAGTGGTGCATAAGAAATAAATAATGAAACTGTTTTACCAAAATTCTGGAGCTGCAATAGTATTTTTGGTTAAAACACATTGTGGTTTAAGTCGGATATTTGGTAGAAGCAAAAGGATTTGGGAACCAAAAAGCATTTTGCTTAGCCATTTCTTAGGCTAAACATTGTTCTTAAAGCACCAATACATAGTGAAACGCATTATTATTCGAGTATTATAGTCAAGCAATACTCTTTTGCATTAATTTCATCATACTATGAAATTCAACCCCACATATAAACACAAAAGATATGAATTATGCAACAAAAATTGGTGTGAAATGAAGCATAAAATCGTGCAGGATAGTCAAAAAATTGTATCCAATTTTGTTTCATGCTTTGCCATCAATTGCCATTTTTTATTGAAAGTGTAATCGTTTTCTATCTTCATCAGATCTTTACTTTACATCAGTTTTCTTGTATCTATATTAAATTGTGTGAAAACATCAAATCAGATTAAATTAAAACAAAGCATTAAAAACGCTCTTGACAATATTCCACAAAGTTAACTTGAAGTATCTGAAAGGATGCCTAAAACTCTTACTAGTCCAGTATAAAGACAATATTGTCCTTCATCCTCATCAAGATTTTAATTAGAAATTGGCAAATCAGATAGGGAAACAATAATTATATGTATCGACATGTTCAGTGGACATTTATGGACCTCTGAACTTTTGAAAGAGGGGATAAGGAAGGTTCCTTCATGTACAGCAATGCGTATTCAAAAAATGAATGCTTTGTTATGAAGCAGGGTGACTCATAACTTGACCGAAAAGTTGGTTTTTATTGTAATGCATCGTTTTGCATCTCAACTCTAGGTGAAAAAAGTTGGATCTTAATCTAACCTTGTTAAATCAAAACGAAGTCCACGACGTAAACTTTTCCTGCAAAGACCGTGTGAATTCTTGTTTTGATAATTAGAGAAAACAATGATAATTTTTCTTTGATCTAGGATCTGCGGTCTACTACTGCCGGCATTATTTAGCATTTGTCTGTCTCTTTCTTTTCTTTTCTTCTTTTATTTACAAATTTAATTGAAATCTAGAAACCAGTCGTTTTATGGAAATGTGTCAATTGTATCATTGCTTCGCACGAAAAATATCAGCGCCGTTTATGCACTCTCTGCATTTTCCATATTTAAGCTTTCAAAAAAAATTAAAGAGAAATGAAGCTAAAATGTGACCCTCAAGAAATAAAGCGACCTGGTTAGCCAAAATGAAGATACAATGCTCAAAATTCAAACTGTCTAGCTTCCAATGTAGTAAAATTTATTTGACGTTAATTTTGAATATGAAAATATCGATAACCTTCAGTTAATAAGATAAATAGTAATGATTAACTTTTTAAAGATATCCAGGCCACCAGTCTAATGCTATATACTGAAAAGAATAACAATATCATTATTCGGTTAAAACAAAAATTATGGCACATGGTTTCAGTACAGTAGCAAGTCCGCTTAGTCTATCGTTTTAACTCACATTGATGGATGAACTTCTTGCAGACTCGTTGGCATTTTCAGAAAATCAAAGAGGACATCTTTCTTATGTGACAGATCCACAGAGAAAGTCCTGGTTGTTTTCCTGAACCAGAGAAGCCAGGCAAGGAGAGACGCTAGTGCAGCCCCTGCTACACTCAGAGCGGTCCAGGAAATCATCGTGCCTGCAAGACACAACAATATCGGGGAAGATTCATCAAAAGTTAATCATTTAATTAATGATCTATAATTACACACACTGCCGTTTAATAATATAAGCAATCAAATAGACCGTCATTTTAAGGCATCTGTAATTTTTTTTCGGCCATCTTGCAATATAATATTTTACGAAATATTATAGATCCACAAGGTAGTGAGAACTAAAAACATACAAAAAGAATGAGGTGACGAATTGCAGATTTCTTTCTGCCTTTCCCACGGAATTTGTGAAAGGCTATAGATGTTTACAGCAACCAACCTTTAAGACAAACTATGGGAACAGCTGATAATGCTGACTCATAAACTAAGCTTGACGCAGACTTTCAACCCAATGCTATGTAACATTTAACACATTGTGTTTTTCATGACAAATGCTACATCAGCTAAGCGAGCGTTGCGCAAGATGTTGATAAAATCTCACAACTGCTTTCTGGGTAATTTTGAAATATTTCCATGGTAAAGTAATTTCCTGGCGTAAATTAGCTGTAAAGGAGCAGAAACATGCCTGAAAGATTAGTCTCTGCGTTTATTTATCCAAAAGAAAAAAAATATATAAATATCTTGATATCAAGAAATAGATCTAACAGTCCAGAAAATGTTGTAGCGGTTGGGGGAAAGCGGGTGTGTGTGTGTGTGTGGGGGGGTCGAAATAAAAAAAATAAAAAGAAATAAAAAAAAACTTTGCCAGTGCCAGCTACTCCTATTTTATCAGAGGTTCTGTTCAAACGGGTGAATAATCGCAAAAATAAAATTGGTGAAGAGTTGGTAATATAATTCCATTTAAGTTATATAACAAGAAAATGAATAGGTTCCAGATCTTGGCTTTTCATTTAAGCCCATCAGAAATTCTACATTAGACTATGCCAGACAGATAGGAAGATCGAGCCTCAGTATCCGAGAACTGTGACATAACACCTAACCAAACTTGGAATGAAATGACATGAGAGAGATTTTTTTTTATTTCAGTTCAAATAAGATTTTAATGAAATATGTTTACAGTAATGCTAGATAAGATCTTTAGAGGATGGAATGTTAATGGTTTTATCTCTTGCCAACTTGTTGTCTCCTCTTGCACATTCTCTCTCTCTCTCTCTCTCTCTCTCTCTCTCTCTCTCTCTCTCTCTCTCTCTCTCTCTCTCTCTCTCTCTCTCTCTCTCTCTCTCTCTCTCTCTCTCTCTCTCTCTCTTTCTCTTTCTCTCTCTCTCTCTTTCTCTCTCTCATCATTATCTATCCATCTATCTATATCTACCCCTCTCTCTCTCTCTCTATATATATATATATATATATATGTATAAAGTGCTAAACAAAAGCAGCTTTCAGATGTTGTACAATTTATCTTAGGTCATCTAATTGCAGTACATTCATGTTTCAAGTGCATACTTTGGACACTGTTCAGACGAGTGGTTCTGCCTGAAGAGAATGCAGAGAATGCACTTGAAACATACACGTAATGAGAATAGGAAAGTAAAACTTTACAAAATCTATTTATCAACCTATTTATCTATATCTCACACTCTCTATATCTATTGATTTAACTATCTGTTCACTTCTCTCATGTTCTTCATCTCTCCATTTATCTCTCTTTCTCTTTCCCCCCCCCCCCCCCCCCCCCCCCCCCTTTTTTTTTTCCTCGTGCGCTCTCACCTTTTCCTATTTTTTCTGTTTTTGTACAGAAAAAAATTACAATTAATTTTGCAAGCCTCTCGTATTTCTCAAATGTAACGACTGTTTTTCCTCGCACATGTAACGGAGAAGTAATTAATACCATTACCTTACCACTGTAGGTTTTTTAAGTGTTACATATCTTTTTTAAAAGACAAAAAAATAATTATGTAAATTTTTTTGGGTACATGTGGACAATTTTCAAAAATCCCCTGAAAGGAGATCAGTTGACCTATTGCGATCTTCTGGTCCAAAATACAAATGAGACACATTTGGATAAACAGAATTGTCATTCCGGGAAAAAAGCAGGTGACAGCATCAATGGGCAAGTGTCATCGATCTTTATTCATAATCAAATGGACGAAAATGAGGAGCGAAACCAGTGTAGGTTGTCGAAAATCAAGATTTTTATCAGCCGTTTACACTCGTTGGGTTTAAAGAGTCAATAACAGACTCTACCTAACAATAAATCGATAATTTATTCACAATGATTAGATATTCAAATGTTTGAAATTACAAGGTTTTCTTGTGCATGCTCTCAAAATTAGATTTACCAAAACTATAGTAATGGTGTTCTATTTTTTAGATGTGAGTTTAAATTTTCATGCCTATGCTCAATTACTGTAGTAAACAGGTCTATTTTAAGTCATCTATGTAGATTTATGTCGGACATTTTGAATTTTTAATCTGAAATAAAAAAAAATTAATTTCGGAAGAAGGCTTAAACAATCGTGCTGACATCGAATGTCGATCTTTTCCCGCACTTTTTCGGATCCCCATTGTAAAGCTCATCTAAGTGCATTGTTATAAGAACTAGCACCTTCAAAATATACACTTGTCATGATACAAATTTGAGAGAAGATTTAATACATAAAGAGACTAAACCTTCAAGGTCTA
The DNA here is from genome assembly GCA_033675545.1 of Elysia crispata. Taxonomy (NCBI): domain Eukaryota; kingdom Metazoa; phylum Mollusca; class Gastropoda; family Plakobranchidae; genus Elysia; species Elysia crispata. The sequence goes on from JAWDGP010001483.1 coordinate 576,299, forward strand.
TATGTTTTAGTTTTGAATGTAATTAGACACGTATGTATCTATCGCCAAGCGAGTTGGCACAGTTTACTATTAGTAGAGTCGTATTCCATATAACCAGCCCTGTCTTTGGCACGGCTGGAATCGAATATGACACAACACATGTATTGAAATTTTAGTCTTTTTTGCTAACTGGAGGTAAATACATACGCACCAAATAGTTCAGGCGCGTGCCAAATAAATCTATAATATGAAGATCGTAGGCAAAGGCAATTAAATGAGCGAGCTCACCAAAATTAGGGTAACCTCTGGCAATGCCACGTGCGTCCAACCTGATCTCTTGATATAAAAGGCTATGGCTCATTTCACATTAGGTTAAGAGTCATGAATTGGTCTAATGATTCTTAATTACTTTATTCTACATCTAGATTGAGCCTCTATCTAAAAATGAAACTGATTTTATGATGTAGGAAGAGATTGACTGGCTATAAAAGCACAATTCTTAGAATTAGACTGGATTGATCTCAGGGTTACCCTAATTTGCTATCAAATTGAAACAGAATTAAAACCGAGCGTCTGAAACCTTCTTATCCCCAACAGACTAAATGTGTCGCAAGTAGCCCTTTTTGAATCTAATTTGAAGAAAAAAATAAAACATGGGACGGATATATTTTAGATTGCATTAGAATTTAATTTGATCTTTAATTGATACAGGCATGACCTCCTTTAAGAATATTTTATTTTTTAAATTTAATTTGAGATCACTGATTAAGCATATATTTTAAACTTATGGTGTTTTTCGCATATTATGCATCAATTCAATGTAGGCCTATTTCATTTGTTACGTGAAAAAAAAATATTTCATACACTTATTTGTCATTGATCTAGGTCTAAAGATCACATTATAATGCCGTGCTTTTGTCACAGTCACAAATAATTAAAGATAATAAATCTTCAATATCAAACTTTTATTAAAAAAAAACACTTCTGTTTCAACTAAGATGTTTTGGTCTGAACATTACGTCACGTAGCGATATGCCTTTAGAGTGATTTAGGCCCTCCATTTTCTTTTAATTTTTTTAAAGTCAAGTTAATTCTGTTATAAAGATAGACATTACTGTAAATTATTTAAAGTAAATATGCAACAAAAGGAGGTTAAGAGAAGCTACACAAAGAAAAATCCCATTTTGCATAAACTTGATCTTGCAATTAAACCCCAGGAATTTTCTAGCTATTATTAATCCGAAATCAAAGTTCTGAATTCCAATCTGCATATCCCGTCAATCATTAAAAAAATTTGCAAACCACTATTAGCGTCTTTGCTTTCAAGTTTCAAGGTCCGAACCTAATCTGTTTACACCTTTCAGATGTAAATTTCTTAATGTCTAAGTAAACGATGAGTTGGAAAATTAGTTTGGGCATAATGGCTAATGATCCTTTCCTGGAATTTTTTTATAGCAAGTACAGCAATATTAAACACTTTTAATGCTATACCTAAAGGGTCCTGGTCTTTTTTTTTTTCTGTGCCTGCCTCTTAAATAGAATTTTGGTACCTTTGTGCAGATTCAACAATTAGGGCAGTCATTTCCTATTCAAGATCTCAACATTCATTGTTGATCCTAGGTCAAAGTCATTTTTACGGCATACTTTAGGGATAAAAATAAATATTTTTATTTTATAAAAGGGGTGGATTGTCAATCTCGATAATAATTTTTGTATCTGAAATAAAACACTCATCAATCTTTCAACTTAGATCTAGTACCGTTTGAAATGTTTAGGTATGTGATAGAGAGACATGCGAAGGCCTTCGGACACATAAAATAGTTGCTATTTAGATGATTTAGTATTAGCCAGATTGCGTGAAAAAAAGTCAGAAGTCAAAATCCACAATGAGCTGATATCTTGAAGTAATAATTATAAAAAGCAAGCAACAAAATTACATAATTATCCTTTCTTAGTTTTCGAGACTTAACGTCGAGTCAACCGCATTGACATACGACAAAATAAAAGAACAATGAATAAAAGATCCTTGGACGAAATAGATGGATCACTAATTATTTTTAAATTAAGTTCATAGCTATAATGAAAGCGCTAAAACCATGAAAGCTTTCGCATATCACGAGCGTCTGAGAACTATCAACGACTAGAAAAAATCGCCGAGTTTTTAAAAATATAGTAATATTTTAAGTGGTTTGAAAAAAGATAGCATAAACTTGGATTATACTTTTCATTTTTTTTTTTGTAAGTACCATGCTTCGGCTATTATGAAAGATAAATTTATAATTGCGCTCACATCTCTTTACAAATGTAATGAAGTTTCAACATTGTAACAAACCTTCAGCAGCAGGCTAACTACATTAAAAGATGCGAATCCCAAGATACAAGCTTTATATCAGGCTACATACACACTCTCCTGTGTTTTACTTCGCTCCACTAAGTGGACGGCACGAGCACTAAACAGAGCACTTCCTCATCACTTTCTGTGTAACATGATACACAGACACGGCATTCAAGTCTAGAATCTCGCGCAGGCTCTAGTTTTGCTTCGCCGATAAGAGATTTCCAGCTTTTGTTTACAGTTTACACCGTGATTGTGGTAGGGCGAGAGATGCCATTACTCCTATCTTGTTAAGATCAGATAGCAGCAAATGGCCCTAACCTGCAACAAATTGCTATTCAACTTTTTGTACAAGACCATGGTTTAAGGGAGCAGATATTTTTTTCAAGGGCAAGAGATTCAAAGAGTGCATTTTGAAAAAAATTGTTTTTTCAACTCCATGAATGATTTTTTTTTTTTTAATCAGACAATGATAACAAAAAGTTTTCATATCAAAGCAAATAAAGTTGTTGTTTTAAAGAGAGCATTAAATTTCATTTAAGTTTGGATAGATATAAAGATATAGCAAGTCGTTTTCATTAAACCCCTTTTTCTTTGTTTCCAACTTTTTGGATTGAAAATCTTTGTAAAAAAACATTTTGCTTACTTCTAGAGCTTTTCATATTTTCAATGTTTAAAAAATTTCATATTGAGCAATGTTTAAGATTTGACATAAGGTATAAAATGTGACATACTAAAAGTTCACCTCCATAGCCTTGGCCAGACATGTTTTTTTTCTCCTCAACACTAACTAAAAAAAAATTCTTGATTTTTTTCCAGTCTACCAAATTCATTCTTTTTGTGCAAGAATTCGTATTGCGAAGCTACATAATAAGATCTAAGCTGTTTGAAGGCATATGCGTATCGATAATTAGAAGTGTAAAAACATTTTACTTTTTGAATTTATGTTTTTTCGTGCAGATTTTTAGCGGGTGGATGGATGGAGTTCTTTCCAAACCATATATATTTTAATAAAATTTTAACAATCTTCACACATTTGTGCTAATTTTCATTTAAGCAATGGTTAAAGTATGGCGTTCTAAAAATTTAGAAAACAAACGGCACAAAAGATTTTAGAGCGATTAATTATGTTTTATCCATGGTTTCTCCGTTTCAATTTAATGTTGAATATTAGTCAATAGATCATTTGTGTTTTAACGTTTTGAATGCTATCAAATACTTTTTTTTTATCTTAATATTAAACAATATTTAAATAATTTAGGTCTTATGCTCACTAAAGAATAGATCAATATATTTCATTATCATCGTGTCATCATAGCTTTTGGCATAACTCACCCAACACTATTTCACAGAATGCAGCGAGCAATTAAAAGATTATGAAACTTCATCCTTATTTTACATAAAGAAAGAAAAAAAGATGTTTGAGTATATGAACATAGCAAGTAGATTGAAACCGTCTTCTGGTTGGTCACAGCACAGCCGTGTTTTTATGTTTGTTAAATACGATGAATCATCGCTAATGATGATCATAAAACTCGTATATCAGGAACAGACATAAAAAAAAAAACAGCACATGTTACTTAACATTGCCAAACGATTATAAAAAAAAATGGAATCAGTAAACAATGATATCATCCTCACTATCATCATTTTATGGTTTTGCTATTTTATTAAAAATATGAATGATATCCCATTAAGTTGGGAATGCATTAAACGTTATATTAACTCATTTTAGGTCAATTTGAAGTCAGATTCTATGATTTCTTTTGTTTCTAACGCCCACATGTGAGATGGACTTGAGCAGCTGTAAGTTTTGTAAACTTTTCCCCGTTCAGTAGGTGTTTTGGAGGAGACAGTGCAGGAAAAAATACAAAGCGTAACTTTTATTTTTTTTTAAGTAATTACATAACCATATCTGTGACGTATACTAGCAAATATTTAGGGTTCATTATTCCAATCTCATGTCGATAATGTATTCATTCGCAATGAAACAGTGTTAAGGCCCGAAGGGAAAGAAACTAACATACCTGCCATGAACAACAGATGTAGTTGTTTCATGAAATATTTTTATATTCATAGGCTTTTCAGTTATACCCTTTATCCAATGATTTTTTTTTAATTAATAAAACGTCAGAACTTCAAAAGGTATAGCATCACAATTCCTTTTGCCCTGCATTCCAGCCACTGTAAATATAGTCTTAAACAAAATCTTTGAACTAGGTAAAAGACAGTTAATTTCCTTTTTCTTTTTTTTAAGAATTCAATTTTCACCTCTTGTCAGTAATCGATTATAATATCTAACACTGAAAGGCAAGCTAACGAGAAGCTAAAAAGAAGCTTGCTATTTGAAGAATTATACAAACACATGTCAAGCATATAGCAGAAAAAATTCCATGAGTGAAAAATCAGTAGGAATAGGGAGATTCGCCACAGCGATATTAAGATTTCGGACAAAAGTAAAAAAAAACCTAAATTTGTAACAGTCTCGTTGTGGTATTTCTTTTTCGTTGCTATTTTCGTGTAAGATGTATTTTTAACTTATCTTTAAATGAAAATATCACGTTTTATCATAAGAAATATTAAAGCGTTTTATTTCTTTCGTCACCTGACCGTGAACCGTGAAGTCTAATAATTGTATATGATGATTATGATTTTACATAAATTTATTTTACGTTGAACAAACATACATGCATAACGAAAGGTAAAAGTCTAGTTAAGTGGTTTGTCTCTTCTTTCGCAGTGAAAAGATTGAATTAACCACAGTAAATCTACTACAGGCTTCAAGAAAGATCAAACGAGAAAGAAAGTTAAGAGCTCGACACGTCAAACTGATCCAGTGCACTCTGTTGTGAAGTTACTCTTGTTTGTTTATTTGTGCGACCGCAAACGTTGCCATGTAACGGTGGCAGAAAGACTTGGGTTCAGAGATGGATAATCCAGCTGGAGTCATGTTTCGAAGGCTCGGGCCCTGAGGGTCAGTGTGTCAGTGTGTGAGGCCTCTTCCTGGGGCCCATCCTTGGTCATTGTTGAACGGGACAAAATAAGTGTTAGTGTGCCCGAATAAGGGCACAAAGAAGAGTATCTTCAGGTTGAACACATTCACAAGGAGATGACATTGCTGTTATGTAACATAAGAGTTTGTTCATCGAGACAAAGCGACTTACACAAGAAATTTAACATAAAAGATGGGTGTTCTATTGCAGTTTTTTTATTAATTGAAGGGAAAAGATGTTCATTATTTTGTCCCAGAAAAACACGAGGAAGCTTAATGTGTGTTGAGTAAGGGATTTTGAAGGGGGATATTCTAATGATAGCTGTCTATTAAATGTCAATAGAACCAAATAAAAACCTTTTTGAGTTGAGGTAAAAACATTTCAGCTGGATGATTTGGAAAGTAAATTAGCATGGCTCGTTCATTAAAATTTTTATGGACTAAAACTATTATTAGTAACATGGCATAAGAAAACACTTAAATAATAGTATATTCATGTCCGAAGAGGGCACGACACATCTTCGCCAAACTAATTATGGTTTGATTTTAGTTCCAGCCTATCATTTCAATATCTTTGTATTAATCTCATTTAATTCTGGTAATTCAAATTATATCATCAGTTTAAAAGTAAATGAGAGTTTAAAAAACGTGGGCTATCACGAGGAAGATCAGATAGGTGTATGTATCAGGGACAGGCAAGTAAGCCAGATGTGAGATAATAAAACAAATTCCTAATCCTGTATGTGAGTGCTAAGAACGAAATGTAAAAATGAAATGCAAACAACACATATTGGAACCAAAAAATATATCAAGAATTTTTAAGGCAAAGATGTGAAGCGAAAAAGTACACAATTTATAAAAAAAACACCTGAAGTTACTCCTAAGAATAAGAGTCTGCCGTCAGGATACTAGCAGTTACACTAAAAACCAAGGGAACAAAACTGTTGAGAGCACAGTGGTATATACCGAGGACCTATAATCCTGTTTACGTTGTTTCCCACTGAGACTTGGATTAACTTGATCCCTTCCTAGAATAACACTGCGTTCACGTACTACCTGCCTCTTAGTGGACTAGACACCCACACACTGATGACCTCTGAACTTCACAAGTTTATTGGTGGAAAGTAAAGCTTCAAGAACCAACAAGAAAAGAAGAGCAAACGGAATGGTTCTGAAGAAAAATATTTCATGATTTTGTTTCTGTTTGCAACAATTACAAACTGGTTTGGCACTTTTCGATTCTCAATTTATTTGTTTTAAACCTTGTTTCATTGAGTTCTGTATTTGAAGATAAAATCGCAAAAAAAGAAAAATATTAAAATTTTATTTTAAAAAAAAATCATTGTAAACTATGAGTGAAAAGTATTGTGTGTTTTTTCTTTAAAACAACAAACAGTACTTCTATTGGAGATTACAAGTTTGTAAAAATGTGAGTGAAACTTCAGATTATAAATTACGTATTGTTTGCATTTGAAGCAGTTTATTCAACGGTTAATTTAGACAAAATAAGTACAAGAGCACGATTTTACTATTAGTTGTGCAAAAAAATGATATGTAAATTGTCGATGAAATATTAACTTAAAAAAAGAGTCTTTTGGTCCCAAAAAAACGCACTGCACTAATACTTATTGCGAATGACAGGTTTCTATAATATTTTTTTTATTATTCGTTGATACTCAATCGAAACTTAAATATGTATTTCAATTTGAATCAAACACTCTGAAATCTGTCACGAGATTGACAGATCGCTTGTATATGAATTTTATATCGAACAAGAATAAAATCATACATCTTACGGCTTAATAAAAACTTACTCTGAAAAACTTGGCTGAAGAGGCGGCTCCAACTTGAAAGTTTAAAATGAACTATAAACAATTAAATGAAATTACTGTTCCCGCACAAAACGCGATAAAGATTCACACCTGGTGTGTCTAGACTGTTTGTTTAATAATAAAAAAAGATAATTTTCACATAGTATCATAATACTGGCAACTGTAAAGCCCATGGATTCACAGAACACAGAATGACGCCGTCTCTGACTATGCGGTCTCTGAACCACTAACAGCTTGACTGCCTACCTGTCAACAAACACAAACCTTTCTGGAAACAGGAGCAGGCAATGGAGGGAATGGATGTGTTGGGACAGGAAAAGCTAAAGAAACAAATGACTCTGGGGCATGGGGAAGAGAGGGGTAGGAGATGAAGTATTAATCGGTTCACTACCAACGGTGATATTTGGGCTTGATTTTATGGAAAACATAGATAAAAACTAAAGAGAGCAAGAAATGAATTTTTCAAATGCACCTATAAAATAATGGTCTCCAGAGTAATGGAACTACAAAGTGTTGAATAAGACATAAGGTAAAAGATAGAGAGACAGACAAACGAGACACAGAGAGAGAAAAAGAGACAGAGACAAAGCAGACAGGAAGATGGACAACATAGAGACCAGACAAAAAGGCAGGTAGACAGTAAATGAAAACAACACATGCAAAACAACAGACACACTGTTAAACACACAAAAGCACAAATAAGATGACAGAACGAATACCAGAAATATCGTGCTTGGCTATTTCTTGGAAAGGAAAAGAGATGAAGCAAAGGAATGAACAAAACAGAAGAAAGAAGAAAAAGTTGAGAAACATTAAAAGAAAAAAGAATGTAGCATGCATAATTATATATTTGTGCTTCTTAAATATGTGTATTTTGTAGGATTCTGAGAGAATAGTGGAATGAGGGCGGATAGGCTAAGAAAAAGAGATTTTTCTCATTAAAAACAGATTTACTGCCTCCTTCAATCATCCAACTCCCTGCCGCCTCCCTCTTCTCGCCAACATTAACTTTTTCAAACTTCTCATTTTTCTGTTTCTTGTTCTTCATCCTTTTTTTTTTATGTTACCGTCTTCTTCTTCTTATCCCTCTTTTTTCTTCTTCTCCACTTCTTTTATTTTTTTATTTTTTTTTTCCGTCTCCTTCGTCTTCTTCTTTTTACTTACTTACTTACTTCTTCTTCTTCTTCTTCTTCTTCTTCTTCTTCTTCTTCTTCTTCTTCTTCTTCTTCTTCTTCTTCTTCTTCTTCTTCTTCTTCTTCTTCTTCTTCTTCTTCTTCTTCTTCTTCTTCTTCTTCTTCTTCTTCTTCTTCTTCTTCTTCTTCCTCCTTCTCCTCCTCCTCCTCCTCCTCTTCTTCTTCTTCTTCTTCTTCTTCTTCTTCTTCTTCTTCTTCTTCTTCTTCTTCTTCTTCTTCTTCTTCTTCTTCTTCTTCTTCTTCTTCTTCTTCTTCTTCTTCTTCTTCTTCTTCTTCTTCTTCTCCTCCTCCTTCTCCTCCTCCTCCTCCTCCTCCTCCTCCTCTTCTTCTTTTTCTTCTTCTTCTTCTTCTTATTATTATTATTATTATTATTAGTAGTAGTAGTAGTAGTAGTAGTAGTAGTAGTAGTAGTAGTAGTAGTAGTAGTAGTAGTAGTAGTAGTAGTAGTAGTAGTAGTAGTAGTAGTAGTAGTATTGTTATCATTATTATTATTATTATTATTATTATTATTATTATTATTATTATTATTATTATTATTATTATTATTATTATTATTATTATTATTATTATTATTATTATTATTATTATTATCATTGTTGTTGTTGTTGTTGTTGTTGTTGTTGTTGTTGTTGTTGTTGTTGTTGTAGTTGTTGTTGTTGTAGTTGTTATTATTGCTTTTATTACTGCTTAAATTGCTATGTAACTTGTTACACTATATTATCACGTCTCTTTTCCTGTTTCTCAGCTCTCGATTTTTAAATTTTAGAGCATGTAACCTTTTTTTGCCTTGGAATTCAGGTGTCACGATAAGGTTGATCAACCCTCAAAGATACCTTTCATTCTGAAGAGGGTTGGGGCACGGGCGTCAGTCTAGGATGATCTTTTCGCGGTCGATTCAGACATGATTGACGTCTATATTTTTAGTTTTTGTACCTTTTTCCCCCTCTTCGTCTTTATTGCGTTCACTCCCCCACCCCTCCTGGCTTAACCGATTCATTCTTTCTCTCTATTTTTTGTAAGTCTATCCCATCCGCCCATCACCCCCTCTTATATCTATCTACCTATTTCTATCATGATTATTAACGTTCCTTGATCTTTTATCTACCTTAACTTTTCGAAAATTGAAACTTCGAACCGTTTAAGAAGCAAGGTTTGAGATAAAGAGGACCACTTATTTCCAAGCATACAGTTGACATTGCTAAACATGCCTATTTAAAATAACTCATGCACAGAATGCAGAGGAATAATCATAATTAAATTAATATGCCTTCCCGTACTTCTCAAAGGATATTTATACTTTGTCACTCTCGCCTGATTCTGAAGCACATGTATCAGTATCTGGTTTCAGAGGCAGAGGTAACCGGTTACAAAAAGCTCAATGTATTCATGAATCAATTTTAAAAACTTACTCTTGTATGGGCATGTTTAATTATCACTGGAAAGAAAGTTATATTTTCTTTACTGCTGTTTCTTTATGAAAATCATGCTACTTAAAAATATATCGTATGGTAAGATTTTCACGAAAGTTTTAAATGTATACATAATATTTACCAAACAATAAAGAAAAAGTTTTAAAGGCTGTTTCACTAAGAGCAAACGACAAATTAAAAGAAACTCAATCTCTTTGAAATTAAAAAAAAAAAAAAAAAACTTTAAAAGACAATCTTTATCAGTGGGCAGTAAGACCTAATTTAATTCGGAACCGAAACCTAGAACTTTACAAGATTTAGGTTATTGAATTCAACATACAAAGCTATCAACATGCAACAGTGTTTCGCACTCTGGACTTAGTCTTTCTGGGACCAAAGTCAGTCGCTACTTACTCTAGTTTTATATCACATTTATCGCTGCTGCTTGATTCTGGTGGGCGGATAATCAATAGAGCAATTTTAATTTCCCTGTTAGTAGTCTGCTGTTCTTCAGACATTGTTCAGTTTGCCACATCACCATGTGTGAAATGGAACAAAGTGCATGTATAATATTTGATAGATTGCTAATGATTGAAAACTTGTAAGTTTACCTTGAGTAGAATAGAACATTCTTAAGGGATGTGGCCAGCCGTCATTAATTAGATCTATGGTTTCATTTCAGTCTGAAGATGTCTTAAGCATCAGTAACATTAGGCGTAAAAACAATTTGCAAATAAAAGAGGCAATTATATCTAAAAACAGAATTATGATAAACAGCTACTATTAAATTCATGACTTAAGAATATGAAGTGTCTATCTGCATTTTTTTTCATCTTATTAGGACATGATGAATTGAGGTCCGTTTAAAAAAAGTAAAAAGGAAAACCAGATACTTCGATTAATATTAACTTTCATAAGGTATTATGTAGCAAGGATTATGAGATTTTTTGGTCATCGCGTTTTACGGAGACTTTCAAGTCACAAAATTCCAGTGACATTTTATGAAAAAGCTCTTTAATTAGAAATTAGCTTTGCTCTTTTGTTAGTTTCGAATTGTCTTAAACGCAAGAAGGCTATACCATGTCGGTATCAATAGAATGTAGGTACTTAACAATGTATCCTATCACATGCTAACAGAATAAGTTTAGGATCATCGAAAGGTAATTTTACACATAATAATACGTGCTTCAATGGCTTATTCCTGATCCTAACCTTTTCATTTGTTTCTTCATTCCATTTGAATAGAAAAGAAGATTAACAAGTAAATAGAAGAATGACAAGAAATGTTTGAAATTCCAATTCTCTCCAAAATAATTTTTTCATCGGTTTGACTTTAAAAAGAAGGCATTAACTCGCCTTATTGACTGTATAAATCGCACAAACAACGGATTTATGAATCCTGCCCTGCTTTTGATGCAAACCTGTCTTGTTCATAAAGAAAACTTCCTTCATATTTTGTTCATAAACATTTTAGTTAAAGACTCGGTTTTTTTTGCCAATTTTCAAACTCAAGATGTAGGAAACTTCAAATTATACTTTAGGTTTGTTTTGGGAGTGGTTAGAATAGATACATGGCGATTTGATGCTGTAGATATCATTGTACGCTCGTACTTGTGTCAAGTCGATCCAAGTGTATGGGTCCATGCACCTAGATTTTTACTTTTTGTTTTCTGTGCTACAGGCTCTACACTAAGAGGTAAGATTGTCCTCAACAAAATACATGAAATCCCGAGTTGCTGGGGGGGTTTTTTCAACAATTTTCAAAATAAATTGAGTCATTTTTTATTGCCTTATAAAAAGCGTGTCGCTGAACATTGATTTCTCATTAGCATAATAAGCTAATAGAGCCCCTATTCGAAACTCATTAGTAGGAAGGAATAAAGGATTGTGTATTTATCTATGCTCAATCACAGTGATATAACTTATTAGAAATTTTATTTGTATATTCTTAATCTATCGATTTTCTCCTGGAATGGTTTTTAAATAGTTTCGGTTGTTACAAAACTAGTTAGCTTTTAGTATTCATTATCCGACACTCAGAATTTAAAATAACAAACCGGTATTCAATCTCTAAAATTTCTTTTCAGATAGCGGATGCACGAAAATGCTCTTCTTGCCCGATCTTGACGCTGCCCGACTCAGGAATTTAATGGTCCGTGAAATTCGCGCTGACAGACTTCGCCATAAATGCGTGGTTGCCAAAATCTATGATTAAGAAGAAGAAAAAAACGTCAGAAAGAATAACATTTTTCTTCAAATCTCGGAGTGAGGTTTGCTTGTCTGAATTGAATGAATTCAACAAGGCCTCAAATGCTCGAGCGGGTGGATGAAAGAGTCAGTTAAACTGCGGGACGTCCTCACTTTGTTAAGGCCATTATCTCTTACACAGCCGTCTTCCACAAAGACTTGCCGTGCGAAGGTTTTTCTAAGAGCAACAGCAGAGCATAAAGAAATCCTTAGAAATGGTCTGTATTTACGCGGTCGAAGAACATTAGGGTTTATTTTTCAAACGCTTGATCCGAAATCATATTTCACCGCTAGAGGAAAAATACCATGAATTAGATTTTAAGTGATTCCAATATTATTTTAGTAACAGACAAAATGTAACGCTAAAAACAGAATTTTTTTTTATAAATTTTGTCCATTAAATTAACAAGCTAAAAAACTCGTTCTACAAACGGGACCCTGGTGTCAATTTGCCGAAGCTGGAGTGCGTGTGTGTATTTAAAGAGGCCTATAAAACTTATAAAATGATGGCCTTTATAACTCTCCTTTTTACTTACATGATCCAGGTAAAATTATATGCCTCTACCCATCCACCTTTCCCTAGAATCGAGATATCTCGATAGATCTTGATCTAGATCACTCTAGAGATCTAAATCTAGATCTGATATTCTACTTGAGAATAGGCTAAACTCCTAGATCTAGTTTCGACAGTTCAACTTATTCCAACCACAACAGGATTTAAAAATCAAAACAAACTTTGTGTTCGTTTCGCATTAAAACAAACACAGATTTGTACGGCTAATTAAAACGTATACCTGGCTCAATGGTTTTTCTTGCATGCTTAATAGGGCTTATATAGTGTTTTAAAATATTTTGCAAACGATTTACAAATATGCCCTCGTAAAACCGCGTGATCTAGTTAGCTTTTCCATATATTTTTTGGATATTATTGGCGGCCCACAAAAATCTGATGACCCATTACACGTTTTAGGTTACGATCTTTATATTATGATATGATTGTCCCAAATTTCAGATTTTTTGCGATCACTGCAGTCTTTAAGTGATAAGCATGGTAACTGGTAATTTCTCTGCACCTCAATAATTTTGTCTTCGATTTAAAAACTTCAGTAGAAGATTTTTTGTCTATCCTTTTTCATCATTTCACGGGTTGAGAAAATGTTTTAGATCTTTATTGATCATAAATTTAAGATAAATTGAAATATTACACTTTAGAAAAATTAATGTTGATAAAAGAGCCAGCTTAGTTTGCAAATTATGGAGTGCTTAAGCTTTTAAATTGTTGTTAACAACTTTGACAAGCTATAGGTTAAAATCTTAAGCTAAATAAACCTATTAGGGTTTTCAGTTCACGGAATCACACGTTAGGCCTTCTAAAAATAAAATAGTACTTAAAACTTGTTCGTCTTCCTTTGCGCTTAAACTAAAGTCACACAAGAAAGATAAAATAAACACCAACGCACTGAAATCTGTAACTTTAACCGCATTTTCTTTAGCCCTAGGTATTTTTTTCTAAAAAAAAGTCAGAAGACGATAACTTCGATTTGTTTGCTACTACAAAGACCATCATTCTATTCTACATCAACGCGATCCTCTCCCATCTCTCAGGAGAGACATTAAAACTAAAAATGCAGACTTCAGCGTTATTGAAAAAAAAAATATATCATTTTTGCCTTCTTTTATAGGGTTATAGAAATGATTTTCTTTGGCGGTTTATTATCATGTCTTCATTGTGACTGAAAAAGGAATATATCGGTGTTGTTTTTTTCTCTAGGAGATTAGCCTTTTAAGGCCACAACTGATGCGTAAAACAAGGCAAGGAAACTGTTTATTTTCAGACCCACAGGCAATGACTGATTGCGATATCGTTGTAACCTATTCAGAGATACGCAGAGAATATTGAACTTCCGTCACGCTTTAGACAAGGGATCCTTAGATTATATCCAACCCAACCTAAGTCAAGATTCGAACTCCTAACCTCCGTACCACTGTGAGTGTGGTTGTGAATAATTTTTTCCGTAAACTTTGACTCGCCATGTAAATCACAAAATAGTATGACAGTGATTAGACAGACTATAAATACATAACAAAAACAAGGCTAATTTACCTTACATCGACCCAATTTTCTAAATTTTTGCTCAACTTTGTGCTTCACTCGTTTCAGTTGTTTCTTTAAATGTAGTGAAACAAAAAATGAACTAACTTCTTCCACCCAACCCTCTCCCTCACCCCCTCTTTTAAAATATTGTAAGATCAAAAGTTTTTTTTAAATAACAGTATTTGTGAGAGAGATCTGGAAAAATAAAGTCTTTGTCGAAAGTATTTGGTTTAAAATCACGGTTACAATATATATTCAAAAGAAGTTTTGTTTTTTTTCAATTTGACAACAGAAAAAATGACAAAAATTATACAGTCGAATTCCACCCCCCTCGCCCATCTCACTGCACAGCTTGCACTAATTGGTACTTAGTAGAGATTTTGACATACCATGGAAGAAAATGTAGCTGAATAAAGGAAGGGACTTTCTTTACGACGGCCAAAATGTTGAATTAATCATGACAACCATGATAGAGTGACAGCTGCAGCAGATATTCCCTCAAACTTTTTAAGCTCAGTCGCAGTGTGCATAAAGGAACGAACGTAGAAAAAGCTGCGGTGTGATGGAAAAGCCAAGCGCAGTAACAAGCGCTTTAAATGATATATCGCGCACTGAAAATAGCTCTTACTTCAAAGCTTCAAGCTTGCTGCCTAACTTGTGCAGCCGCTTCATACTTTAAAAATTGAAATTTAATTCTTTTTCTGCCTCGGGGTCTGACAAGTGTGCATTAGGCCACTTGATGATCGGATGGCCCAGTTCACAGCGTAGATCTCTTTTTTTTTTTTTTTTTTGTTTGTTTGTTGTTTAAAATTGACGAACAAGTATCTGTGTGAACAAGACGACCAATTTGGGTAAATAAAAAAAAAAAAAAAAAAAAAACTTGCCCTTGCAGATGATTTGTAGAGAGAAACTAAGCGAAGGTATGATGCTCGAAGTTGGCTTAATGAGTTTTATTTATTTATTCATTTTCAACTTGTTGTTTCTTCCTTCCTTCCTCTCTCTCTCTCTCTCTCTCTCTCTCTCTCTCTCTCTCTCTCTCTCTCTCTCTCTCTCTCTCTCTCTCTCCCTATCTCTCCCTATCTCTATCCCTCTCTATCTCTATCTCCCCTCTGTCTCTTTATTTCCTTCCTCCCGTTCTCCTCGTTGCAGATAACAAGGGGTATATTTATAGATTTAGAGAAGTGAGGCAACGTGTCCAATTTATTATGATAATATATATATATATATAAAATATACATATATATATATACTTTTTTTTTTTTGCTATAGAAACTTTTCATGACACAGCTATCGGCATATTCCAGCTTCTTACGACTTAAAACTAGTCAAATGATGTTCCCAATTTCATTTACACCAATCATGATTGTTAAGATGTCGACAAAGGAGGGGAGGGAAGATCGAAAAAAAAAGAGGCTGAGAAAGAGATAGAGTTAGGGCAGAGAGAGACAGAGAGAAAGACGAAGACAGAGAGATGAAGAGAGAGAAAGAGAAAGAGAGAGAGAGCCTGAGATAGCAAGAGAAAAAGATAGATGGAGAGACAGACACAGAAACACAGAGAGATTGAGACAGGCATGGGCAAAGAGAAAATGAGAGAGAGAGAGAGAGAGAGAGAGAGAGAGAGAGAGAGAGAGAGAGAGATATTCACTAAAAGGATACTTTAATTCAAAATTCCATCTCAGTGCATTCCCCTTTCACTGTAGCTGAGTCTAGTCTGCTGATATACCTTTATAAAAATTCCTTCGCAATTTAATGCATTCATTAAAGACGAACATCTAGTGAATTAAACTCTAAAAAAAGGTCGCTAACGCCTTCACGTTGTTTATTTTGATACGCCGAATCTGAATTTGAGATTAATTTTTATAGAAATTAATCTCAAATTTGATTTTCTGAAATCATTTAACTCCTCACCTGTACAAAAAAAAAAACAACAAACAAACAAACAAAAAAAAAAAACTCTGTAGAAACCACAAACTGCAAAAATTAATGGCGCCGTGAAGCTACGGCTTTCCCTCAATTTTTCTCTTAGTTTCTAATCACTGAGTCCGGCGCTTGCAGAGAAGCACAAGCCTACAAAAAAGCCAAGCTTTCTTACTGTTCCTTCACTGAGAAACATATCTTTTTGCTCTAGTAAAGTGATGAAATCTGCTCTATATTAAGTTATAATGGCTCGAAAAATCTAGCTTAATGGTCTGAAACATACTTTAAGTTTGAATGTGGCATTAGAAATACCGAGATTGAGTGTGGATCTAGGCTTGATGTTTTGGGTATGCTAGCAGATGTAGTGAAGCTAGTCAGGAGCATCGAGGAGCTCTATGTTTCACCTTCTTCATTCGAGTTAGCAGCGGACGAAGGCAACAAACGAATTCAAACACGAAAAAAAAGTGTGAAATGAAGAAAAAAAACTTAATTTATTGTTACTGCTTGATTGTAAAGCTTTGCCACAAAAATGAGTTTGAAAGAAATGTTACCAGTTTATGACATTTATTTGTTAACGTCGAATACATGTAGAATTCAGTTGGACAATGTATAAGACAACATTCAAAGCTTTTTCATGTGCAAAATCACAGAAAATAGTAGGAGTTTAATACGATGATCAATGAAATATATAAAGATTAGTAATTATATCATTTTCATTCATTGAGAGTAGCTTTTATCTTTTTAATGAGGCAAAAGTCTTAAATCCTCAATCGAAATACATTTCTCTTCCAGGATCTCTATTTTACAAAATGCGTTTGAAATAGTGATAAAACTGTTAACTTTGGATTTTCGAAACAAAATGAAGATGCAACAAAAATACGTTTTAACATGCAAACGCATAATTTAAAATTTTCTTTTCACAGAGAAATATAGAGAAATTCGTATGGAAATGACAAGCATTCTATATGAATCCGGCATTTATCTCGATTAAAAAAAAAGTAACTTCTGACGTTAACACTATCTATTATCGGTTGGACTTGACTTGCGTTTGAATGATACCAAATTTGCTAAGGCAAAGATCTATTTTAGCTCTTTTATTTAAATCAATAAATATTAACAGATCTTTTCAAAGGTTTTCGCAACAAGCTATTATCAACTCATTATCTTTTTCAACCCACACTTTAGCAATCGAAGCGCAGAAGTCACTACACGGCCAAATTCCTCTGAGCAATTGACATCTTTCTCCTCTTTCTTCAGTATTACTTTTTAATTTAGTTATTGTTTGAAGGTCTCTTTTAGTGCAGTGACTCAGCGCCATGCTGGAGCAAGAGACATTCAAAATGGAGACTATAAGGTTTGTATTACGAAAAGATACTTTTGGATGATGGGGGCTTTGCAAAGTAAACCACTGAACTAGCGTATCACTATTTCTTATTCTTTATAGTCAATCCAAGTTAAAATAACGAACATGAAGTATTGGTCCATTCAGCCAGTTTTGGTCGTTCACTTTTTGCATGTTTGACATGAAAATACTAAACACGTTTCACATATTAACTTAAGCTAGTTTGAAGGTCAACTGACTCTACAGACACTTTTTATAGGGATTATCCGTGGACCTATTTATTTTTGCCATTCTTTAAATCATGTTATATTCTTTATGATAAATTAGAATCTAGAATTTGATTCATTTTACTTAAAATTTTATGGCAAACATAAAAATGAATTGTGTGGAATGACTTATTAGCTAGATTCTAGTCTATCCTGAATGAAGATAGAGAACAAAACATAATTAGCTAAAAAATGTATCTTTCACATTTCTCACATATGCCTTTCACGTACGAATTACTTAATAGATTTCATCTAGTAAAATTTATTTATCCTCTTTATCTTTAATTGCTTAAGAGATCTATTTAATTCTTCTGAAAATGAGAAAATTTTGTATGGGTTTTACTAATGTTTAACCTTTGACCTTTGATGCAAACACAGCTTGGATGCTATACACCGTGGATCTTAGTCACTAGTGTAAGCCAAGATGTGCAAGGAAAAAGTGCATTTATCTTCCGGTTAGTGATCAAGATCATACCGATCACTTTACGCCTATTTGACGTATCTGTTTCATGTCAGTAGTATCAATATAATATCTGCTGCCTTTTAAGAGCTCATATTATCCTGTCTCTGGATTAGTATCGTGATATTTTCCCATTTTATTAACAAACTTTTGGTGTATCAAGATTTACTTTTCATTTACATACCGACATAATCTTTCAGTAAGTCAAGCTTTTGGAACCGCTAAAAGTGAGCACCTTTCATCTTTAAAGGCGATGGACTTGCCCGAAACTAAACTGAGGAGGCAAAGAATTCGATTAACTTTATCAGAAAAAGAATCTGTAGCGACGCAGGTCTTGATACGGGCAAGCCGCAAGCCGCAGGGCAGCACACATGAAAAAGTAAGAAGCCTGAAACTTGACAATGCACTAGGAGTTGGGTTTTTTTTTTAAGTTAAGATAAAAAATCAAGTTAGCGTCTATAACTACCGACAGCACGCACACATTTACGGAAATATTGGGGAAACAAAGAGCTCAAAACAGCGCTCATAACATGTGTCTGGTAAAAGAAAAAAAAATGCAAGAGAAAAAGAAAAAGGCGTAAAGCAAACAAAGTACAACATTGAAAAAATGCAAAGATAACTTGAGTAGAGCCGAGATGGGCACAAAAATGGAAAAAGAAGAACCTAAAAGAGATGTTCATTGGATTGTAAAAGACATCAATATTAGAGTCAAAAATATAAGGCTGTGTGGTCAAAACACTTCCAGTATTCATATCTTTTATGGAATGAAATCATGACATTATAACGTTATTTGTTTCATTGTTCAAAAACATCTCTAGTGGGATAGGCTTTGCTCGAATTACTCTGTTTTTAGTTTGTAAAACTTAAGGTTTCTAATATTGTTCTGATTAAATGAAAGTAGAACAGCTTAAATCATTTATGCACTAAGAACAACTTCTTCACATTCAATAATACATAATTATGAGATCTCCCTATTTTTTATTTCGGTTGGCTTAAGCTTACAAAGATTGTATATTTTTCCAATTTCTTTCATTGGAAAGGAAATGGAATTTTCTTAACAACTTCTTTTTCAAGATCTATCTTCAGTATTAAGCCTTTGTCATTTTTGTTCATACTGTTCATCTCTATTTAACTATTTTTTTTTTCTTATAATCTCTTTTTGCTTGAGTTGTCTGCGATTTTTCATTAAGGGCTTATATGGTTTTAGTACACGGCAATGTTCGACCAAACTATCTTTGTATCATAGGCTAAGCCTACAGCAAAATAATGAATAATCGGTGCCTTATAATGACATGAATTAAGAAGAATGTACATATGTTTCACTAAAGATTTAAAATTCCGGATTTTAGATATATCGGCTTTGAACAATAAAAGTAGATAAAAAGTAGATTTTGTCACCACGTTGGCGAGCGTTAGGCGCAAAATATTTTACATCCAATGGTTTAATCGGAAGGTACAGTGGCCTTAGCTGAGTAACATTACTATAGATAAGAACTTAATTAACTCGTCAGGAAAAATGAAAAGCAAAGAAGTTAAATCATTATTAACAATAATGTAAATCATGTAAGTATCTTACAGGCAGACCCAGAATTAAACCTCCTCGATAGAATCCGGGCACAACAAGCTCCATGTTATGCGCATACATTGTTTGTAACTCATCCTTACAACTGGAATTATGAACGGAAAGAGAGCGAGAAGTAGACAGAGAGAAAAGATCTTGGACAGACTAGAAAAATGGACTATTGAAGGCAAAGGGATCGACCTGATTGCGAAATCTGAGGACAGAGAGACGTAGAGGGACATCCTAAAATACGAAACCAGCAAATATATACCAGTAAAGAAGCTAGACAAGCAGACCTGAAGGTTCAAAGAACAAAGTCAGTGTGATATAATAAGAAAAAAATTGTTTCACGAAATTTATAAATGGAACAGGGATATTGTGATGTTCTGATTATTATAGCCTTTTTGGCAATGTGTAAATGTAAGAGGGTAATTATGTCAAAAAGGTGCATATAATAGTTGAAAAAGTGTGCAATCTACTTGACGAAAAAGTGATGTATGCAAGTATAGACCATTCAGTATCTAAAATGTCAGACGTGATTTCTAGATTTAATTTAAAGTTCTAAGAATACGCGAAGATAATTTTGCCAAGCATATATGTTTCATTCAAATGAAGAAAAAACATTTTGGAACAATACGTCTTCAGACTGATATATAAAATAAAAAAAATAGCTGACATTATACTCAATTAAAATTGGATGATATTTTTTCGTTTTGCACAAAACTGTTACATTGCCAGTATGCTTCATTTTATCTGCAAAACCACGGCCATGAAAAAAATTCAGAGATGATTAGAAAAGAAGAACCAGTATCTAGTTAGCATTACTCATGCTCTTCCCATATCAAAAGAAATACTTTAATCTGACCAAATCTTAAAGGTTCAATATTTCCTGCACATTGAGAGAAAGACCTTGCCTCATTGTCAGTTTTCCTACCCCTTTTCTCGCCTTACTTCTATCAAACGCCTTAGTGTTTATTTAAACGAAGGATAGAATTATGCAGACAAAATCTAGAATTATAAGATACAATGCAAGACTGGATAAACTCTATTGGGGACGTTTTGTTTGATTATCGAAGGATTCAAATATATAAACTTTTTTTATCTTCCAGCGTTTAATTAACTTGACATTCGTTATTTGTGGGCTTATTAACCACTTGATAGGAAAAAAAATTAAAAAAAAATTTCCAACAATAATCTATTATGTAAAGCGCTTGTAAAGAAGCATCTACTCACATTTTAAGAAGTCACTTTATATATGCCAAACAATGTTTGCATAACTCGAGGCTTGAAGTTTGAAAATGCCAGGATCACCTTGCTTAGATTTAAGATACCCTTCAACTAATATCTATCATAAAAGGCTGTGTACAACCCGAAGCCCAACTGAACACAGGCAATATTGTTGACTGTTCTTGAGGCAGAGATGTTTCTTGTCTGAGACTTTTTCATAAAGAGAAATCGAAACGTTTTAATTTCCAGCAAAGGTAGTCCTAACGTAGGTTTAACAATCAAAAACTACAAAATTCCTGGAAATCAGTGATCCCCACGACTCTTTAGTATCTAACATTCCGTAATCTTTCTGCTCGAGCTCGTCAGTTTCTGTCTAAATTGATCCGCGTATGGAGGCACGTATTGAGCTGCCTCGGGCGGATATATTTCGTCGTACATTTCTTCAACAGTTGCTGGCATTTTGGAGGAGTGTGTACTCACGTCGACCTGAAAGTTTATGAAAACTATTAGCAAATTGTTTCAATACTCAAATCGACAATAGCTTCAGCTATTATCTACTTCGTTTCTTTGCAATTTTTTTCCTTTTATTTTAATCTATTTGTAAATTAGCTAGCTCGCTCGCTAGGACACGTAATCACGTTTGATAAGTCCTTCTTTAAGCATAGTGAACATAACTGGTCTGACCTTTTAATCTCAATTGCCAACACGAAAAACTAATTCATAAGGAAGCAAACCACTGCTGTTGCTGATGAAATTGCTGTTCTCGATGGTGCTGCTACACACCTGCTTCTTCTTCTTCTCCTCCTCCTCCTCCTCCTCCTCCCCATTTTCTTCCATTATTATTACATGTACTATCATTACTACTTCTACCACTACTATTACTACTACTACTACTACTACTACTACTACTACTACTACTACTACTACTACTACTACTACTACTACTACTACTACTACTACTACTACTACTACTACTACTGCTGCTGCTGCTGCTGCTACTACTACTACTACTACTACTACTACTACTACTACTACTACTACTACTACTACTACTACTACTACTACTACTACTACTACTACTACTACTACTACTACTACTACTACTGTTACTACTACTCTGCTGCTGCTACTACGACTATGACAACTACTTCCACTACTAATACTACTAATAGGACTACTGCTACCATTACTACAACTACTACTGCATAAAAATATAATATATATGTATATAATATATATATATGTCTAATATATATATATATATAAGATATATAAGATATATAAGGAAAGAGAGATGCGATAGTTGGGATTGAGAGAAGGAGAGTCTAGGGACGAGAAAAATGATATTGTTTTGTGTTGCACCATCTGCATAGATTTTGTATTATGTAGATGTTTTACAGCAGCCCAGATCAGTGTTCTGATAGGTTGGTTCATACTTTTACTTTTTTCAATACCAGTTTTTAGGGGAGTTAAGCATTGAAGTGCATGCACACCGTGCAGAACAAACGACTTTATTTTTTGTTTCCCTTGGATAAATTTTGTTGTTTCTATCAACATTATGACTTGCACCCACTCCGGATGAGGAACAACTCTCAAGCTGTACAACATAAACTTTATACTTCTCGGTGGTGAAAAGTGCAAGAATTTATAGCCCTCATATAATTATGTAGAATGCTATGGTCTTACAACAGACAAACTTATATAGTTGTCAACAACTTTTCCTTTTGCCAAATCTTTCTGATGGTCTGTGCAGGCGAGGGGGCAATAAAAGCTTATTATATATTATTAGAATAATTGTTGTTTAAATTTCAAGCCATAAAAGTACTAAATTTTCGACAGTGACACAACAGAAAAGCCAAAGACCAGGAAAAGTGCATAGTCCTATGTGTCCATCCTTACCGGACTTGTCTCTGAACCAGAAAACCACGTAGATGTCACTGAACGACTGATGATAAAGATGAGGCTGCAGAGTTCCCCGATGGTAATCGCTGAGAGGCCGAGCCACAACCCTAGTTGACCTCCCAAATCGCTGAACAGAATCATGCCCTGGCCATTGGGAAATATAAAATTATTGTTAAGAGTTGTGACGCTCGTTTCTCAATATAAAATAGTTGAAAAATGATTCAATTAAAGCGACAGGCGCTATTAATGTATACTGTACATTTAAACGAAATCATCGTTTTAGGTTCTATAAGGAAATAATATATTGTTACACATGGATATCTTTTTAGTTGAATGGTGTGAGCTGAAACCATAATAAATGTGTGTTATGAAAAGACCTAATCTGATCTTGCTTGTGCAATTGCTCATATAGCAATGAATACTACATAGGATGCAGCTGAAGCATGATACTCGTTATTGTACTCGAATACAAAACTAATTAACAGTGTTTAAGCATCATTATGATGTTTGGAAGAATTTTTAAACCTCGTATGCTTTTATCTGTTGGATATGAGAGTACAGCAAGTCCTGGTAATAGATTTGAACCTTGGCAAAGTCTTCCTCGATGCGACTGAAAATATTAAAAAAAAACGGAAAGAAGAATTTTTATGATATAGTTATGACGTATACTGACAGCTTCAATCTTTTTCTAACCAACAACAACAAATATTGTAAGATTTTATCTATGTTTCTTAGTGCTGGAAACTAAATCTTTGCTGTGGCAGATAAATTATACTCTAAAAACCTGTGGATTTAAACATTTAAAGATCCTAGGTTCGAGACTGGGATTGTATGCTGGGCATGCTGTCGTTATCGCTGTCGCCATTGTAGCAGCAGTAATAACAGGAATAGAACCAGCAGCAGCAGCAGCAGCAGCAGCAGCAGTAGTAGTAGTAGTAGTAGTAGTAGTAGTAGTAGTAGTAGTAGTAGTAGTAGTAGTAGTAGTAGTAGTTGGAGGAGGAGGAGGAGGAGGAGGAGGAGGAGTAGCACCACCATCACCACCATCACCACCAACAATAACAAGAACAACTTATGCATTATCATATCCTATGGGTTATTTTCCCCTTTTTTAAATGCCTCTATCACTTCGGCTACTTTAGTAATCATCTGTAGGCATGATGAAATTTTGTTTGATTCGACCTTGGTTGGTATGAAATGGCCTGTGATTTGAGCATTATGCACAGATATGGAACACACTTAAGTTTCATGAAACCTCTCATCAATTTTACGTGAAGAAATAATGTTTTCAAAGCACATTTATTAAACTTTGTGATTTTTTATTTTACTGATATCAAACGTCTACCTCGTTAATGTATATAAATAGATTGTGTGGCATCTGCAGACTTCATGTAGGGACCATATATCTCAAACATGAAAAAGATGCATTGAGCGTACGTTGTTTTGGTGTGTTTGAGCTTGCTGAAATTAAGAGGGATATAACTTAAGAATGAAGTATTTGACATGGGAATGTTCATGTAGTAGATTATTGATCTTATGTTTAAATTAATGATACTAAAATGAAGTAACTCATTAGAATAAAGCATTGTTTAAACATCGACCAAAACAGTTGGTGTTTTACTCCTACCTGTTGACATATTCAGAATTTGTTTGAAACAGCCGATTTTTAAGAAATTCCTGTGGAAAGTTAGAAAAACTGTTTTACAAAATAAATATACTTCTTCCACTTTTTACGACACATTAAAAGATTTTTTTCCTTTATACAGTACTGTTAGGATTTAAAACTTTAACATAGTGTTTACTTGTAGATTAATGGTATTTCTAGCTTAGGCTTTTTCTATATAAGAACACAGGAAGTTAAACTTGGTTTGTAACACTAGGAATATAAGGTTAGGTTACCTCATTGAATTGTTGCACGTGAAAACTAATCTGAATGTCGTTCATCTTGTCCTTCACAGCTTCCTAGGATTATTTGTTGTATGAAATAATGTATGTAATTCAGTACAGTCCAGATCACTGAGGCAACCAAAGAGAGTCAAGAACTACATATTTGCAAAGAGCAGAGATAATAAATACGGATTAGTAAAGACTGCACGGTCAAACCCTTAGAGCACACTCACCGGGCACTATGTAGACAGCAAACGAATGTGTGGGATGCCATGACTTACAGACATATTCACGATTAGTCTCCACGGACGTATTTCTCAGAGATTGGCCGCTATCCCGGTTATTACAAAAGGCTTAGGATTTATTTTCCCAGTTGAACAAAATCAACTTCAAACAGATTATACCAGGAAATTATTTGTTTTCAAGTCCTGTAGTTTCTTGAAGGAGAGATGACCAAGCAAAGAGGTAAAAGCAGCATAAGTAGAGAAACATGCCACTTCCGTTCTGATATAAATATGACATACACATGCAAAGTTTTGGAATTCCTTATCAGTTTTGCATAATTTTATAAAAACAATAAACACAGTCCTAACCTTGTATTCATTTGATGGCCATACCGAAGACGAGATGGAGACCACGTAGTTTGTTTCTCTGGTTTAAAAAAATCAGCGTCATTGATTTTCATAATTATAAAACTGATTCATGAACAATCAAAAACACGTCAAAGACTAAAATGCAATATCCTCTTCTAGTTATAGTAACAATAGTAGGTAGCAGATATTCCCATTGATTACCTTTACATTCTGAACTCCATTTCTGTAAAGTTCTTGTAACTCTTTTAAACATTTATGAAGCTCACTGAACGCTGATAAAGGTTATTCGTTTTAAACTCTTGCACTTAAGAACTGGGTTTTCAGCCGTCTTTGGTATTGCTGTAAAATTAAGATAATATCTTGTTGGTTGTATGTGTGCATAAGGACAATCTCTGAGTTAAGACTGCTAAGCCAAGTCAATGCAATATTGTGTAATTAAAAAATTGATTAGAAATTGTTACCATGTAGCAATTAACAATTGCAGTTATATTCAGACTTGAATCATAAAGAATCGTAATCTGAAAATTCCTTAAGTTTCTTGAAGTTCAATACACTTTTTTTCAAATCAATTTATCCATTTGATTGATATTCTGGCGCTTCAAAACTAATTTCAGAATAAAAACTATTTTGGTGTTAAAGGCTATTTACTAGTCTTCAGGCTTTTAACGGCAATATTCGTAAACCTTTTCGTTTCAGAAACACGAAAAAATAAACTGGACAAAAAATAACGCATCCCTACTAATACGAAACACTTATGCAGAATTATATATTTCCTTTAGTTCTATGTTATATTCAGTAATCCAAAAGCCCTTTTACAAATACCTTTCATACTCAGTTTTCACATTTGCAGAAAAGAGCTCTCGATGAAAAAAAATCACAAACCAGAAATTGAAGCTAAAAAATAAAAAATTAAATATAAATTCTGTCTAGAAATGAGATTCTAAGTTTTAAAAAAATCTGCATGAAAA
>JAWDGP010001483.1:610000-623355 GCA_033675545.1 Elysia crispata
TAAAGTGCTAAAATTAGCAATAAAATCTCGCATATAAGAGGAAAATTTTAATGTCTAAAGTTGAGGGGCAAGTTTACATAGGAATAAGATACGTAGAATGCGAAGAGGGGAAAAGCAATATTCGTTTTTCCTTTTACGTAAGTTTTTCCTCTATACAGCGTATTGCGTGATGGTGATCGGAAGAATAGATACATTATTATTCCTTTTTTCAGAAATAAAGCTATGCAATAATAGTTGGAAACAATCCTCAGTCAGTATTTTGCAGAATCAAACTTCTGTGGAACAGTGAATCCACAACTCGCCTTTGCAAAAAGTAATGACAGTATCAGAAGTCATGTATTCTTTCTAATAAACAAAGAGTAGTGTAGACATTTGTAAGTTCTATATTATAGTGGAAAAATTTCTCCTGATTTACATTTTTAATATGATACTTTTTCTTAATTTGCTTCTTAATTTGCAAGCTCTGGCTCAGAGTATTCGCAGGATCGACAAAACATTTGAGTGATTTAGGTTCCTTAATATAAGCAACAACTTTGAGCAGGTCTCAGAATAACTCTATGTGAAATCTCAGTCCCTATTGAAGATTGAGGAATGTAACACATGCATCATAAAACGGAAATGCCGAGAACTGAAACCGTTTCTCTTCCTCTTTATCTATCATTCGAGTTCATTTGGTACAGCATTCTAGTTGATTTCGAGCATGCCTAATTATTTTTATTCTCTCTTTGTATTGTGTAACTTGTTGCTGTTTTTCTTTTTTCATTGTTTATGGTTTTGTCTTCTTGAGATACACCGAAATTTTTTAAACTCGTTTTCAATGAAGGCATTTTGATAGTCTAAGTTGATTTTTGTGGTGCAGAATTACGATCTGGGAATTGTTAGAAAAATTTGAATTAAGAATCTAGTTTGACTCATTATAAATTAAATTCAGACCATTTCCATGTTTTGGGAGAGAGAGAGAGAGTGAGTCAGAGAGAGAGAGAGAGAGAGAGAGAGAGAGAGAGAGAGAGAGAGAGAGAGAGAGAGAGAGAGAGAGAGAGAGAGAGAGAGAGAGAGAGAGAGAGAGAGAGAGAGAGAGTAATATTGTGCTGTTCTTTAAGTTGAATCGATAGCATGTGCACAAAAGTACAGGCGCTAGTATAACAATACGAGGTGCCTAAATTCAGGACCAAGGGGGGAAATAATATTCCCTCCTGATTGCTTTTGGTTGCTGAACAGAGTTCAAGATTTATACTTTAATAAGTAGCTAAACTCTTCATGAAATAGCATTGCGGGTTCAGGTAGACTTAGATGTGTGTGTCCTATAGAAATGTGCCTCTGAAAATACTGGTTACCAAGCAGCTTCTGTCTAAATTTTGCATAAAATGTTAATTCATACAAAAATTGAAAGCTGATTTTTGGTTATTCTATTTCATTAACCAACCATGTGCCTTTTTTTTTCGAGCAGAATATTCCAATCAAAATATTAAGGTGTAGTGAAAACTAAGGCGGGAAACAATCAAAAATCGTATTGTAAAACATGATAATTATACTTAAAGCATCAGTTGAAAATAGGTATAAAACTTTAATTTCATAATTTCGAAATTATTGGCTGATCGAAATATGGATCTTGTTATAAAGCTATAAGAGTTTTCCGAAACGGGATAACAAGAAATTTACAATAATCATCTTGTCTTAATGTCAAATCATCTCATTAATCTCACGTCATTAGGGGTAAATGTTAATTTTCTAAAACAAAAAAGAACTAGATTGATAAAAAAGTTCATTGTGAAAGATCATTCATTGGAGTTATTTCTCTAGACCATAAAACAGATTGTGTGATAAAAAATATACTGGAAAATCAGTCATTAGAGTAGGGTGGGCTAAATCTGTTACAAAAGGAAACAAACAGGTTTAGATCTTTTTTTATGTCCACGCAATGCGGACAAGGGTAAATTTAGATTAAGAAACTATCTGTTAAAGATTGTGTGATATTGGAGAATGAGAAAGTTCTACACCCGCACTACGGAAGCCTAAAAAAATACTCATTCAGAATGCCGCCATATTGAATGTGATAGGCCCCGGATGATGGAGAATGAGAAAGTTCTACACCCGCAATACGGAAGCCTAAAAAAATACTCATTCAGAATGCCGCCATATTGAATGTGATAGGCCCCGGATGATGGAGAATGAGAAAGTTCTACACCCGCAATACGGAAGCCTAACAAAATACTCATTCAGAATGCCGCCATATTGAATGTGATAGGCCCCGGATGTTGGAGAATGAGAAAGTTCTACACCCGCACTACGGAAGCCTAAAAAAATACTCATTCAGAATGCCGCCATATTGAATGTGATAGGCCCCGGATGATGGATATTTGTCTCATTCTTGAGCACAATTCTTACGAAGGTGAGCATCGAAAGCCGTTGAACTCGCAAGAAGCGATGAAGGTATCTTTGCTGTGTCCAGCCCGTTCCAGTAGCGCCTCGTCAACTGTGGCGCTAATATAGCCGTAAGTCATAGAGGCCTCCCAGTCGAGGCTTCGTTTAGAATAGAATCTGGCGAGAAACATATGTGAAGGAAAGGATTAAATGAGATTTTTTCGAACCATTCTTAGGGCGTAAATTCAGTTCCCCTAAACCTTAATATAGAAAGAACCTCTATAAAAATTAGCAGTCGTTTATGGGGTGTCGGTTAACTCGAGGAGGAATGAATGATGAGACATTTACTGTTTTAGGCTTTGATGGTTTTGTTGTTGTTTTATAATCTTACAAGAGCAGCCAAATCATGAGGGACTGTTACCTAGTTGCCACATTTGTGTTATTCTTTAAAGCGTTCCACACGTTGAGACCTCTCTTTCTTAATAAACTGACCCAGTCAACTTTCTGCTTGAATTCATTGTCGATATCGAAGGTATGATCTTCTGTGGTTGCTCTTTTCCATCTTTTGTACTTATTCTCTGAGGAAAATATGTGCAAATCCTTTAGCGTAAAAAGGAAAGTGAGGAAAAGGATATAAGAATAGAAAAAGAAAGAAGAGCGCACGGAAAAAAGAGGGGGAAAAGCTCAGAAATGAGATGAAAAGGAGAACAAAGTTTAAGGGGGAGAGAGAAGAGGGGGGAGAAGAAGAACAAAAAAGAATTGAAAAAAAGAAAAAAAAGAGGAAATTTTTAGATTTATACTTTTTTTTTTACAGTCGAGGAATGCTGCTTGCATGATAATGATCTTACCAGCTTCAGTTATCATACGTTTTTCCTCCATTTTGTGTTTCTTGAATAATCTGTCAGGTGACCCTTTCATTTCTTCTCCATCCAAATACTGCTGTAGTTCTTGTGCATATGCATTGGATGTGAAGTCTGGATCTTCATTATCTTCATTACTGTTGTTTTCATTCTGTAAACAAATACATAGTTATATTTCACTTGGTACCGATCATACCGAATATTAATCCGATTAGACTACAATATGGAATACAGATGATTAAGCGGCATTTATCTAACTACTTTCAATTTTGAAGATGATACGACAAAGAAAGCAATTATTATTTCAATGCTTTTAGATGGGCCATTATTGAACTTCTTCTAATGCATATCCTCTATTGACAATTTTAACTGTATGGAAAATATTACCAGGTGATATAAGTACCTCAAAGTAATTTTTTTTTTTTTTTTTTTTTTTTTTGGGGGGGGTGGGTTGTTTTAAGTGCTTCTCTCGCCGGATCCGTAGTGGTACACTTGTTTTATTTGGCGGGAAACTATGTCTCATCAAAGGCAAAGTTTTCAACGGGTTGAAAAATAATAACAAAATCTAAGAGGAAAACTACATCGAGGATTCCGAAATGAGAAGATACTAGGTATACATTTATCGGCAATCTATCGCTAGATTTATGTATCGTCACGTTACGAACATAATGGTCTATCTCAAAACCAATAGTTTTTAGAAAAACGAAAGCAAACTGTTTAAAATTGTCTGTCTTTTTTTAAATCTAGGCGATTTTTGTGGTAATGCGTTGCAAATGGAGTGTACATTCAAGGTGTGTATAACTTATACATTTTTGTTTGGTATTATTGGATATTGTTAGATGGACCAAAATGCAATGTTTGTCTTGAGATGGACTATTTTGATGAATAAAGATAGACCATTTTGCAAACACTAGTTTATAAGATAGGCCCTTTTACGAACAGAGGTAGACCATTCTGCATTATTTTCTGACGAGATAGACTATTTTGTTACATCTCCTTCATTATGGATCATGATTATTCCTTGGCTTTTGATGGTCTGGTGATTTTTTGTTTTGTTTTTTTTGTTTTTTGTTTTTTGTTTTTAGTTATAGGATGAAGCTCAACAACAAAATTCTCTTCTTTTTCTTCTTAACAATTTATCAACCACTCTGGTAGCCTCATGCCTACTCTTTCAGCCATTCCAACTTCCACAGGATCTTTAGTGTGTGCAACGTGCACACGAGTTCTCCATTTTATCGTGACATCAGAGAAGACTAGTCGTCGACTTCTCCACCCAAAGAAGTCAGGGACAGCTCCTTGCAAGCTTTGCGTGATTGGACAAATTTTGCACCGAAAAACTGCATGCCGCAGTTGAGATTCGAACTGGAACCCTCTCACATCGTAGGCAGACGCCTTGCCCTCCAAAATAAAGGGGTGAGTGTGTGAAACACAGAACATCGACATATTGATACTGAAGACAAAGTCTAAGTAAATATAATATCTTTAATTAAACAAAAATTCAACTTTAATGAAATTTCATGGGAAAAAAGTGGGGAAAAAACAAGGCAGTAACATAAAAGAGGAAGTTTTGCTTGAAATGAGCAACTTGGGAATTAGTGATTCATTCAGTTGGCAGGTTGTCAAAAAAGTGGAGCCCACAAGCAGGCATGACTGGCTTCATTGACTGCAGATCAGTGCATTTTCTTGCAGTCAGAAGAAGCCGTTGAGAGAGGTACCCACTCTTTATGCCTAGAGCAATCCTCTCTGGCAGATTCCTCCATTCATCCTCAAAATTCACTTTAAATTCAATATTGGGCATACCGTGACTGCTGGTTCTTGCTTTATATGAGCGGACATCAGACATAGCTGCATTACCAGCACGCTTCTCAGGTCGTATTCATTTCACATAATCAGAGGACATCTTCTTGGCTTCCGAGTAGAACATTTCTCTCACATGGTATGGCGCTGGAGTTTGTCTGCCTGTTTCCATCAGAAGAGCATAATCCCTTGGTGTGAAGATGTCTCGATTGAGCTTCCTTTCAATTGTGCCGTGCATACTGTCGCACTCCATTTGATTGCTTCCTGCAGTAGTGCAAGGGAATGGTTGGGATTGATTGCAACCAGGTTTTCAGAAATTCTGTATTCTCCTCAGATACTGGTGTGCGTATTCCACTTAATGGTGTCTTGCTTTGGGATGTTTGTTCGCATTATCTTGCCGAGACCCAGTTACTGATTGTTCTCTCTTTCATCCCTAGTGTTGCCGAAAACATTTTTCTGTAAACTTAAACTCTTTCATCCCCGCACTTAAGATAATAGAAGCTCTGGCTCCTCGATCCCCCCCCCCCCCCTTTCTTTTGTCTTGTGGCTGGTTTGGACTGCTTTAGTAAGCATTTTAGTATAAAGCCGCCTCTCGTCCCATGTGCCTATTTTCCAAAACTTTTCAAAAGTTTCTAACCGCTGCTCAAGTGTGATCTTGTGACAGCCTCTTGTTGAAGACTTCAAGCAAAAGGCTAATGAGCATGTGTTCCCTAACCCTCTCTTTTCCACATTCTTACTGCCGGTACTATTCTTATTCTCCTTCTAGCGATGTCTATCTCCTACTATATTGATGGTCTAGACGGACTAAATTTTGATAGATATAGATCTATTATCTAGAAACTGGATATATGTCAATGGACTAAATATTTTGATAGGATTATGATTAGTAATCTCCCGATTGACTGTCACAGCAGACACAGAAAGAAAGGAAAAGTGAGTCCACTACCAATAAGGGAGTTCGGTTGTAGACGGAAGTTATGTGCCCTTTGGGCTCTATCAGAGATAGACCAAAATGTTTGCTTCTCGTTTGGTCTAACTTTAAGATAGACAAAAATATAGTTACCTGTACTTTTAGCATATATCTGAGATAAACCAAATCGACCATTGGGACCAAAATGGTCTATTTTAGGCATTTATATAGACTAATTTGCATCAATTAAATTAAATAGGTTTGGCACTGTCGATTTTTATTCTTACAGAACAGATAGATGGGGAATTGTTCAAAGATTATTATGGTAGGTCAGTGTTATTTTGGTCTATCTGTTGGGGGGGGACCATATTTTGTTTTTAATAATTTACGTATGATTAATGTTCCTTTTAACTTCTTGCATGATTATCTTACCTTGTCTGATTTAATTGAGTTCACAAAAAGACATTAGGGCCCAATATCCTCCCTACAATTAGCAATTGGTTTTCCCTACACACTCTTCACCCCCTTGGCTCACCAAGCTGAATGGCCCTTTGTATCGGTTCCAACCATTTGAGATAGAAGCCCTTTTGTTTCGTCCACTTCGCCGATTGGGCCGCTCAGACCCAGTGCTTGCCTCATTACCAACTGAGTCTGTCGTAGAGACTTGTCCTGGACGCGGCGTCGTGCGTCTTGTGTTCGGTCGATCTACTTAAAAGATAATCGGAATAAATAAGCGTGAAAATTTTAATACCTTCCAATTCCTTTGGGCAGTTCTAAGTGCTTAAAAGATCTTAAACCGTTGGCCAGAGATTACGCTTTTGCTATCAGTTCTAGAAAGTAGTTGGTTGTTACTTTTGATTTTATCTTGACCGGATGGCTAATATATAATGGGGGAAAAAATATCATCTCGTTTCTATGTCTAGTGATGAAAGGCATTCTCTCTTTATAAATAATACAAAAAAGTTACATAGTAGATAAAAATTTTTCAAAGATTTTTTCTCTGCAGGGCAAGATTATGAATTAAGTGAGAGAGCTATTTTCAAAAAGGCGAGTAAGAGATGTTTAAACTTCAAACTTAATGATCTATAAAGACATATGAGGTTCCAGAGTAGTTTGAAAATGACTTGAAAACAAGTTGTAGGCCTACCTTTTGCCTTTAATCGCTATTAACTGCACAGTTAAGTTTCCATGGACAGATTAGAAACTTTTTTTTTTATTTCTCCAATCCTGCATTTCATAATTTTGTATAGGATGAAAAGTAGACGATTGCCAAACAAGCATTGTGTTCTGTTATAAAAGGTAGCAAGCTGTTGAAGAGAAACATGCGCAGCTGGACACACGCATGCTAATCCTCGCTTTTGTTTTTGTATTTTCTTAAGTCGCATTTAGAAGAAACCTTGCCATGGCCACATTTCTGAGCTCGAACATAAACAAGGGGCAGAGCTTATAATTATCTTGCTGACGAGGTTGATGTCCCTCCAAGACGGAAAGCATAATAGTTATGAAAAAAGTATCGCTCCGATGAACACAAACAAAGCGAAGGAAAACTACGCAGCTTTGTTTGCAGAATAAAACAGCCGTTCTTCTCTGTTCTTCTGTCGCGCCCTGTGTGAACGGTGAAGAGATAATTGTCCCTTTCACCGGCGATAGGGGCTGAGATAGCAAGTTATATATATAGGGCTGTGCGCGGTATGAAACTTCATTTACTGGAGTATTTAGGATTTAGGATTGTTGGAAACAATCGTTTACTCTCAGGACTTATGATTCGGCTTTTGTATGTTCCATTAGAGCAATTTAACGTTACTTCCTTTTCCACAATCCACAGTTTATACAAAGGATTCTCAGCTATTGAATTTACTCTGGTGTATTAAGTTTTACTTAACTTGGTGAACACAGCAGAGCCATTTAAGAGTAAAGAAAAAATAACTCCTATTTTGATATATTCAAACTAAAGGAAGAGAAAATAAGGTGATATTTCACACTTTAATTTAGATCAATAAACATACATGATGGTGACTTCTTTTGTGAATACAAGGAACTTTTTTTTTTTTTCATACGCTGGAAGAATCAAAGGGCTCATAATTGCCAGGTCCCTTTATACCAATTTTGCTCGGAATATTAGGCGAGGAATATTTCAAATAACGAAGCTAGACGCAATATTGTTTTCGCGATTCTGGGACAGAAAGGAACACCTGCTTCTGAAATAATGAAGAGAGTAATCAAAAGCAGCCGTAACAGGGGGCAACCAAGTCCCACGATGAAGACTCTCATTAAGAGTTTCGCGAATACTGAAGATATGAGCTGCAATAAATTTCTGAAATATATGTGCTCAATAAATGACTATGAAAGCCATTTGATGATAATGAATTTTGAGAACAACATGCAGCGCTCAGCTCTGCCGTAGTGCGTCTTGCCAAAATACATACAGCCTGGTGTGCGGAATGATCTTGGCTGTGATGAAATGTTCAGTTTATATCAACTTTTCAAATGGCAGCAATAAAAAAGTTTGTTAGATATTGCTTATCATGTCATCTCAATTCTGCATGCTGGCTGCAGGAGCTGTCTGTTTTCGTTAAGCATGCTTAGAAAAAAAGAAAAAGATAAAAAGTTTTGGTTATCTATAATCTTAACAGTTCAAATATGATGACTTCTAATGAAGAAATTTGAAATAATCTATTGATACTGGAGCTAGGCGACGAATGAGCCCATGTAATCCAGCATTTCTAGACCACCTAGGCATAGAGTTGTAAATTGCCCTAAAAATTACAATGGTGATATTATTTTTAACCAAAATAGTGTTTTTGGAAAATTAAAGGCAAACATGTGATTATTATTTTCTTAAAATAAAAAGGCGAATGTATGAACTACCTTCTGTAAGTACAGCTTGACAGAGATAGCAAAAATGAAACTGAAAGTACTCATACAATGTAGGCGGCAGCAGATCTAGCGCCATCTGGAATAGATCTACATGTTATAGTATAAAATTAGGTAAAATTGCAGATATCGCCCCCTCACGTCCGGCTTCACAATAGAATTTTTCGCGACGAAATTAAAACTTGTAGTTAAATGGGATTTTAGAGCAACACAAAAATGCTTATATCTTAAAAAGTATTTATTTGCGACGAGTAAAACCTTCATATTCATGTTCAGCATATCAAATTATTATTGAAAAATGCAATTTTAAAGCTTAAGGTGAGTTGGGCCGATATCTGCAATAATACCTAAAATTCAAGAAAAGAATCGAAAAAAAATTGCTTGTACCTAGGTTCTAGATCCAGAGCTTAGATCTTCACAGCAGTTAGCCGTAAATGAAAAGCTTAAGATATAAATTTAGATAGATCTAGATTTTACCTTTAGGATTAGAATTACAAAAGGATTTAAGTTCTTAAACTAGTTTCTGTGTTTAGAATAAGAATTATCGAGATATCTAGATTCTAGGTAAAGTCAGATAGGTGGGGGCATGTAAGTAAAAGGGTGGATTTCAAGATTATTTATAAAACTATTTATTACACACCAGTACCCCAGATCCTGTAAATTCACACCAAGGTCCTGTTCGTAGAGTAAGGTGTTCAGCTTGTACTATTAATAATGGATGCACTAAGTACGCAGAAATACATAGTCTAAAGCTTCGAGTCAAACCCTCTAGTTATATTTCTTTCTTTGTAAAGTGCAAGTCCGCAATTACTTTTTTATACATAGCCTTGTTTTTTCCTAATTTATTTATTTTTCCATATCTTGTAAGCTACCTATAATAATAATATCCTATTTTTGCAATCTTCACATAGTAGATTCTAGATCTAGATAAGATTTAATTATGTCCTATTTCAAGATATTCAATAGACCTTTTAAAATTTCTGAAAACAATTAGCATTCAGAGTATCATTGGAAATCTTTACATTGAAAATGGAAACTGCCAAACGATAGGAAAGTTTTCTTAATCTTTATAAAAGACAATATCAGTCAATGAAAAGTCATCAGTCATTTAAAAAGGCAAATGGTAAAATAATGACATAATTTATTATATTTTGACTCACTCGTAGGAACAAAAGTTTGTCGTATCATGTGTTTAGTGAAGGTTCTGGAAAAGCAAATTTTCATTAAATAGAGCACAGTCATCATAAACAAAGTCAGAGAGGAAGATAATTTAAGATATATATCCATATCGCACACAAACCATGGTCCATGATCTTACCGCTACAATGTATACATTCGTCTTCTCCATTTACGCAGTCAGGAACTCCATCATTCACGAAGTGCCCTGGAATACAATTCCCTTCGTTTGGACAAGCGAAATAAGTTGAGGTAGGCATGATGCAGTGCCTGTAAATAAGGATTGAAATTACAATGAAATTTGAAAGGCGACGCACTGAGATTCAAGGTACCATCTCAGTTTCAAACTCTAAAAGAAGATTTAGCGACAAATAACTATTCAATTTACTATGCATAATATCTTTTCAATTTTTTTTCATCAAACTCTTCAAAAACAGATCATCCATTCTCAGAGAGCTTGCAATACATTTCAAAATTTAACATTCGCAGACTTTTTTTACTGTTAGACGAATAACAATATCCCTTTAAAAAAAACATTATTCGTATATAATTATACAGCCAACGCTAATATATATATATATATATATATATATATATATATATATATATTTATATATATATATATATATATATATATATATATATATATATATTAGCCTTGTGTACTAGTGATCGACTGCACTGAATTAACCATTTATTTATTTATTTATTTATTTATTTATTTGCTCTATATTATTTTGATTTTAGGATTAAATATTTTACTAGTTATCTAAAAAAACAAAAGATGAGAAGTAATGCTAATTAAAGGCTATTTGTTGGATTTCCACTTGGACATTATGAAACTAACAATAATAATAATAATAATAATAATAATAATAATAATAATAATAATAATAATAATAATAATAATAATAATAATAATAATAAAAATAATAATAAAAATAATAATAACAACAAAAACAACAACAACAACAACAACAACAACAACAATAATAACAACAACAACAACAACAACAACACGAGGAAGAAGAAGAAGAAGAAGAAGAAGAAGAAGAAGAAGAAGAAGAAGAAGAAGAAGAAGAAGAAGAAGAAGAAGAAGAAGAAGAAGAAGAAGAAGAAGAAGAAGGAGGAGGAGGAGGAGGAGGAGGATGATAGAAGAAGAAGAAGAAGAAGAAGAAGAAGAAGAAGAAGAAGAAGAAGAAGAAGAAGAAGAAAATGAAGAAGAAGAAGAAGAAGAAGAAGAAGGAGGAGGAGGAGGAGGAGGAAGAGGAGGTGGATAGAAGAGAGAAGATGGATAGAAAAGAGAGAAAAGAGAAGAAGAAGAAAGAAAAGAAGAAGAAAGAAGAAGAAGAAAGAAGAGGAAGAAGAAGAAGAAGAAAGAAAGAAGAAAGAGGAGGAGGGAGGAGGAGGAGGGGAGGAGGAGGAGGAGGGAGGAGGAGGAGGAGGGGGAGGAAGAGGAAGAGGAGGAGAGGATAGAAGAAAGAAAGAAGATATATATATATATATATATATATATATATATATAATGGAGCTAGGCGAAAAAATGAGGACCATCTGACCGAGCATTTCTAGACCACCTAAGAACGTCAAATTTGGCATAAAATTGTAAAACTGCCCTAAAAGATTGGAGTGGTAATATTATTTTTCACCAAAATAGTATTTGTCGAAAATTAAAGGAGCAAAATATGTGATTATTATTTTCTTAAATTAAAAAGACGAATGTGCGAACTATTTCTTTGTAAGCACAGCTGGGCAAGAGATGGCAGGAATGAAGACTGAAAGTACGCAAAAAAAAAAAAAAAAAAAAAAAAAAACAATGTAGGTGGAGGCAGATCTAAAACATGGTATAGTGTAAGATCTAAGTAAAGCATTTAAAAAGGTTGCCATAGATCTAAGGCCCAGATATTTACCACCAGCAAGCCTAAGATTTGCAACTAGAAAAATCTAGATTTTTACTTAACGGATTTAAAAATTTTGGAGACTTTTATGTAGCTATAAATAACTGCACGGCTAAGACTTTCCTGAAGGCGGTGCACTTTATGCGCTTAATGCGAAAATTCAAAGCTTCGTAATATAATGATTGTAACCTCAAATGTGTAATGGGTCATCCGATTTTTGTGGGTCGCCAATAAAATAAAAAAATATATGGAAAAGCTTCTCTAGATCACGCGATTTTACGTGGCTATATTTTTAAATCCCAAAGTTGTTTTACAGATCTACAAAACGACATTTTAAAACCCTATTTAAATCCTATTAAGCATGCGAGACAAACCATTGAGCAGGGTAGACATTTTAACTAACCGTACAAATCTGTGCTTGTTTTAAATACGAAACGAAAACAGCCGTTTCTTTTGATTCTTAAATCCTCTGGTGGTTGAATTAGGTTGAACTGTTGAAACTAGATCTGGGAAGTTAGCCTACTCTAACTTAGAATATCGAATCTAGATTTAAATCCTAGAGTGATATAGATCTAAATCTATCGCGATATCTGGATTCATATGTAAAGATGGTTAGGTGGAGGTATATAATTTTATCTGGATCATGTAGGTAACAAAAAGAGATATCAAGGCCATTGTTTTATAAGCTTTATAATCCTCTTTCAATACACACACGCCTCCAGTTTTTTTGGCAAATTGATACCAGGCTCCGTTTGAGAACAGGATTTTAAGCGTTTAAAAGGATCTAAAACATGATGGGGAAAGTATAGATTTGGTTGAATACACTTTTCAAAAGAATTTAAGTCCTTCATCTAAATTTTGGGTTTAGAATATTAATTATTGAGCTGTTTAGAATCTAGGTAAAGATGGGTAGGTGGAGGCATTTATCTGGATCATTTAAGTAAAAGGTGACATATCCAGATTATTTATAAGCCAATTTCATATACATTATACAGACGCACTCCAGCCCCGATAAACAGATGATATCCCAAAACATTTCTAGGCAAGAGTTACTTCCTTGCATGACTGGCAAACACAGCCTGGGACTAAACAAATTAGTTGGTTTTTAATGTAGAAATTCCTGTTCAGAGACAGAAAAAAAATTTTATCTTGACTTTGAGCAATCAATATGTAGGTTAAATTTAGACATTATAAAGCATGAAAAGACCAAAAAATTGTTTTCAAAAAATGGCAAGATTAAGGAAACCCATAATTATGAAAGAGTTATTTGGTCATTCTACAATAGACTCCGAATACGAATGTCTAAAAAAGATTTGGTTCTGTGAGTTTTCCATTGCAATAAAATGTGTATAAAACTGAAAAAAGTATATTTATATTACAATAAAGGCGTTTGTGGTGATCCGGGATAATATTAAGGTTTATCGCAGGCCGGCTGAGATTTCTTGACTGTCGTCGGTAAAATAACTCCACTCTCTCTCT
>JAWDGP010001484.1:0-23625 GCA_033675545.1 Elysia crispata
GTAGTTGTAGTTGTACTTGTTGTAATTGTAGTGAAACTTGTAACCACTTTGTTGTAAGTTGTAGATGTATGTACTTTTTTAGTTGTACTAGTACTTGTACTTGTTGTTGTTGTAGTTGTACTTTTACTTGTTGTAGTTGTAGTTTTAGTTTTACTTGTTGTAGTTGTAGTTGTTATTGTACTTGTTGTAGTTGTAGTTTTTGTTGTACTTTTTGTAGTTGTAGTAGTACTTAATGTAGTTGTAGTTGTACTTTTTGTAGTTTTAGTTGTACTTGTACTTGTTGTAGTTGTAGTTGTAGTTGTACTTGTTTTTGTATTTGTACTTAATGTAGTTGAAGTAATACTCCTTGTAGTTGTAGTTGTAGTTGTATTTAAAATAGTTGTAGTTATAGTTGTACTTGTTGAAGTTGTTGTGGTAATTGAACTTGTTATAGTTGTAGTTGTTCTTGTACTTGTTGTAAAAGTAGTTGTACTTGTTGTAGTTGTAATTGTAACCGTTGTAGTTGTAGTTGAACTTGTACTTGTTGTAGTTGTAGTTGTAGTTATACTTGTTGTAGTTGTAGTTGTACTTGTTGTAGTTGTAGTTGTACTTTACTTCTTGTAGTTGTAGTTGTACTTGTTATAGTTGTAGTTGTACTTTCACTTCTATTTGTTGTATTTGTAGTTTTTTCTTGTTGTAGTTGTAGTTGTACTTGTACTTGTACCTGTTGTAGTTGTAGTTGTTCTGGTTGTAGTTGTACTTGTTCTAGTTGTAGTTGTACTTGTATTTGTTGTAGTTGTACGTGTATTTTTACTTGTTGGCATTGGAGTATTTGTTTTACTTGTGGTTGTACTTCTTCAAGTTGTAGTTCTATTTCTTGTAGTTGTAGTTGTTCTTGTAGATGTTGCAGGTTTAGTTGTAGTTGTACTTGTTGTAGTTGTAGTTGTATTTCTTGTAGTTGTAGTTGTATTCGCAGTTGTACTTGTATTTGTACTTGTACTTCTTGTAGTTGTCATTGTACTTGTTCCAGTTGCAGTTGTAGTTCAACTTGTACTAGCTGTAGTTGTACTTGTTCTTGTTATAGTTCTAGATGTACTTGTTGTAATTGTAGTTGTACTTGTTGTAATTAGAGGTGTCCTGCTTATAGTTGTAGTTGTACTTGTACTTTTTGAAGTTATAGCTGTATTTGTTGTAGTTGTAGTTGTAGTTTTACATGTTGTAGTTATAGTTGTACTTATTCTAGTCTTAGTTGTTTTTGTACTTGTACTTTTTGGAGTGTCAGTTTTAAATATACTTGTTGCAGATGTAGTTTTAGTAGTAGTTGTACTTGTTGTAGTTGTAGTTGTAGTTGGAGTTCTACTTGTTGTAGTTGTAGCTGTACTTGTTGTAGTTGTAGTTGTACTTGTTGTAGTTGTAGTTGTACTTGTACTTCTTGCAGTTGTAGTTGCACTTTTACTTGTTGTAGTTGTAGTTGTAGTTGTACTTGTTGTAGTTTTAGTTGTACTTGTTGTAGTTGTATTTATACTTGTACATCTTTTAGCTGTATTTATACTTGTACTTGTTGTAGTTGAAGTTGTACTTGTTGTTGTTGTATTTGTACTTGTTGTAGTTGTAGTTGTACTTCTACTTGATGTAGTTGTAGTTGTACTTGTACTTGTTGTAGTCATAGATATACTTGTACTTGTAGTTGAAGTTGTACTTGTATTTCTTGCAGTTTTAGTTGTAGTTTTACTTATACTTGTTGTAGTTGTAGTTGTATTTGTTTAGGTGTAGTTGTACTTGTTTTTGTTGTATTTGTACTTGTACATGTTTTGGTTGTAGTTGTACTTGTAATTGTTATACTTGTAGTTCTACTTATTGTATTTGTAGTTGTACTTGTACTTCGTGTAGTTGTAGTTGTAGTTCTACTTATTGTATTTGTAGTTGTACTTGTACTTCGTGTAGTTGTAGTTGTACTTGTACTTGTTGTGGTTGTAGTTGTACTAGTTGTAGTTGTAGTTGTAGTTTTAGTTTTACTTGTTGTAGTTGTTGTAGTTGTACTTATTGTAGTTTAAGGTCTACTTGTTGTAGTTGTAATTGTACTTGTACTTGCTGTAGTTGTACTTGTACTTGTACTGGTTTTAGTTGTAGTTGTACTTGTTGTAGTTGTACTTGTACTTGTACTTGTTGTAGTTGTAGTTATTTTTCTACTTGTTGTTGTTGTAGTTGTACTTGTACTTGTTGTAGTTGTACTTGTAGTTCTACCTGTTGTAGTTGTACTTGTGGTTGTACCTGTCTTAGTTGTAATTGTATTTTTACTTGTTGTAGTTGTACTTGTATTTGTTGTAGTTGTAGTTGTAGTTGTACTTGTTGTAGTTGTAGTTGTAATTGTACTTGTTGTAGTTGTAGTTGTACTTGTTGTAGTTGTAGTTGTAGTTGTACTTGTTGTAGTTGTAGTTGTACTTGTACTTGTTGTAGTTATAGTTGTACTTGTTGTAGTTGTAGTTGTACTTGTACTTGTTGTAGTTGTAGTTGTACTTGTTGTAGTTGTAGTTGTACTTGTACTTGTACTTTTTATTGTTGTAGTTCTAATTGTACTTCTAGTTGTAGTTGTACTTTTTGACGTTGTAGTTGTACTTGTTGTTCTTGTAGTTGTAATTTTATTTGTTGTAGGTGTAGTTGTACTTCTAATTGTTGTAGTTGTAGTTGTACTTGTACTTGTTGTAGTTGTAGTTGTACTTGTATTTGTACTTGTTGTAGTTGTAGTTATACTTTTAGTTGTAGTTGTACCTGTACTTGTTGTTGTAGTTATAGTTGAAGTTGTACTTAATGTACTTGTAGTTGTAGTTGTACTTCTTGTAGTTGTAGTTATACTTGTTGTAGTTGTAGTTGTAGTTGTACTTGTTGTAGTTGTAGTTGTACTTGTTGTAGTTGTAGTTGTACTTGTTGTAGTTGTAGTTGTACTTGTACTTGTTGTAGTTGTAGTTGTACTTGTACTTGTTGTAGTTGTAATTGTAGTTGTATTTGTTGTACTTGCAGTTGTACTTGTTTTAGTTGTAATTGTAGTGTACTTTTTGTAGTTGTAGTTGTACTTGTACTTGTCGTAAATGTAGTTGAACTTGTTGTAGTTGCAGTTATACTTGTTTAAGTTGTAGTTGTAGTTGTACTTGCTGTAGTAGTACTTGTACTTGCACTTGTTTTCGTTCTGATTTTGGTTGTACTTGTTGTAGTTGTAGTTGTAGTTGTACTTTTTGTAGTTGTAGTTGTACTTGTTGTAGTTTTAGTTGTAGTTGTAGATGTAGTTGTATATATTGTAGTTGTAGTTGTAGTTGTACTTTTACTTGTTGTAGTTGTAGGAATAATTGTACGTGTTGTAGTTGTAGTTGTCCTTGTTGTAGTTGTAGTTGTAGTTGTACTTGTTGTAGTTGTAGTTGTACTTGTTGTAGTTGTAGTTGTAGTTGTAGTTGTACTTGTCCTTGTTGTAGATGTAGTTATATTTCTACTTGTAATTGTTGTAGTTGTAGTTGTAGTTGTATTTATACTTGTACTTGTAGATGTACTTATTGTAGTTGTAGGTGTACTTGTACTTGTTGTAGTTGCAGTTGTACTTGTACTTGTTGTGGTTGTAGTTGTAGTTGTTTTAGTTGTAGTTTTAGATGCACTTGTTGTAGTT
Organism: Elysia crispata; assembly: GCA_033675545.1. Lineage (NCBI taxonomy): Eukaryota > Metazoa > Mollusca > Gastropoda > Plakobranchidae > Elysia > Elysia crispata. The sequence continues at coordinate 3,632 of JAWDGP010001484.1, forward strand.
CTAGTTGTAGTTGTACTTGTTGTAGTTGTAGTTGTAGTTGTACTTGTTTTAGTTGTAGTTGTACTTGTGCTTGTTGTAGTTGTAGTTGTACTTGTACTTGTTCTTGTTGTACTTGTATTTGTAGTTGTACTTGCACTTGTACTTTTTGTTGTTGTAGTTGTACTTGTACTTGTTGTAGTTGTAGTTGTACTTGTTGTAGTTGTAGTTGTACTTGTACTTGTTGTAATTGTAGTTGTACTTGTTGTAGTTGTAGTTGTACTTGTTGTAGTTGTAGTTGTACTTGTACTTGTTGTAGTTGTAGTTGTAGTTGTACTTGTTGTAGTTGTAGTTGTACTTGTTGTAGTTGTAGTTGTAGTTGTACTTGTTGTAGTTGTAGTTGTACTTGTACTTGTTGTAGTTGTAGTTGTACTTGTACTTGTTGTAGTTGTAGTTGTACTTGTTGTAGTTTTAGTTGTACTTGTACTTGTACTTGTTGTAGTTGTAGTTGTACTTGTACTTGTTGTAGTTGTAGTTGTATTTATTGTAGTTGTAGTTGTACTTGTTGTAGTTGTAGTTAAACTTTTTGTAGTTGTAGTTGTAATTGTACTTGTTGTAGTTGTATATGAAGTTGTATTTGTTGTAGTTGTAGTTGTACTTCTTGAAGTTTTGTTGTAATTATTGTAGTTGTAGTTATACTTGTTTTAATTTTAGTTGTACTTGTTGTAGTTGTAGTTGTACTTGTTGTTGTACTTGTTGTTGTTGTAGTTGTACTTATTGTAGTTGTAGTATTAGGTGTACTTGTACTTGGTTTAGTTGTAGTTGTAGTTGAACATGTTGTAGTTGAACATGTTGTAGTTGTAGTTGTACTTGTTGTAGTTGTAGTTGCTTGTTGTAGTTTTTGTTGTTATAGTTGTAGTTGTAGTTGTACTTGTTGTAGTTATAGTTGTACTGTACTTGTTGTAATTGTAGTTTTAGTTGTACTTGTAGCTTTAGTTGTATTTGTTCTTGTTGTAGTTGTACTTGTACTTGTTGTAGTTGCAGTTGTAGTTAGACTTATACTTATTGTAGTTGTAGTTGGATTTGTTGTAGTTATAGATGTACTTGTACTTGTTGTAGTTGTAGTTGTACTTGTACTTGTTTTAGTTATAGTTGTACTTCTTGTAGTTGTAGTTGTACTTGTACTTGTTGTAGTTGTACTTGTTGTAGTTGTAGCTGTTCTTCTATTTGTTGTAGTTCTATTTGTACTTATAGTTGTAGTTGTACTTGTCTTTGTTGTAGTTGTACTTTTTGTAGTTGTAGTTGTTGTAGTTGAGTTGTATTTGTACTTGTTGTAGTTGTACTTGTTGTAGTTTATAGTTGTACTTGTACTTGTTGTAGTTGTAGATATAGTTGTACTTGTAGTTGTACTTGTTGTAGTTGTAGTTGTACTTGTACTTGTTGTAGTTGTACTTGTTGTAGTTGTAGTTGTACTTGTACTTGTTGTAGTTGTAGTTGTACTTGTTGTAGTTGTAGTTGTACTTGTTGTAGTTGTACTTGTACTTCTTGTAGTTGTAGTTGTACTTGTTGTGGTTGTAGTTGTAGTTTTACCTGTTGTAGTTGTACTTGTAGTTGTACTTGTTGTAGTTGTAGTTGTAGTTGTAATTGTTTCAATTTTAAATGTGCTTGTACTAGTTGTATTTGTAGTTGTACTTATAGTTGTAATAGTTGTAGTTGTAGTTGTAGTTGTACTTGTACTTATTGTAGTTTTAGTTGTAGTTGTAGTTGTACTTGTTGTAGTTGTAGTTGTACTTCTTGTAGTTGTATTTGTACTTGTTGTAGTTGTAGTTGTAGTTGTACTTGTACTTGTTGTAGTTGTAGTTGTAGTTTTAGTTGTACTTGTTGTAGTTGTAGTTGTACTTGTTGTAGTTGTAGTTGTACTTGTACTTGTACTTGTTGTAGTTGTAGTTGTACTTGTACTTGTACTTGTTGTAGTTGTAGTTGTACTTGTTGTAGTTGTTGTAGTTGTACTTGTTGTAGTTTTAGTTGTACTTGTTGTAGTTGTAGTTGTACTTGTTGTAGTTGTAGTTGTACTTGTATTTGTTGTAGTTGTAGCTGTACCTTTTTTAGTTGTAGTTGTACTTGTACTTGTTGTAGTTGTAGTTGTACTTGTACTTGTACTTGTAGTTGTAGTTGTAGTTCTAATTGTTGTAGTTGAAGTTGTAGTTGTACTTGTTGTAGTTGTAATGTCAGTTCCACTTGTTGTAGTTGTAGTTGTACTTGTACTTGTTGTAGTTGTAGTTATACTTGTACTTGTACTTGTTGTAGTTGTACTTGTTGTAGTTGTAGTTGTAGTTGTAGTTGTAGTTGTTGTAGTTGTACTTGTACTTGTTATAGTTGTAGTTGTAGTTGTACTTGTGGTATTAGTAGTTGTACTTAAACTTGTTGTAGTTATAGTTGTACTTGTACTTGTTGTAGTCATAATTGTTCTTGTACTTGTTGTAGTTGTACTTGTCCTTGTACTTGTTGTAGTTGTTCTTGTAGTTGTTGTAGTTGTAGTTGTAGTTGTGCTTGTTGTAGTTGTAGTTGTACTTCTTGTAGTTGTAGTTGTATTTGCAGTTGTACTTGCTGTAGTTGTAGTTGTACCTGTACTACTTGTAGTTATAATTTTACTTGTTGCTGTTGTAGGTGTAGTTGAACTTGTTGTAGCAGTAGTTGTACTTGTGATTTGTTATATCTCTAGTTGTACTTGTTGTAATTGTATTTGTACTTGTTGTAGTTGTAGTTGTCCTTCTTCTAGTTGTAGTTGTTCTTTTACTTCATGTAGTTAAAGTTGTACTTGTAGTTGTAGTTGTAGTTGTACTTGTTCTAGTTGTAGTTGTACTTGTACTTGTACTTGTTGTAGTTGTAACTTTACTTGTACTTGTTGTAGTTGTAATTGTTTTTTTTTGCAGTAGTAGTTGTAGTTGTACTTGTTGCAGTTGTAGTTTTACTTGTTGTAGTTGTAGATGTACTTGTTGTAGTTGTAAGAATACTTGTACTTGTTGTAGTTGGATTTGGACTTGTTCTACTTGTAGATGTACTTGTACTTGTTGTAGTTTTAGTTGTAGTTGTAGTTATACTTGTTGCAGTTGTAATTGTAGTTGTTGTAATTGTAGTTGTAGTTTTAGTTGTACTTGTTGTAGTTGTAATTGTACTTGTTGTAGTTGTAGTTGTACTTGTTGTAGTTGTACTTGTACTTGTTGTAGTTGTAGTTGTACTTGTTGTAGTTGTACTTGCACTTGTACTTGTTGTAGTTGTAGTTGTACTTGTTGTAGTTGTAGTTGTACTTGTACTTGTACTTTCTTGTAGTTGTACTTGTACTTGTTGTAGTTGTAGTTGTACTCTTTGTACTTGTAGTTGTACTTGTACTTGTTGAAGTTGTAGTTGTACTTGTATTAGTTGTAGCTGTACTTGTACTTGTTGTAGTTTTATTTGTATTTAAAATAGTTCTAGTTGTACTGTTGAAGTTGTACTTTTAATTGTACTTGTTGTAGTTTTAGTTGTTGTTGTACTTGTACTTGTTGTAGTTGTAGTTGTACTTAATGTATTTGTAGTTGTACTTGTTCTAGTTGTAGTTGTACTTCTTGTAGTTTTAGTTGTACTTATTGTAGTTGTAGTTGTAGTTGTACTTGGATTGTTGTAGTTACAGTTGTACTAGTACTTGTTATAGTTTTAATTTCCTTTTTTCAGTTGTAGTTATAGTTGAACTTGTTGTAGCTATAGTTGTACTTGTACTTGTTATAGTTCTAGTTGTACTTGTTGTACTTGTAGTTGTAATTGTAGTTGTACGTGTTGTAGTTGTAGTTGTACTTGTTGTACTTGTAGTTGCACTTGTTCTAGTTGTAGTTTTAACTTGTTATAGTTCTAGTTGTACTTGTACCTGTTGTAGTTGTACTTGTACTTGTACTTTTTGTCGATGTAGTTGTAGTTGTATTTCTTGTAGTTGCAATTGCACTTTTTGTAGGTGTATTTGTAATTGTTGTAGTTGTAGTTGTATTTGCACTTCTCGTAATTTTAGTTTTACTTGTTGTAGTTGTATTTGTACTTGTACTTGAACTTATTGTGATTGTAGGGATACTTGTACTTGTTGTAGTTAGAGTTAGATTTGTTGTCCTTATAGTTAAGCTTGTACTTGTTGTAGTTTTAGTTGAACTTGTTGTAGTAGTAGTTGTAATAGAACTTGTTGTAGCTGTAGGTGTACTTGTACTTGTTTCAGTTCTAGTTGTACTTGTTTTAATTGTACTTGTACTTGTTGTAGTTGTAGTTGTCTTTCTCGTAGTTGTAGTTGTACTTGATGTAGTTGTAGTTGTACTTTTATAGATGTATTTGTTGTAGTTGTAGTTGTACTTCTTGTAGTTGTAGTTGTAATTGTTGTGGTTGTAGTTGTAGTTGTAGTTGTACTTGTTGTAGTTGTAGTTGTAGTTGTACTTGTGGTAGTTGTGGTTGTACTTGTACTTGTACTTGTTGTAATTGTAATTGTATTTTTGCAGTTGTAGTTTTAGTAGAACTTGTTGTAGCTGTAGTTGAACTTGTACTTGTTATAGTTCTAGTTTTAGTTGTTCTAATTGTAGTTGTACTTGTTGTATGTTGTAGTTGTCCTTCTTGTAGTTGTAATTGTACTTTTACTTTATTTAGTTGTAGTTGTATTTTTTTAGTTTTAGTTGTACTTGTTTTTGTACTTCTTGTAGTTACAGTTAAACTTGTTGTAGTTGTAGTTGTTGTTGTACTTATTGTAGTTGTGGTGGTACTTGTACTTGTTGTAACTGTAGTCTTAGTTGTACTTGTTGTATTTTGTAGTTCTACTTGTACTTGTTGTAGTTCTAGTTGTACTTTTTGAAGTTGTACTTGTCCTTCTTGTACTTCTTGTAGTTAAAGTTGTTTTTGTAGTTGTAATTGTACTTGTTGTAGTTTTAGTTGTACTTGTACTTGTTGTAACTGTAGTCTTAGTTGTACTTGTTGTATTTTGTAGTTCTACTTGTACTTGTTGTAGTTCTAGTTGTACTTTTTGAAGTTGTACTTGTCCTTCTAATTGTCGTAGTTGTAATTGTACTTGTACTTGTTTTAGTTGTAGTTGTAGTTGTACTTGTTGTAGTTATACTTTTACTTGTACTTAGTGTAATTTTACTTGAACTTCTTGTAGTTGTAATTGTTTTTCTTGCATTTGTAGTTGTAGTTTTACTTGTTGTACTTGTAGTTGTACTTGTACTTGTTGTAGTTGTAGTTGTACTTGTTGTAGTTGTAGTTGTCTTTCTTGTAGTTGTAGTTGTTCTTGTACTTGATGTAGTTATAGTTGTAGTTGTACTTGTTCTTATTGTAGTTCTACTTCTTCTAGTTGTAGTTTTACTTGTTGTACTTGTAGTTGTACTTGTACTTGTTGTAGTTGTAGTTGTACTTGTTGTAGTTGTAGTTGTCTTTCTTGTAGTTGTACTTGTTCTTGTACTTGATGTAGTTATAGTTGTAGTTGTACTTGTTCTTATTGTAGTTCTACTTCTTCTAGTTGTAGTTGTACTTTTACTTGTACTTGTTGTCCATGTAGTTGAAGTTTTATTTGTTGTAGTTTCAATTGTACTTTTTCTAGTTGTATTTGTACTTGTTGTAGTTGTAGTTGTACTTGTACTTCTCGTAGTTCTAGTTGTGTGTGTTCTTGTTGCAGTTGTAGTTGTACTTGTACTTTTGTAGGTGAAGGAATACTTGTGCTTTTTATAGTTGGAATTAGACTTGTTTTTTTTTTGTAGTTGTACTTATACTTGTTGTAGTTGCAGTGGTAGTTGTAGTTGTACTTGTTGTTGTTCTGGTCATACTTGTTGTAGTAGTAGTTGTACTTGTACTTGTTGTAGTAATAGTTGTACTTGTTTTTGTATTAGTTGTAGTTGTAGTTGTACTTTTTGTATTTGTAGTTGTTCTTGTACTTGTTGTATCTGTTGTTGTACATGTACTTGTTGTAGTTTTAGTTGTAATTGTACTTGTTCTAGTTGTAGTTGTACTTCTTGTACTTGTAGTTGTACTTGTAGTTGTACTTATAGTTGTTGTACTTGTAGTTGTACTTGTAGTTGTTTTTGTAATTTTTGTAGTTGTAGTTGTACTTGTTGTAGTTGTAGTTGTACAAGTACTTGTTGCAGTTGTACTTGTATTTGTACTTTTTGTAGTTCTAGTCGTAGTTGTCCTTGTTGTAGTTGTACTTGTACTTGTACTTGTTGTAGTTGTACTTGTTGTAGTTGTAGTTGTAGTTGTACTTTTGGTAGTTTTAGTTTTACTTAATGTAGTTGAAGTTTTACTTGTTGTAGTTGTAGTTGTACTTAATGAAGTTCAAGTTGTACATGTTGTAGTTGTTGTGGTAGTTGTACTTTTTATAGTTGTAGTTGTACTTTTACTTGTTGTAGTTGTAGTTGCACTTGTTGTAGTTGTAATTGTAATTGTTGTATTTGTAGTTGTAATTTTTGTAGTTTTAGTTGTCCTTCTTGTAGTTGTAGTTGTTCTTGTACTTGTCGTAGTTGTAGTTGTTCTTGTTCTAGTTGTAGTTGTAGTTGTTCTTGTTGTAGTTGTAGTTGTACTTGTACTTGTACTTATTGTAGTTGTACTTATTCTAGTTGTAGTTGTACTTGTTCTAGGTGTCGTTGTACTTATTGTAAGCATAGTTGTACTTGTACTTGTACTTCTTGTAGTTGTAGTTGTACTTGTACTTGTTGTAGTTGTAATTGTAGTTTTACTTGTTGTATTTGAAGTTATCCTTCTTGTACTTGTAGTTGTACTTGTACTTGTTGTAAGTGTAGTTGCAGTTGCATTTGTTGTAGTTTTAGTTGTACGTGTTATAGTTTTAGTTGTAGTTGTAAATGTACTTGTTGTAGTTGAAGTTGTACTTGTACTTGTACTTGTTTTAGTTGTAGTTGTACTTGAACTTGTAATTGTTCTTGTTGCATTTTTAGTTGTAGTTTTACTTGTTGTACTTGTAGTTGTACTTGTACTTGTTGTATTTGTTCTTGTACTTGTTGTAGTTGTAGTTGTCTTTCTTGTAGTTGTAGTTGTTTTTGAACTTGATGTAGTTATAGTTGTACTTGTAGTTGTAGTTGTACTTGTACTTGTACTTGTTGTATTTGTAGTTGTTCTTGTACTTGTTGTAGTTGTAGTTGTACTTCTATTTGTTGTAGTTGTAATTATTGTATTTGTAGTTGTACTTGTTGCAGTTGTAGTTGTACTTATTGTAGTTTGTACTAGTTGTAGTTGGAGTTAAACTTGTTGTACTTGTAGATGTACTTGTACTTGTTGCAGTTGTATTTCTTTTTGTAAATGTTGTAGTTGTAGTTGTACTTGTTGTAGTTGTATTTCTTTTTGTAAATGTTGTAGTTCTAGTTGTACTTGTTGTAGTTGTAATTATACTTGTTGTAGTTGTAGTTGTACTTGTACTTGTACTACTTGTAGTTGTAGTTGTACTTGTTGTAGTTGTAGTTGTACTTGTTGTAGTTGTAGTTGTACTTGTTGAAGTTGTAGTTGTAGTTGTAGTTGTACTTGTTGCAGTTGTAATTGTACTTGTTGTAGTTGTAGTTGTACTTGTACTCGTACTTCTTGTAGTTGTACTTGTTCTAGTTCTAGTTTTACTTGTTTTAGTTGTAGTCCTCCTTTACTTGTTGAAGTTGTAGTTGTACTAGTACTTGTTGTAGTTGTAGCTGTAGTTGTACTTGTTTTAGTTGTAGTTGTACTTGTTGTAGTTGTAGTTGTACTTGTACTTGTTGTAGTTGTAGTTGTACTTGTACTTGTTGTAGTTTCAGTTGTACTTAATATAGTTGTAGTTGTACTATTGAAGTTGTACTTTTACTTGTACTTGTTGTAGTTTTAGTTGTCGTTGTACTTGTACTTGTTGTAGTTGTAGTTGTACTTAATGAAGTTGAAGTTGTACTTGTTGTAGTTGTTGTGGTAGTTGTACTTTTTATAGTTGTAGTTGTACTTGTACTTGTAGTTGTAGTTGTACTTGTTGTACTTGTAATTGTCATTTTTGTAGTTGTAGTTGTACTTGTACTTGTTGTAGTTGTAGTTGTACTTGTTGTATTTGTAGTTGTACTTGTTTTAATTGTAGTTGTACTTGAACTTGTTGGAGTTGTAGTTGCATTTGATGTAGTTGTAGTTTTACTTGTACATTTACTTGATGTAGTTGTACCTGTACTTGTTGTAGTTTTACTTGTACTTTTATACTTGTAGTTGTACTTGTACATGTTGTACTTGTACTTGTTGTAGTTGTAGCTGTACTTGTACTTGTTTAAGTTCTACCTGTACTTGTTGTAGTTACAGTTGTATTTGTATTAATTGTAGTTATAGTTGTACTTGTTCTTGTTGTATTTGTAGTTCTACTTGTTGTAGTTGTAGATGTAGTTGTACTTGTTGGAGTTGTAGTTGTACTTGTTGTAGTTGTCGTTTTGCTTGTTGTAGTTGTGATTGTACTTGTTGTAGTTGTAGTTGTAGTTGTACTTGTTGTAGTTGTAGTTGTCCTTCTACTTGTACTTGTTGTAGTTATACTTGTACTTTTGTAGTTCTAGTTGTAGTTGTAGTTGTACTTGTTGTAGTTGTAGTTGTACTTGTTGTAGTTGTAGTTGTACTTGTTGTAGTTCTGGTTTGTACTTGTTGTAGATGTAGTTGAAGTTGTACTTGTTGTTCTTCTAGTTGTACTTGTTGTAGTTGTAGTTGTAGTTGTACTTTCACGTGGTGTAGTTCTAGTCGTAGTTGAACTTGTTGTAGTTGTAGTTTTATTTCTTCTAGTTGTAGTTGTACTTGTTTTAGTTGTAATTGTACTTGTTGTAGTAGTAGTTGTACTAGAACTTGTTATAGCTGTAGTTGTACTTGTACTTGTTTTAGTTCTAGTTGTACTTGTTGTAATTGTAGTTGTACTTGTTGTAGTTGTAGTTGTCTTTTTCGTAGTTGTAGTTGTACTTGATGTAGTTGTAGTTGTATTTTTATAGATGTATCTGTTGTAGTTGTAGTTGTACTTCTTGTAGTTGTACTTGTACTTGTTGTAGTTGTAGTTGTCGTTGTAGTTGTACTTGTTGTTGTTGTAGTTATACTGTTGTATTGTACTTGTTTTAGTTCTAGTTTTACTTGTACTTGTTGTAGTTGTAGTTTTAGTTGTACTTGTTGTAGTTGTAAATGTACTTGTTGTAATTGTAGTTGTACTTGTACTTGTTGTTAATGTAGTTTTTTTGTAATTGTTGTTGTAATTGTACTTGTTGTAGTTCTAGTTTTACTTGTACTTGTTGTAATTGTTGTTTTACCTGGACTTGTTGTAGTTGTAGTTGTTTTTGTAATTGTTGTAGTTGAGGTTGTACTTGTTGTAATTGTACTTGAACTTGTACTTGTTGTAGTTGCACTGTACATATACTTCTTGTAGTTGTAGTTGTAGTTGTACTTGTTGTAGTTTTACTTGTACTTGTTGTAGTTGTAGTTGCAGTTGTACTTGTTATAGTTGTAGTTGCACTTAATGTAGTTGTAGTTTTCCTTAATGTAGTTGTACTTGTTCTAGTTGTATTTGTATTTGTTCTAGTTGTAGTTGTACTTGTACGTGTTATAGTTGTACTTGTGCTTCTACTTGTTGTAATTGGAGCGGTACTTGTTGCAATTGGAGTTGTACTTGTATTACTTGTAGTTGTACTTGTACTTGTTGTAGTTGTAGTTGTACTTGTTGTAGTTGTAATTGTACATGTACTTGTACTTGTTGTAGTTGTAGCTCTACTTGTACTTCTCGTAGTTGTAGATGTAGTTGTAGTTATAGTTGTACTTGTAATTGTACTTGTTGTAGTTGTAGGAATACTTGTACTTTTTGTAGTTGTACTTATACTTATTGTAGTTGTCATTGTAGTTGTACTTCTTGTAGTTGTAGTTGTAGTTGTATTTCTTCTTGTACTTGTTGTAGTTGTACTTGTACTTGTTGTAGTTGTAGTTGTACTTGTTGTAGTTTTAGTTGTACTTGTTGTAGTTGTAGTTATACTTGTTGTAGTTTTATTTGTAATTTTAAATGTTGTACTTGTACCTTGTACATGTTTTAGTTGTACTTGTACTTGCTGTAGTTGTAGTTGTACTTGTACTTATTGTAGTTGTTGTTGTACTTGTACCTGTTGTGGTTGTATTGCATTTGTACTTCTTGTAGTTTTACTTGTACTTGTTTTAGTTCTAATTGTACTTGTTGTAGTTGTATTTGTAGTTCTACTTATTATAATTGTAGTTATAGTTAAATTTGTACTTTATGTAGTTTTAGTTGTACTTGTTGTAATTCTGGTTGTACTTGTTGTACTTGAAGTTGTACTTGTTGTAAATGTAGTTTTTTTTGTAATTGTTGTAGTTGTAATTGTACTTGTTGTAGTTGTGGTTGTACTTGTTATAGTTGTAGTTGTACTTCTACTTGTTGTAGTTGTACTTGTATTTGTTCTTGTTGTAGTTGTACTTGTACTTGTTGTAGTTGTAGTTGTACTTGTTGTAGTTTTAGTTGTACTTGTTGTAGTTGTAGTTATACTTGTTATAGTTTTAGTTGTACTTGTACTGTTAAACTTGTACTTGCACTTGTTTATGTTTTAGTTGTACTTGTACTTTCTGTAGTTGTAGTTGTACTTGTACTTGTTGTAGTTACTGTTGTACTTTTACTTTTTGTTTTTGTACTTGTACTTGTACTTATTGTAGTTGTTGTTGTACTTGTACCTTTTGTGGTTGTATTGCATTTGTACTTCTTGTAGTTTTACTTGTACTTGTTTTAGTTCTAATTGTACTTGTTGTAGTTGTAGTTGTAGTTGTACTTATTATAGTTGTAGTTGTATTTTTATTTCATGTAGTTGTAGTTGTATTATACTAGGTGTAGGTTTATTCAAAGTTGTACTTTACTTTATGTAGTTGTAGTTGTACTTGTACTTGTTTTAGTTTTAGTTGTAGTTATAATTGTTGTAGTTTTAGTTGTACTTGTACTTGTTGTACTTGTACTTCCACTTGTACATGTTTTAGTTGTACTTGTACTTTATGTAGTTGTAGTTGTAATTGTACTTGTTGTAGTTGTAGTTGTACTTGTTGTAGTTTTAGTTGTACTTTTTGTAATTGTAGTTGTACTTGTTGTAGTTGTAGTTGTACTTGTTGTAAATGTAGTTGTTTTGTAATTGTTGTAGTTGTAATTGTACTTGTTGTAGTTGTGGTTGTACTTGTTATAGTTGTAGTTGTACTTTTACTTGTTGTCTTTGTACTTGTACTTGTACTTGTTGTAGTTGTAGTTGTAGTTGTACTTGTTGTAGTTGGAATTCTACTTGTTGCAGTTTTAGTTGTACTTGTACTTGTTGCAGTTGTACTTTTTGTAATTGTACTTATACTTTTTGTAGTTGTAGTTGTACTTGTACTTCTTGTAGTTATACTTGTACTTGTTGCAGTTCCAATTGTACTTGTTGTAGTTGTAGTTGTAGTTGTACTTATCATAGGTGTAGTTGTATTTTTATTTGATGTAGTTGTACTTGTACTTGTTTTAGATTTAGTTTTAGTTGTATTTCTTCTTGTACTTGTTGTAGTTGTACTTGTACTTGTTGTAGTTGTAGTTGTACTTGTTGTAGTTTTAGTTGTACTTGTTGTATTTGTAGTTGTTATTGCACTTGTTGTAGTTGTACTTGTTGTAGTTTTAGTTGTAGTTGTATTTCTACTTGTACTTCTACTTGTTGTAGTTGTACTTGTACTTGTTGTAGTTGTAGTTGTAGTTGTACTTGTTTTAGTTGTAGTTGTTATTGTACTTGTTCTAGTTGTAGTTGTAGTTGTCCTTGTTGTAGTTGTAATTGTTATTGCACTTGTTGTAGTTGTAGTTGTAGTTGTACTTTTTGTAGTTGTAGTTGCACTTGTTCCAGTTGTAGTTTTACTTGTTCTAGTTGTAGTTGTACTTTTACTTATTGTAGTTGTACTTGTATTTGTAATTGCTGTCGATGTAGTTGTAGTTGTATATGTTGTGGTTGCAATTGTACTTTTTGTAGTTGTTACTGTATTTGTTGTAGTTGTAGTTCTAGTTCAACTTCTCGTAGTTGTAGTTGTACTTATTGTAGTTGTAGTTGTAGTTGTACTTGTACTTGTTGTAGTTGTTGGAATTCTTGTACTTGTTGTAGTTTGAGTTAGACTTGTTGACCTTGTAGTGGTACTTGTACTTGTTGTAGTTGTAGTTTTAGTTCTAGTTGTACAGGTTGTAGTTGTAGTTATATTTGTCGTAGCAGTAGTTGTACTTTTACTTGTTATAGTTGTAGTTGTACTTGTACTTGTACTTGTTGTAGTTGTAGGAATACTTGTACTTGTTGTAAATGGAGTTAGACTTGTTGTCCTTGTATTTGTACTTGTACTTGTTGTAGTTGTAGTTGTACTTGTACTTTTTGTGGTTGTAATTGTACTTAATGTATTTGTAGTTGTACTTGTTGTAGTTGTAGTTGTACTTATTGTAGATGTAGTTGGATTTGTACTTGTACTTCTTGCAGTTATTGTTAAATAAGTACTTGTTGTAATTGTACTTGTTGCAGTTGTAGTTGTAGTTAACCTTGTTGGGGCAATAGTTCTACTTGTACTTCTTGTACTTATAATTGTACGTGTTGTAGTTGTAGTTGTAGTTGTACTTGTAGTAGTTGTAGTTGCACTTGTACTTGTTGTAGTTGTAGTTGTACTTGTAATTGATGTAGTTGTAATTGTACTGTTGCAGTTGTAGTTTTAGTTGTACTTGTTGTAGTTGTAGTTGTGCTTGTTGTAGTTGTGCTTGTTGTAGTTGTACTTGTTGTAGTTGTACTTCTTGTAGTTGTAGTTGTAGTTGTACTTGTTATAGTTGTAGTTATAGATTTACTTGTTGTAGCTGTACTTGAATATGTACTTGTTGTAGTTGTAAATGTACTTGTTGTTGTAGTTGTAGTTGTACTCGCTGTAGTTGTAGTTGAAATTGTAGTTGTACTTGATGTAGTTTTTGTTGTACTTGTACTTGTTGTAGTTGTACTTGTACGTTTTGTAGTTGTACTTGTATCTGTACTTGTTGTAGTTGTATTTGTTGTAGTTGTAGATGTTATTGTACTTCTTGTAGTTTTACTTGTACTTGTTGTACTTGTATTTGTGGTTGTTCTTGTATTTTTTTTAGTTCTAGTTACACATGTACTTGTTGTAATTGTAGTTGTACTTGTACTTGTTCTTGTTGTAGTTGTTGTTCTACTTCTTAAAGTTTTAGTTGTACTTGTACTTGTTGTAGCTGTACTTGTACTTGTTGTAGTTGTAGTTGTATTTAATGTAGTTGTATTTGTGCTTGTTGTACTTGTAGCTGAACTTAATGTAGTTAAAGCTATAGTTGTTGTACTTCTATTTGTACTTGTTTTAGTTTTAGTTGTACTTGTACATGTTGTAGTTTTAGTTGTACTTCTACTTGTTGTACTTAATGTATTTATAGTTATACCTGTTGTACTTGTATTTGTACTTGTACTTGTTGCAGTTGTAGTTGTACTTATTGCAGTTGTAGTTGTACTTGTACTTGTACTTCTTGTAGTTGTAGTTTTACTTGTACTTCTTGCAGTTGCAATTGTACTTGTTGCAATTGTATTTGTAGTTGAACTTCTTGTAGTTGCAGTTGTACCTGTCTTTGTTGTAGTTGTAGGAATACTTTTACTTGTTATATTTCTAGTTGTACTTGTTGTAAATGTGTTTGTAGTTGTTGTAGTTCTAGTTGTCCTTCTTGTAGTTGTTGTTGTACTTGTACTTGTTGTAGTTGTAGGAATACTTTAATTGTTGTAGTTGGAGTTAGACTTGTTGTACTGGTAGATGTACTTGTACTTGTTGTAGTTGTAGTTGTAGTTGTAGTTGTACTTATACTTGTTGTAGTTGTAGTTGTAATTGTTGTAGTTTGAGTTATACTTGTACTTTTTGTAGTTGTAGTTGCACTTGTTCTAGTTGTAGTTATATTTGTTGTAGTAGTAGTTGTACTTTTACTTGTTATAGTTGTAGTTGTACTTGTATTTGTACTTGTTGTCGATGTAGTTGTAGTTGTATATGTTGTGGTTGCAATTGTACTTTTTGTAGTTGTTATTGTACTTGTTGTAGTTGTAGTTTTAGTTGAACTTCTAGTAGTTGTAGTTGTACTTGTTGTAGTTGTACTTGTTATAGTTGTACTTGTACTTGTTGTAGTTGTAGCTATACTTGTACTTCTTGTAGTTTCAGTTAAACTTGTTGTCCTTGTAGTTGTACTTGTACTTGTAGTAGTTAAAGTTGTACTTCTACTTGTTGTAGTTATAGTTGTACTTGTGCTTGTCGTAGTTGTATTTTGTACTTGTTGTAGTTATAGTTGTACTTGTGCTTGTCGTAGTTGTATTTTGTACTTGTTGTAGTTGTAGTTGTACTTGTTCTTGTTTTAGTTGCAGTTGTACTTGAACCTCTTATAGTTGCAATTGTACTTGTTGCAGTTGTATTGGTAGTTTAACTTGTTGTAGCTGTAGTTGTACTTGTATTTGTTATAGTTGTAGTTGTATTTGTTGTAATTGTACTTATACTTGCTGTAGTTGTAGTTGTCCATCTTGTAATTCTATTTGTAGTTGTACTTGTTGTAGTTGTAGTTGTACTTGTTGTAGGTGTAGTTGTACTTGTACTTGTTGTAGTTGTAGTTGTACTTGTTGTAGTTAAGTTGTACTTGTTGTAATTGTACTTGTATTTGTTGTAGTTGTATTTGTACTTGTTGTAGTTAAAGTTGTACTTGTTCAATTTGTAGTTGTAGTTGTACCTTTTGTAGTTGTAGTTGTTTTACTTGTTGTAGTTGTAGTTGTACTTGTAATTGTTGTAGTTCTAGTTGTACTTGTACTTGTTGTAGTTGTAGTTTTAGTTTTACTTGTTGTAGTTGAAGTTGTACTTGTATTTGTGATAGTTTTAGTTGTACTTGTTCTAGTTGTAGTTGTACTTGTACTTGCTGTAAATGTAGTTGTACTTATTGTAGTTGTTGTTGTAATTGTAGTTGTACTTGTACTTGTTGTAGTTGTAGTTGTAGTTGTAGTTGTACTTTTTATAGTTGTAGTTGTAGTTGTACTTGTTGTAGTTGTACTTGTACTTGTACTTGTTGTAGTTGTAGTTGTACTTGTTGTAGTTGTAGTTTTACTTGTTGTAGTTGTAGTTGTAGTTGTAGATGTACTTGTTGTAGTTGTATATTAGATGTACATGTTGTAGTTGTAGTTGTACTTGTTGTAGTTGTTATTGTACTTGTTGTAGTTGTAGTTCTGGTTGTACTTCTCGTAGTTGTATTTGTACTTGTTGTAGTTGTATTTGTACTTTTTCTTGTACTTCTTGTAGTTGTAGTTGTACTTGTACATGTTGCAGTTGTAGTTGTAGTTGAACTTGTTGTAGCTCTAGTTGTTTTTGTACTTCTTGTAGTTGTAGTTGTAGATGTAGTTGTACTTGTTTGTAGTTGTAGTTGTACTTGTTGTAGTTGTAGTTGTACCTATTCTTGTTGTAGTTGTAGTTGCACTTGTTCTAGTTGTAGTTTTACTTGTTCTAGCTGTAGTTGTACTTATACTTGTTTTAGTTGTGGTTGTATTTGTACTTGTTGTCGATATAGTTGTAGTTGTATTTGTTGCAGTTGTAATTACACTTGTTGTAATTGTAGTTGTTCTTGTTGTAGTTGGAGTTTGTAGTTGTACATGTACTTGTTGTAGTTTTTGGTGAAATTGTTGTAGTTGTAGTTGTACTTGTACTTGAAATTGTTGTAGTTGAAGGAATATTTGTGTTTCTTGTAGTTGGAGTTGGACTTGTTGTAATTGTAGTTTTAGTTGTACTTGTTGTAGTTATGATTGTAGTTGTAGTTTTACTTTTTGCAGTTGTAGTTATACTTGTTGTAGTAGTAGTTGTACTTGTACTTTTGTACTTATAGTTGTACTTATCCTTGTTGTAGTTGTAGTTAAACTTGTACTTGTACTTTTTGTAGTTTATTTGTTGTTGTAGTTGTAGTTGTAATTGTACTTGTTGTAGTTGTAGTTGTTGTTGTACTTGTTGTAGTTGTAGTTTTACTTGTACTTATTGTATTTGTAGTTGTTCTTGTTGAAGTTGTATTTCAACTTGTACTTGTACTTGTGTAGTTTTAATTGTATTTGTTGTAATTGTAAATGTACTTGTACTTGTTGTATTTGTAGTTGTACTTTTATACTTGTACTTGTATTTGTACTTGTTGTAGTTGTAGTTGTACTTGTGCTTGTTGTAGTTGTAGTTGTACTTGTTTTAGTTGTAGTTGTACTTGTTGTAGTTGTAGTTGTAGTTGTAGTTGTACTTGTTGTAGTTGTAGTTGTAGTTGTACTTGTTGTAGTTGTAGTTGTACTTGTTGTAGTTGTAGTTGTACTTCTACTTGTTGTAGTTGTAGTTGTACTTGTACTTGTTGTAGTTGTACTTGTTGTAGTTGTACTTGTACTTGTTGTAGTTGTACTTGTTGTAGTTGTAGTTGTACTTGTTGTAGTTGTAGTTGTACTTGTATTTGTTGTAGTTGTAGTTGTACTTGTTGTAGTTGTAGTTGTACTTGTTGTAGCTGTAGTTGTAGTTGTACTTGTTGTAGTTGTAGTTGTACTTGTACTTGTTGTAGTTGTAGTTGTAGTTGTACTTGTTGTAGTTGTAGTTGTACTTTTTGTAGTTGTAGTTGTACTTGTTGTAGTTGTAGTTGTACTTGTACTTCTTGTAGTTGTAGTTGTACTTGTTGTAGTTGTAGTTGTACTTGTACTTGTACTTGTTGTAGTTGTAGTTGTACTTGTACTTGTTGTAGTTGTAGTTGTACTTGTTGTAGTTGTAGTTGTAGTTGTACTTGTTGTAGTTGTAGTTGTACTTGTACTTGTTGTAGTTGTAGTTGTACTTGTTGTTGTTGTAGTTGTAGTTGTACTGTTGTAGTTGTAGTTGTACTTGTTGTAGTTGTAGTTGTACTTCTATTTGTTGTAGTTGTAGTTGTACTTGTTGTAGGTGTAGTTGTAGTTGTAGTTGTACTTGTTGTAGTTGTAGTTGTAGTTGTACTTGTACTTGTTGTAGTTGTAGTTGTAGTTGTACTTGTTGTAGTTGTAGTTGTACTTGTACTTGTTGTAGTTGTAGTTGTACTTGTTGTACTTGTAGATGTACTTGTACTTGTTGTAGTTGATCTTGTTGTAGTTGTTCTTGTTGTAGTTTTAGTTGTCCCTGTACTTGTCTTAGTTGTACTTGTACATGTTGTAGTTTTAGTTGTACTTGTTATAGTTGTATTTGTACTTATGTACTTGTAGTTGTAGTTGTACTATTGTACTTGTTGTAGTTGTAGTTGTACTTGTTATAGTCGTAGTTGTAGTTGTACTGTTGTAGTTGTTGTTGTACTTGTTGTAGTTGTTGTAGTTGTAGTTGTAGTTGTACTTGTTGTAGTTGTAGTTGTACTTGTACTTGTAGTTGTAGTTGTACTTGTACTTGTAGTAGTAGTTTTAATTCTTGTAGTTTTAGTTGCACTCTTACTTGTTGTAGTTGTAGTTGTGTTTGGATATGTTGTAGTTGCAGTTGTAGTTGTACTTGTTGTACTTGTAGTTGTAGTTGTATATGATTTAGTTGTAGTTGTACTTTTTGTTGTTGTAGTTGTATTTTTACTTGTTGTACTGGTAGTTATAGTTGTACTTGTTGTAGTTGTAGTTAAAGTTGTACTTGTTGTAGTTGTAGTTCTACTTGTACTTGTACTTGCTGTAGTTGTAATCGTTTTTGTTGTAGTTGTAGTTGTAGTTGTCCTTCTTGTAGTTGAAGTTGTACTTGCATTTGTTGTAGTTGTACTTGTACTTGTACTTGTTGTACTTGTAGTTGTAGTTGTATTTGTTGTAGTTATAGTAGTACTTGTTGTAGTTGTAGTTCCTCTTCTTGTAGTTATAGTTGTACTTGGTGGTAGTTGTAGTTGCTGTTGTACTTATTGTAGTTGTAGTTGTACTTGTACTTGTTGTAGTTGATTTGTACCTTTTATAGTTGTAGTTGTAATTGTATTTGTACTTGTTGAACTTTTAGTTGTGCTTGTTGTAGTTTAAGTTGTACTTGTTGTACTTGTACTTGTTGTAGTTTTAGTTGTACTTGTTGTAGTTGTAGTTCTACTTATTGTAGTTGTAGTTGTAGTAGTAATTGTTGTAGTTGTAGTTGTATTTTTGTAGTTGTAGTTGTAGTTGTACTTGTTAGAGTTGTAGTTGTACTTGTACTTGTTGTAGTTGTAGTTGTACTTGTTGTAGTTGTATTTATACTTGTACTTGTTGTAGTTGTAGTTGTACTTGTACTTGTTGTAGTTGTAGTTGTAATTGTACTTATTGTAGTTGTAGTTGTACTTGTTGTAGTTGTAGTTGTACTTGTTGTAGTTGTAGTTGTACTTGTTATAGTTGTAGTTGTAGTTGTACTTGTTGTAGTTGTAGTTGTAGTTGTACTTGTTGTAGTTGTAGTTGTACTTGTTGTAGTTGTAGTTGTAAATGTACTTGTTGTAGTTGTAGTTGTACTTGTACTTGTTGTAGTTGTAGTTGTAGTTGTACTTGTTGTAGTTGTAGTTGTACTTGTTGTAGTTGTAGTTGTAGTTGTACTTGTTGTAGTTGTAGTTGTACTTGTTGTAGTTATAGTTGTACTTGTTGTAGTTGTAGTTGTAGTTGTACTTGTTGTAGTTGTAGTTGTACTTGTACTTGTTATAGTTGTAGTTGTAGTTGTACTTGTTGTAGTTGTAGTTGTACTTGTACTTTTTGTAAATGTAGTTGTACTTGTACTTGTTGTAGTTGTATTTGTACTTGTTGTAGTTGTAGTTGTACTTGTACTTGTTGTAGTTGTAGTTGTACTTTTTGTAGTTGTAGTTGTACTTGTTGTAGTTGTACTTGTACTTGTTGTAGTTGTAGTTGTACTTGTACTTGTACTGTTGTAGTTGTAGTTACACTTGTATTTGTAGTTATACTTGTAGTTGTAGTTGTACTTGTTGTAGTTGTAGTTGTTTCTTGTTGTAGTTAAAAGTGTTCTTGTACTCGTTGTAGTTGTAGTTGTAGTTGTACTTGTAGTCGTTGTAGTTGTACTTGTACCTGTTGTAGTTGTAGTTGTACTTGTACTTGTTGTAGTTTTAGTTTTAGTTCTTGTAGTTGTAGTTGTACTTGTTGTAGTTGTAGTTGAAGTTGTACTTGTTGTAGTTGTAGTTGTACTTGTTGTAGTTGTAATTTTACTTGTTTAGTTGTAGTTGTACTTGTACTTGTTGTAGTTGTAGTTGTAATTGTACTTGTACTTGTTGTAGTTGTAGTTGTACTTGTTGTAGTTGTAGTTGTACTTTTACTTGTACTTGTTGTAGTTGTACTTGTACTTGTTGTAGTTGTAGTTGTAGTTGTAGTTGTACTTGTTGTAGTTGTAGTTGTACTTATATTAACTTTAGTTGTACTTGTACTTGTTGTAGTTTTAGTTGTACTTGTTGTAGTTGTAGTTGAACTTGTTGTAGTTGTAGTTGTCCTTGTACTTGTTGTAGTTGTAGTTGTACTTGTTGTAGTTGTAGTTGTACTTGTACTTGTTGTAGTTGTGGATGTACTTGTTTTTCTTGTAGTTGTAGTTGTACTTATTGTAGTTGTAGTTGTATTTGTTGTAGTTGTAGTTGTACTTGTACTTGTTGTAGTTGTAGTTGTACTTGATGTAGTTGTTGTACTTGTACTTGTACTTGTTGTATTTTTAATTGCACTTGTTGTACTTGTAAATGTACTTGTACTTATTTTAGTTGTACTAGTTGTAGTTGTAGTTGTACTTTTTCTTGTTGTAGTTGTAGTTGTACATATTGTAGTTGTAGTTGTACTTTTTGTAGTTGTAGTTGTAGTTGTTCTTGTTATATTTGTAGTTCTGTTGTACTTGTTGTATTTGTATTTGTACTTGTTATAGTTGTAGTTGTACTTGTTGTAGTTGTAGTTGTACTTGTACTTGTTGTAGTTGTAGTTGTACTTGTTGTAGGTCTAGTTGTACTTTACTTGTTGTAGTTGTAGTTGTACTTGTTGTACTTGTACTTGTTGTAGTTGTAGTTGTACTTGTTGTACTTGTAGTTGTGA
>JAWDGP010001486.1:0-200000 GCA_033675545.1 Elysia crispata
CAATTAATCCATGACCTAGAAAGTTACAACCTGGACGTGCTGTGCATTCAAGAAACTAAATCAAAGATGGCGACAGCAGAGTAATAAGAGAGGAAACCAACTGCTTTGTTTTGAAAGCAATTCTAAACACTACGGTTGTGGCTTCGTAATAAACAAGAGATTTTCAAAAAGCATACATCGTTTTTGGAAAGTTTCAGATAGAGTGTGTGTACTGCAAATTAAACTAGAAGAAGTGGTATACAAGAAAAGCAAAACTTCCCCTCTTATATCCATTATTAATGTATACGCCCCTACATCACAAAGAGCAGAAAAGTACCCCGACGAAATTGAGCAATTTTATAAAGATTTGAACGAAACCTTTACCTCTATAAGAAAAAGTGAGCTTGTTATTCTAGCAGGAGATTTTAATGCCAAAGCAGGACAAAAACAAGGTGAGAAATGTATAGGAAGATTTTCAAAAGGGAAGAGAAATTCAAACGGAGATAAACTAATAGAATTCTGTGAAGATAATAAACTTTTCATTGCAAATAGCGCCTTCAATCACCCATCCAGACACATAACAACATGGACAGGACAGAGGCGAGACAAAATTACAGGCAAACTTGTGAATATATTCAACCAAATTGACTACATAATTGTTCCAAATCGACAGAAACATTTATTAACCAACGCAAGGTCATACGCTGGAACAACTCTAACAAGCGACCATAAACTGTTGAAAACAAGTTTAAAAATAGAACAATACAAATTATGGAAGGCAAACTACACAAAAGGAACACCAAAATTAAACGTGTCAAAACTACCCGATCAGATACAAGAATACAAGGAGGCCATCAACACACATCTAGCAACGTTAGACAAACAAAACTCACCAAATGAGACCTGGTATAGAATACAAGACATTTTACGTAGTGCAGCACACACGACGGTAAGTACACAGGAAAGACACCAACAAAACCGCGAGCCTAGCAAACAAATATCAGAGCTGTCACGAAAACAAAAAGAACTAAGAATCAAAAGCCAAAACACGTCGGATGAAGAGAAAAAAGCAGAGCTCAAGAAAGAAAGGAACAAAGTGTTACATGACATAAAAAAAAGTCATAGAAGAAAGAGAGAGAGAGAAATAGAAATTAAAATAAGCGATATTGACACAGCACAAAATGACACGGCCATGTTCAAAGCTGTCAAACTACTAAACCTAGATAGAAAATATGAGGCCATTAAAGTTGAAGACGAATCGGGAAAAACTGTAGCACACCCAAACGAAAAACTAAACATCGTCACAAACTTTTTTGAGAGTAAATTTCAAAACCCAAATAAACCATTCATTGAGGCATTCTTCGGTGAACCTAGAAAACTAAAAAAAGCCAATAACAAAAGAAGAAGTAAGAAAAAGTATAAACAAACTTAATAACAACCGGGCACCCGGAAAAGATGGCATTCAAGGGGAGCTTTTAAAATATGGACCAGAGTTCTATATTGCAAACATTATTAACGAGTCCTTCGAAAAACATGAAATCCTTGACATCAACGCGGGCGAAATCATACCGTTACCAAAGCCAGGAAAACCAAAAGGCCCGCTAAGAATCTGTGACCAATAACACTGCTAAACACCATCCGAAAAACACTTTCAACTATCGTACTTGAGAGAATAAGACCACATGTAGAAAAATACATCTCTCATAGTCAAAGCGGTTTTCGTCCAAATAGAAGTACAGCAGACTAGTATTGACACACAAATGGCTGGCCGCAAAGACACTACAAGAAAAGATAAACATAACAATTACTGGGATAGATATGTCAGCAGCCTTCGACACAATAGACAGAGCAACCCTCCTAACATATTCGAAAACCATCATCGAAGAAGACGAGCTGAGATTAGTGCGGTTCCTTCTAAGCAACACCAGCCTAAATATAAGAATAGGAGGAACAAAAAGAAGAAAAGAAATTTACAAGTAATATAGGCACACCTCAAGGAGATAGCCTTAGCCCGATCCTGTTTGTGGTATATCTTGAAAATGCTCTCAAAGAAGTCAGACTGATACTTCCTGAATCCGAAAAGACTCTTCCCAATGAAATAGCATATGCAGATGATGTGGACTTCATAGCACGAGAGAAAATAGACGTACCACAGATACAGAGGGTTCTAAAAAGATACAATCTTGAAGTTAATGTCCAAAAAACAGAATATACAATACTGGACAGAAATGAAAAAAGCTGGAAAAACACTAAAAAAAGTCGGAACCCTAATTGGAGACACAGAGGATGTACAGAGAAGAAAGCAACTGTCCACCGCAGCCCTAGCCAAATGACAGAACGTGTGGGTAAGAGGCGACAAACTTAAGAAGAAAACAAAACTGAAGCTGTATAGAGCACTTGTCAAATCTGTCTTAACTTACACTGTTCTGAAGGGCACTAACACAAGCTGAAGAAAGAAATTGGATGCGTTTCACAGAAAACAGCTGAAGCGGGTTGTTGGGACAAGATACCCACTCTTGAATGAGAGCCCTTTAATGTGTTTCAAACCGTATAAAAATATCTTTCTTGTGGTAAGAGCGATAGTCATTTGAAGACAGCTAGGTCGGATCGGCCGAGCTCGGCGCTGCCGCGAATCGGACAATAATTTACAAAAACTGACACCTTTCACACGCTCTTTAATAGACCTATCGGATATTTTTTCATGCCAAAGTTATATAAAAGAAAAGACAATAAATAACACAACATTTTGATATGGTTTTTATTGAAAAAATATTATTAATGACGATAACACAACACTTTAAAAAAAGGGTAGATCTACGTTTTTCATGCCCGGCCGACCATTTTCCAGTCGGCTAACAGCTCAGTTTGGAATACCTATTTAAAATATTTTTAGTTTTTAGCTGTAGGACGTTGAGGACACTGAAATTCAAGCCAGCATGGCGACTTTATTCGGTTCTTTTCGACTCTTACAATCTTGTAATCATTAGCTATCACCAATGGTATTCTAGTCATCTTCGTCGGCAAAATCGTTCTTCCGGTTGTTGTTGTTGTTGTTGTTGTTGTTGTTGTTGTTGTTGTTGTTGCTCTAAGTGTTGTTGTTGTTGTTGTTGTTGTTGTTGTTGTTGTTGTTGTTGTTGTTGTTGTTGTTGCAGTTGTTGTTTTCCTTCTTCTTCACATTTGACGAGTACCAGAATGACCAAAGAGAGGTCAAAGAAATTATCAGTTTTTGTTCGCTACACTAATCTAAAAGAGTTACCCCATGTTTCTAGAGACAGAACACTAGAATTCGATTCTACAGGGATGATCTTGTTTTATTATGCTGATTTATAGAAAATGAAACACATGAATTCGATCTGCAGTAATCAAGATGTATTATTATGTTAATTCATGGAGATCTATACACTTGAATTCGATTCTATAGTGACAATGTCGATTTATTATGCAGGTTTATGGAGATAGAAAAACTAAAAATCGATTCTACGATAATGATCTAGTTTTATAATGCTGATTTATACGATAGAAACACTAGAATTCGATTATACAGTGATGATATTTTAGTACTTTGCAGGTTTATGCAGATTGAAAAATTAGAATTCGATTATACAGTGATGAACTCGTCTTATTAAGCTAGTTTAGGGAGATAGAATCACGAGAATTCGATTCTACAGAAATGACCTTCTTTTTTATGCTAGTTTATGAAGATAGAAACACTAGAATTCGATTCAAGAGTAATGATATTGTTTTAATACAAAATTTTGCTATTTATGGAGATAGAAAAAATAAAATTCGGTTCCACGATGTTGAAATTATGCTTTTTGTAGGGATAGAATAACTACAATTCGATTCCCCGCCGGCCATATTGAAATTACGCTATTCATAGAAATAGAAACTTTAAAATTCGGTTCCGCAGCGGCCTTATTGAAATTATGCTATTTCTAGAGATTGAAAAATAAAAATTCGATTCCCCGCCAGCCATATTGAAATTATGCTATTTATAGAGATAGAAAAACTATATATATACATTATTTGAATATTTGAATTAAGGTATTTATAAAGACACAAACACTACAGTTCGATTCCACGGCGGCCATATTGAAATAATGGTATTTATAGATATAGAAACAGCAGAATTCGGTTCCACGGCGGCCATATTGAAATTATGCTATTTATAGAGGTCGAAACATTAGAATTTGAATCCACGGCTGCCATATTGAAAATTTTCTAGTTATAGAGATGTAAAAATTACAATTCGATTCCTCGGCGGCCATATCTAAATTATAGTATTTATAGAGATCGAAACACTAGAATTCGATTCCACGGCGGCCATTTTGAAAATATTCTATTTATAGAGATAGAAAGATTTTCTTTTTTGATTCCACGGCGGCCATATTAAAAAATTCTATTTATAGAGATGGAAAAATTATAATTGGATTTCCCGGTGGCCATATTGAAATTATGGTATTTATAGAGATTGAAAAATGAAAATTTCACGGCTGCTATATTGAAATTATGCGATTCACAGAGATAGAAGCACTAGAATACGTTTCCCCGGCGGCCATATTGAAATTATGATATTAATGAAAATAGAAACACTACAATTCAATTCCCCGGAGGCCATATTGAAATTATGGTGATTAAAGAGATGGAAACACTAAAAGTCGATTCCTCGGTGGCCATATTGAAATTTTGTTGATTATAGAGATAAAAAAATTAGATTTAGATTCCTCGGCGGCCATATTAAAATTTTGAAATTATCCTACTTATAGAGATACAAACAGTAGAATTCGATTCCCGGCGGCCATATTGAGATTATGGTATTTATAGAGATCCAAAAATAATAATTTGATTTCCCGGCGGCCATATTGAAATTATTCTATTTATAGAGATCGAAAAATTAAAATTTCACGGCAGCTATATTGAAATTATGCGATTTACAGAGATAGAAAGACTAGAATTCGATTCGCAACAAATGCGATTTATAGAGATAGAAACACTAGAATTCGATTCCCCGGCGGTCATAAAGAAAATATGTATTTATAGAGATAGAAACACTAGAATTCGATTCCCCTGTGGACATATTGACATTAAGCTATTTATAGAGATCTAAATATTAGATTTGTATTTCCCGCCGGCTATATTGAAATTATGTTCCTTAAAGGGATTGAAAATTTAAAATTGCACGGCACCATATTGCAATTTTGCGATTTATAGTGATAGAAATACTAGAATTCGATTCCCCGGCGGCCATATTGAAATTTTGCTAGTTATAGAGATTGAAAAATTAGATTTGGATTCCCCGGCGGCCATATTGAAATTTAGCTAGTTATAGAGATCGAAAAATCACAATTCGATTCCTGGCGGCCATATTGGATTTATGGTATTTATAGAGATAGAAACACTAGAACGCGATTCCCTGGTGGCCCTATTGAAACTAGGGTATTAAAGAGATAGAAACATTAGAATTCTATTCCCCGGTGGCCATATTGAAATTTTGCTGTTCACAGAAATCGAAAAATTAGATTTGTATTCCCCGGCGGCCATATTGAAATTATGCTATTTATAGAGATGGAAAATTAAAATTCATGGCGGCCATATTGAAATATTGTGATTTATAGAGATAGAAACACTAGAGTTTTATTCCCAGGCGGCCATGTTGGATTTATGATATTTATAACGATAGAAATAGCAGAATTCCCCAGTAGCCATATTGACATTAAGTTATTTATAGAGTCCGAAACACTGGAGTTCGATTCCACGCCGCGATAAAGAAATTATGCTATTTTTAGAGATCGAAACACTAGATTTCGATGATTATTACAATTCGACTCCCTGGGGGCCATATTGAAATTTTGCTATTTATAGAGATCGAAAATTAAAATTTCACGGCGGCAATTCTGAAATAATGCGATTTATAGAGATAGAAACACTAGAATTTGATTCCCCGGCGGCCATATTGAAATAATGATATTTATAGAGATGGAAAAATTATAAGTCGATTTCCCGTTTGCCAAATTGAAATTATGTTATTTATAGAGATCGAAAAATTAGATTTGGATTTCCCAGCGGTATTATTGTTTTCATGTTATTTATAGAAATAAGAAAAAATATTTTATTATTATGCTAATTTTTAGAGTAAACAAAAATGAGAATTTGATTCCTCGTCATCCATATTGGAATAATGCTATTTTTAAAGATAGAAACTCTAGAAGTAGGTATTTAGAACTAGAATTGGATTCCTCGACGGCCATATTGCTATTATGCTATTTATAACGATAGAAAAATCTAAATTGGATTCCCAGGTGGCCACATTGAAATCATGCTATTTATAGAGGTAGAAAATTAAAATTGGATTCCCCGGCGGCTATTTTGCTATTTTGCCTTTTAAAGAGATAGGGGAATCCAGTTTAATTTTTCTCTCTCTATAAATATACATGGCCGCCGGGGAATCTAATTTTTAACAGTCTCCCTTTTTGGGCTTGTTGGCTAAGTTGAAAATTATTTAATCAACGTATCTTGCGTTGTTTTAGTGAGTCCTTTCCTAAGTTATCTTTTCTCTTTTTTTTCTGCTTGTGTGTCAGTAGCGATTCCAGTGTTTGGAAAGTCTCCGTTCTATCCTCCTCGTCTGTGTCATCTATATTGGAGTCGTTTTCATTTTGTCGGTCAGGGCTTCTGTGTTACAGTTTCCAATTTTTGGGTCTTCTTTCTTTCCTATGGTCGAGGCGATTACAGTGTTCTTTATGCTTTCCTCAATTTCTCCTCTATCTTTTTCATTCCTTTCAACTTCTACGTGTGTTTCGTCGGTTGTTCTTTCATGCCTTCTTTGTCTTGTGAGCTTTTCAGTTATACCTCGTCTCCTCCGATACTCTCTCCGCCTGAGAGCGCGCTCACATAACTTCTCGTCTTCCCAACACACTTTCTACTTTGTCCTTCTCTCCCCTTCTTTTCGAACATTTGGAGGGCCAATGTCCAGTACTATTGCACCAGCAACATTTGTTTGACCGTTTTACTGTCTCCAAAATTTACCTCTATATAATGGGGTACGTTTTTGGGTCGGTGTAGGGCACCGTTACATCTTTTCGACCCCTGTCTTTAGCTTCTTCGGGTCTGCTCACTGCTGCCTCTTACCCTAAATTTCTCTTCACAATTTTCTCTATGGCTTCTAATTTTAGTTTGGGTGGAGTCCATAATATTTTTATATTTAAGTTTTCTTCTTCTCTTCTTTTAAAATGCAAAGAGAAAGGTTGATCGAAGACTGTTTTTGTTGTGTTTTTTTAGTAAGTCAGCTTCAGGTTTATTTGTCATAAGGAGCCACCGTGTAGGATCCTCAAGTCTATAAACTTGGTAAAAATTATCCTCTTCTGGCCCGGCTGGTCCAGTCGTTCTATTTAGAGTTATTTGAATATCATCCTAACTACACGGGGTAGCTCTCTTTCCTATAACAGTTATTACAATTTTATTTGTGTCAAACTCGAGATTGTCTATAAAATTCTCTAGAGTAATTTCCATAGCTACTTTGGCTCTTGAATGGTCCATCATCTCTAAGTCATAAAGGGTGGCGGCCAATTTCTCATTGTTTCAATAACATTTCAATCCCGATATAGATCTAGATAGACCGAGAACACGAAAAGACACTAATTAAGCTAATTCCTTCCAATCGAAATTTGGTTATATAGCGAGAGGTAATAATTAATGTTTTATTCGTATATTTTTGTTTTGAGAAATTATCTTAAAACCCAATTTTTTTTATTTTTTTTTTAAGCAACCATCAGGGAGTGCTATGCCGGTTGGCGTTAGTGGCCATCTACCTGCTTAGTTCTCTTTTCTCACTTTTCACAATAAATATTATCTTCTTAGCCCCTCCCAGATCTTTTATCTCTATCTATAATTATCTCGGTCTCTTTGGAGTAATCGGTCCAATCGTAAAGATTTGTTCCAACTTCAGTTAAAAAGCTTATTGCCCACTCACTCAACCCCCCTCCCCCCCCCCCAAAAAAAAAAAAAAAAAAAAATGCCCAACACGTGCCATTTGTGTTATATTAAGAGAACACAAAAAATTAAAAATTCAATATATGCAGCCGCTGAGCCAGCTATATCCTGCTTGGGTAAATCAAGATGAGACATAACAGTGGAAGCAAAGTGCCTTTCTAAAGGAGGTGGAAATATAACAATAAATAATGCTACGGACAGTTCTCATAGCCAAGATGAATATTATGAATATTACTAAAATAATCGAAAAAAAAAATCTTATGAAAAGGATATATACGTGGTGACCTATGGGCACATTTTACTCCGGTCTCAAATTCGATTTTATTTTGATAACATGGTATTATTTTGATGATTTATGGAGATCATTTCGATTCCTCAACATTGGTAAGAAAGAAAAAATCGAAATCAATTCTACCGTTTTGATATTTTTTTTTATTATTTTGAATTCTATTCTATTGTAATGATATTTTGTTATCATGCTTGTTTATAGAGATAGAAGTATAGAGGTTCTTTTAACCCCTATTTAATTATTCATTATTAATTCACCATCTATGTGGAAGTTGGCTATTCCATATTATGTTCCCAACACATACCATCTACGCATTGTCAATTCCGTAATAGAGTTTATGTCTCTATTACTTTAAATGGAGTTCAATATTTCTTTTGTATAAAATGACGGATCTTAAACTCTGTACAAAGTGCAATGAATTGAAATCACTTGATGAATACCATAAACATATACGAAAACCTTTGGGTTTAAACTCTCAATGTATTGAATGTGGGAGGTATTTCAAACAGGAACATTATCACAATAACAAAGATAGATAAAAAGAGTGTTGTCCAGATTTCAGAGAAATCCAAATTATAAAAATATACCAAAAAAATTTTTATAATACATATTGTTTCCTAAAAAGGACACATAATACAGTCTTTTAAAAATAACATCAATGGACTTATGTTTATGATATAAACGAATACGACATTTTCATTGAAAGAGATAATACATATAACGGCATTGCCTGTTAAATCAACCTTAATCTGTGTGACTTTCAGCTTGATTTGCATTATAATAAAGCACAATTGATAATTGACATAAGATTTTTTTTCTAACATTCATTAATTAGTCTTTTACTCCAGTTAATATATTTTTCCTGTGCTCTTTAAAAGCGTTATTAAGAGAAATAGTGACTGGATGATACGAAAACTTTGAAGATTCAAACAAGGTCCCACGTTTTACATTTGAAAAGGAATCACAAAAAAGAAAGATTAATATGGGGGTAAAACCTGAGCCTAATAAAGACTAGATGTTTATCAAATAATTATTATAAATATATAATTATTGTATACGAAATAATCAGATATAATTTATATAAAGATAGTTTATAATAAGAATTGCATCAAGAACTAACATAGATTTTGGTAACTATCTAAATTGAACACATTTTACAGATTTAGAAGAAAAAGTGAAATTGAACATTTTTAGAAAATCTATCTAATAATACAAAAAATATAACTGACCAAACGTTTCTTTTTTTACGATTAAACCTATTATTGATTAAAGAGGATGTAGGAATTCTGTCTCCCAGTCAAGATTATCAATCATTTTCCAGGAGAATTTTTTGCATAAAGGAACAATAATTTTGTTCACTCATTCATAGACACATTCCAGGATGTGTTTCGTCGTATAAGTTATTACGACTCATCAGTGTGGCTATAGAGTATCAGTTTATTCAAGTGTCCACCATTCAGACAAACTTGTTATTCCTGGATCGATTTAACAGACAAAATCATGAAAGTCCAAAACGGCGGCCACCTGAGAGGTAGCCTATGGATCGAAGAGCTATGTTGGACCGTGTTTTCTCTGTGAATCACCTCTGGCTTTACCTGAATCTAGAACAAGACAGTGTTGAGGCAACAAACGTTGGACCTTTTTCTCAATCCAAAACTAGGGCAAGTGTTGATGCATCAACACTTGACCTATTTTAATCCAAAAAGAGAATAAGACTTGAGGCAACAAACGTTTGTATCTTTTTTAAATACAAAACTAGGGCAAGTGTTGATGCATCAACAGTTGACCTATATTTTCAATCCAAAAATAGAATAAGACTTGAGGCAACAAACGTTTGTATCTTTTTTAATCCAAAACTAGGCCAAGTGTTGATGCATCAAGGTTTGACCTAATTACTTTCGTTAGGCTGAGATTTTGTTCATTCTTGCATGATATCCTTGAGCTTTCACCAAGAAAAACTTGCTCCATTAAAACCAGTTTCAGTATTGAAAAAAATCATCAACATGTAAAGCCATCTTAAAATTAATACAAAAGTATACAAATCCACACTGTAAGAAAAACACGTCCTCTCCATGTTAGATTGAAAACGAGTTGTTTTGACTGTGTAGAAGTTGCTCAAGGTAGCCTTAAACAAACGTCATCGTAAGTAGTATACAGAAGGGGAATTCTGGAACAGATTGCACATAAAAGGTGCAGCCAATTTCTTCATGAAACTGGCCCTGGCCTCGTCCCGGCCTCTCTGAATAAGCGCTTCCTCGTCGAGAGTGACCGCGGCATGCGCCTTTTTTGTCCTAGCCCGAATCTCTGCCTTCATCTGGGTATATTTGTGGGCTTCATCAACAACTGTGCGGAATTCATCATCAGTGATCTGACCATCTGTGAGTGCTCTCGAGACATGGGTGGATATGGAGTTGAGTTTACTGCCAGCAAGAATCATAATTTCGTCGTGCTTTTTTGCCTTCACCGAGAGCCGGCGGCTGACAAATTTACCGGTGACACCAAGGAGTCCGCAGCCCAAGGCTGCAACCTCAAGCCCCAGTACAACCGGGGCTGCTATGATCGTGGACAGGAGGCCCACACCTCCAATGCCCATCCCCACACTGGCTGAGAGTAGCGCCGTGTCGACAGCATCTACAGCGTTAATCCCGCGCCGGTATTTCTTAAAGAGCTGGGAGTGTCTATCTTTTTCGTCTTCGAGGTGATTACGAAGTCGCGAGATCTCCTTGAGTCGGAAGTACTGATCTGGCCGTTGCGGGGTGCCGCCGGCAACATTGCCGTCATCGGGCAGCTCTGGGTAGAGAGCGCCCGATGGGGCTGTTGGAATCACTTGCTTCATTGTATTTTACCACCAATGTGTCATCTACAAGTCAAGTTCAATTAGGAGGGAGACCACTGCGCTCGCGATTTCGGGGGTGGACGAGGCTGATCTAAAGTTTATTTTGTCGCCTTGCTGCAGCGCCAGAGGGGTTGAAAATATAAAAATACCGCAGGCTTGGCCCGGGGGCTTGATCGTACCATATAACGGGTTTTCCATCCCGTTGACCGAAATATTGACAAGGGCGGCGGAGATTAAGTTGTGAGGTGCTGTTGTCGACAGCCCCATACGAAGGACCCTACCTGCGGCCATCATGGGGTAGCCCCCATCTGCAAGGCCCCTAGCTGCATCGCTGCCAAATGACCACTCGTATCGGTTATCGAGCATAGACCGTTTCTGTTCGGCCCACACAGTTATCATAGGCTTACGCCTATCTACCGCGGCTTCGAAAGCATCAGCCGCCGTTCTCACGACCTGGTTCCATCACCTTTGTACGGCCGTAGTTCTCTGGGCAGCCCACGCACCAGTTCCCCCCCCCCCCCCCCCCCCCCCCCCCATGTCCAGATCACCACTCATGGTGTCGCCCGTCTTCAGGACACGGAGGCCGTCTTGTGCATCTACGTAGTCTTTTTTAGCATAATCAGATAGGACTTCGGCCAGGTCAGGCCCGCGGCTGATCCTCTCGCCGAAGATACTCATTTTCTGGCGACGAGTTCAAGCGTAACGTGTATCGGGAGATCTTGATTGGAAATTGCTTTTCCAGATGCATCCCTAATGGAGACCTTTAACTCGCCTATCGTACCATCTCGAAGGCGCTTATACTCTGAACACTCCATGCGGACCGTGTTTATGTCCCCGAAGGCGTGGCGCCCCAGCCCGATGCCGGCCAGGAGCGTTGAGGGAGCCCCATCAACAATATTTTCGGCCGTGTTTATCTCCTCCAAGTGGACCCACAGCATTTGCCTCGTCGCAAAGTTTACAGGGCGATCCCCCGTATACACGCCGGCGTCGAGCCAGACTCCGCCGAGGCCGTCGTCTAGGCCGAGAAGCGCCAGCAAGCCATCGGATAGAAGGATTGCCCACCCGGAGGCGACTGTTAGGGTGATCAATCCGTTCTCTCCACAAGCCGTTAGCGTGTGGCTGGCCCCCTTGAGAACCTCCTTTAGCCGGTCGAACCCATACAGGCCGGGTGGGATGCTGAGGGTTTCTTCTGGCCCCCCGGTGCTTCTCCAAGAAAACTTCTCCCCTCGTTCGATGTTGTACCACCCCGCGGCGAAGGTTATCGATCGCAAACCATTGGAGAGGCGCCCGTCGCGGTTGTCAATGCACTGGAGGGGGACCGCCTCCCCCCTTTGAATCGTGTGGAACATACCGACCCAATATGAATTCGAAAGCTTTCAAGTTTAATAGTGAAGCCAAGTACCAGCCCGGCCTACAAAAAGCCGCGGCTCGCGATGTAGGCAATCTCGCAGAAGGCCGGGTTCAGATTCAGGCCGACGACCTGCAGAAATGGTTCAGGGCTAAGTATCGCGATGTCTTCGAACACTACCGCCTGCCTAGGATCTATTCAGACGACACGTTCCAGGCTTGGCGTACAACCCGATGCAGTTTTGACAGAACCAGTTAAACTTCGCCGTTTGGTGTTGTGGAGTTTCGACGGAAGACCATTTGACTGTCGCTGATGCCCCTCTGCAGTCCTTCTACCGCTTCCACGCGTACTATCAAATACGCCGTATACTGGAAGATATACAGGCCCGAATTCCCCCGGAGCAGGAATGGAAAGCGGTAAACAATCCTTACGACCGCGAGGGGTACGAGAGAATCTGCGACGAATTCGGCATCTCCCCACACTCTGATTGGAAGATCCGTGGCCACACCCAGGGGCTCGGCCGAGTCTACTTCTACTTGTCCGGGATCGGATATAGCCCAGTTGGTGACGGGGAGTATGACCCGGACAGAATGTCGTTCACACACCCGACAGAACACGGCATTCCCCACGTGGACTACATCGATCAGGATACCGCCGGAGTAGGCACGGCCTGGAAGAATTTCATACTCAATAAGTCAGATGGCTTCACCCTCCCCGGGGTCAATAGGTTGAAGGATAGTAGCCGGACTTACGTGTGGGCCATCCTCACCGCCCAGGCCCAGACCCGCGCAAACATTCTAGGCGTCGGGGTGACGGCCTCAGATACGCAGCAGCAGTTCCTAGAAAACGTTGAAACTGTCATAGCTTCTCCTGTGGACATCCCCTCATCAATAGCCCGTTATAATCAAGCCCTACAGTATGCCCGCTCTGAGGTCAACCTCTCCTTTGGGGAGGGTCTTTTCATGGCCCCAGGCAACATGCTACTCCGCGTGGGTAAGATAGTGGGCTACAATAACTTGCTCGTTATCGCGACCAGTAAACAGCACCTGGACTCGAATATCGGCCTGAATAAGATTGTCGCCCCACCAGACGCGGCAAACGACACCGGCGAACGGGTGCTTGTTAAACCAATGAGCGCCGCACGGCTGTCAGAGGCGACTACCAGTCAGCCGCCAACAACCCCGGACATTGCGGCCGCATCTAGCAACTCGGCCCACGAGGACGAAAAAACAGCCCTCATCGTAGGCAATATTGCCATCGGCCTAGGCCTGCTTTGGTTTCTTAGGTAGAAGCCACTCGCGTGCCGCCACAAGCAGTAAGCCCCCGACAGCCAGAAGAACGGCCCACAGATTACCAGCCAGCCAGACCGCGGTTTTCCCAAGGAGGGACAGGAGCCAGGAGACGATCGACCCGATAATTCCTGGAAGGGCGGCTGCCGCCTTGACAGCGAGCTTCGCAAGGACTCGTCCGAGGCTTTGGAGATGCTTTTTAAGCCACTCTTTGACCCCGCCCTTGTCGGGGGGCTGCGGCGGCTGCGGCGGGGCGGCGCCGCCTCCAGAACCGCCCGTGAGAGCGAGGACTATTGTAGAAATAGTCATCCCGAGTGCCGTAAGGATCGATGCGATCGTGATTCTTTATTCGCTCGGCGAGGGTTTTGTCCTCATGTAGGATCCGGTGCAGGGTTTCACGTATACGGCTGATCTGGGACCGGAGAGCCTCCCTGGTGGCCGAAGCGGCCTCAAGGCGGGAGGCCCTTTCATCCTGCAGTTTACGCAGGCGTTCGGCAATTATGTTTTTAGTAGTCTCGTCAGGGGCCTCTTCTAGCTTGCGTTCTTCCAAGGCGATGTGTTTATCCAGTTCCGTGAGCTTGGCTAGATTGTTTGTGTGTTCCCCCCGGATCGTTTCCAGGGCCCGGCAGACGCCCAGAAATTCGCGTTGGTCATTGGGGGGACGCCGGGCCGTTCTGGCACAGCGAAGATATTTCCCGCGGTCTGAACAGCGGCCTCGACCTTTATAATTGTCTGCCCAAGATCTCCGCCACCTATCTACGAGAGCCTCTGTCTGTTGCGCATCAGCAAGATTTTCTTGAGAAACACCTGATGGTACGCTACTGGCAGCCCATGAGGGCGTTTCATTTTGGGCCTCCCATACGTCTTCGGGAGGGGTAATGAATGAGGTTTCAGCGCCACCGCCCGCGGTGATATTGTCGTCACGAGTAAAATCAATGAGGGGGGTTTCATCGGTAATAACACCGTGCGCACCGTCATCACTGGGACGATCAAAATTTAAGTCCGCCATGTTCGTGTTTTGAAGAACACTGTGTTCAGGTTCAATACCATGGCTTCAAGTGCTTTCGGAAATAAACTGAACCCGTACCGGCGCCTACGTGACCCCCTTGGGGTGAAGGCCACTAGGCAGACTGTTGTGGTGACCAACAACCCCGCAACAGTCGACCAAAACCAGCAGTCGCTGGTTCGCTTTCCCAATTTGGGGGCCGACGATGTCATCGTGCCAGGGACCGCGCGGCTGGCTTTCACAATCTCGCTGTCGTCGACCGACGCCAACAGAACGCTGGTTCAAAATATAGGCCGCGCAATCTGCAAGAGGGTGACCATTCGCTTCAGCGGAAACGAGGTTATGTCGATCGATGATTCAGACGTCTATTACTGCTACCAAGATCTCTGGAAGACCGCCCGTGAGCGCGAGAACGCGCAATATCAGGGTATAGACACCACCGCCGACAGCAACGCGACCAAGCTTCGTGTCGGCGCGGGGGACGCCGCAAACGTCCCCGCCGACAAGGCCATTTCAGAAGCGTACGGCAACAGGTTCTTCGTGCCACTCGACTTTGAAATTCTAGAGAGTCACATGCCGTTCTACCAGGCGGGGCTCGGAGACCGGCTGGAGTATGAACTCACGTTTAACGAATACGGCTCGACCATGCAGGCCACCGCCGCCGCTGGCGGCAGCTACACGGTTGAAAACATCAGTCTAGAGTTCGATAAGGTCACCAACGCCGAACTCGCCCGACTAATCCGCTCCCAGTACGCCAGCCGCTTGGCGACCCTCTACGAGCGTATCCTCCGGCACCGTAAGCTCTGCCGAGATAAGAGCGACACAGTATGGAACATCAACATCAACACCCCAGCGCGCTCAATGAAGGGACTCCTGCTGCTCTTTGTGGACCCCGCGGCTGCCTTCCAGCGCGACACGGAGGCCTTCTACAACCCCCCGATTACGAAAGTTGAAGTTACCATCGAGGGCGTCCCTAACGAGCTCTATGCGCAGGGCCTGCGCGCATACCAGCAGTGGGACGAGGCCAGAAAGTTTCACGCAAGCGGCTCCAAACGGCACCCCATGGTAGGTATGGTCGCGAAAGACCTCGCCCTGGCGGATGTGTCTCTCCCCGAGTACCTCACGAGCAAGTACGCCCTTTGGCTTGACCTGCGGTCCAGTGATGACGATCAGCTCCACGGCACGGGGAGACGAATCGAGAACGCGTCGGAAGGTGTGACGCTGCAGATCACGAAGAAACCCGAGGCCGCCGGCGTATTGGATGTTTACGTCTTCCTCATCATGGATGCGCAACCAAACCTGGAGGATGGGCGAATCATCTCCATTTTGTATTAGCAGCTTACCGCGCGCCGCCCACGCGGCCGTCATTTCTGGGCAAACAGGCTGCGGGAAAACGGCTTTCGTCCTGGACCTCCTCGAGAAGGGGCCTTATCGCGGAGTCTTCCACCACATCGTCATACTATGCCCCACCATCCGGCACAACACCACCTACCAGGGTCGCCCGTGGGTGTGGAGTGACCCCAAGGTGTTTAATGTCGACCCGGGCGAACGTCTGCACGATTGGCTTCGCTTTTGGTATCGCCGTTTCCAAGGCGAGCCGACCCTTTTCATCATCGACGACTGCAGCTCCTCGCTGGCGATGACGAAAAAGAGAGATACCCTCTCGGAGTTGGCCTTCTCCGGCCGCCACGCCCAGCAATCCGTCTGGGTGCTGTCTCAGCGATACAACTCGGTCCTCAAAGACCTGCGTGAACAGACCCAGTGGGTGGCTTTATTCCACTGTAAGGACCGAGACTCTTTCGAGGAGTGCCTCCGGGAGAACGATGTTATAGCCTCACGGGAAGAACGAGTCGACATACGTCGCCGGCTCGCCGAGCAGAAATATGCTATGTTGGTGTTGAAGACTTCACAGCCATCGGCCTATAGCTGCATATCACCTGCTTGACTGATGTTGTTGTTGGTATTAAACACGGCTCTCTCCTTGACCACACTTGTGGTTCTCCTTTGGGTCGTCGGCGAGTATATTAGAGCTAGGCGAGAAATTCGGAATTCTATTTCTTTATTGCATACGAAGACACTAAGAAAGCAGATGGACGATTTGCTCGAAGGATTGCTCGCCGAAGAAACCGCCGGCACGGTCGTTAAACCAACGCCCGCAGCGGCGGCACAGCCGCAGCCTACAACGGCGGCACAACGCGAGAGGCTGGCCACCATCGTAGCCGGGGGGCAGGCCAGACAGTACCTTGGGAAGGCCTGGTCTGTGGAAGAAATCGATGCACTGGGCGACGACGAAATTGGAAAGCTCTACGCCCGCTACGAAGCACGACTGGGGGCTGTCATGACAAAAACTCTGGGGCGCGCGGCTCTGCAGCTGTACACAACTGTGGCCAGTATGTTTCTCCCTATCCCTCCCGAGAATCAAAGGCCGCTCTTGGAGGACCTAGAGTCCGACCCGTTTGTCGGCCACGCGCTCACCAGTACTGCTTGCGAGCTATACTGCCGCTACGGGAAGCTTCTGGCGCCGATCACCGCGGCGCTGACCACGGCGAAGTACTGCCAATTTGGACACCAATGCCCAAGGCGTATAGAAGAAGATGGACTCGAGAGACAGCAATGTGACTCCACCGGTGGAGTCGCCCTCACCGGAGACAGCCACGCCGGCGGCCTCGGCGGAGGATGCCGCGGAGCCGGTTTTGAGGGTGACTGCCGAGACGACGCCGTCACCCAGCCGGTCGTCTAAACAGAAAGACGAGAAGAAGGCTGCCGCGGGAGGTGCCGGCGCCGCCGCCAGGAAAGCCAAGACGGAGCGCCTTGAAAGAGAACTCGCGGCAGCCAAGGAGGCTCTGCGGGATCCAGTGTTCGTGGCCGACCCGGGGCTGACCGCCGCGCATAGCAACGAGGAAGCCGCCCCGCACCGACAAAGCGACAAAAAAGAAGAGGCTGGCCCCACGTTGTTTACCTGGCCTGTAGGCGTACTGGTGGCTGCTGCCGGGGCGCTGGCCTATTGGCCTAAGTTTCACCGCGCAGAACCGAGGCCGCCACCGCTACCGCCAAAGGAGAAAAAGCCCCCGGCCCTGCAGAACAGCGCGGGGTCTGCTCAGCAATTGAAGGTTGCGCATAATCCACATTATATGGAATAACAACACCATGGCTTCGATTGACGGAAAAGCTATAGCGAACACCTTGTATCATGCCGCCCTTGTCAGCGGGTTTGCGATAGGGTACGCAAAACTTGGCCAGATGGCCATCAAGGGGTCGCTGCCAAAACTCGACCTGGCGGCACGCGACGCCGGGCTGCTGATCATGAATGTCTCGTTCCCATTTTGACTAAGGACGAGTTGATTAAACAAAAAATAATCCCCCCTAATATTGCGTAGTAGCACAATGGCTAGCGTCGCGCTAATGGTCGGAGGCGCCCTCGTGAACGCTCTGGCGTTCTCAGGGAGCAACTACCTGTTCTCGAAGCTCGACCAAGGAGATACAGCCTAAGAACAGAAAAGACACGATAAGGCCATGGAGCAGCTGCAGACCGCCCAGGCTGAATGGTCTCAGAAGCGGACTGAACGCCTTGACTGGATCAACAAAAAGCTCAGGGAACAACACCAGGCAGTCCAGGACTTCCACGACGCCGACGCAGCATGGCGCGAGTACACCCGCCTCACCGGGGAAACCCTTGACCCGCTAGGCCCTGAGCCCCAGCTTTCCGACTTCTATACACCGAGCAGCGCCCAAAAAGACCGCGAGATCGTCTTCATTGTCCTGGGGATGGCCGTAACCGGCCTTGTGACATACAAGATAGCTAAGATGTAAGTTATTTATTGTGAGACCCCCAATTTTTCCGGCCTAGATACGCACTCGCGATGGGTTGCCCTGAAGAGCTATACTTTGCAATCGTTTCGGTTGGGCACAGCGCTCGACGTCACAAAATTCCCGGTATCCGCGCAGTAATCGATATCGCGCAGACCTCGTTAGAGCTTTGGCGGTCGAATGAGCGAGCAGCAATACGTTTCGCCGCAAAAGTTTTGACTGGCCCAACGAACCTCCGAGAAACAACTGGGCAGCTGCCCGAGCCCTTG
Organism: Elysia crispata; assembly: GCA_033675545.1. Lineage (NCBI taxonomy): Eukaryota > Metazoa > Mollusca > Gastropoda > Plakobranchidae > Elysia > Elysia crispata. Next base: position 18,810 of record JAWDGP010001486.1, read on the forward strand.
GCATCGGAGTGTTGGAGGTTGGTTGGGCTTCTGGAGTACGTGGCAAGTCATGTCAATGGACTCTCGTCTGTCAAGGATCTATTATAGCCCTGGGGGCTACTGGAAGGGACTCACAGCCGTCAAGAAGCTGGCGTCTGCTGCCAAGGTTCCTGAAGATGTGGCTAAGGACTGGCTGAAGAAACAAGCCATCTGGCAGATTTATCTGCCTGCGAGGCGGCGCATACCGAGACCTAAGTTTGATGTCAGGGTGCCAAATGAGGTCCATCAAGCTGACCTGCTCTTTCTTCCCCACGACCGCGTTGGTCGGCGGACTTATAAGTACGCCCTCACCGTAGTCGACGTTGCCTCGCGATACAAGGAGGCCGAGCCACTGGCCTCAAAAGAGGCAACAGAAGTTGCTGCTGCCCTGTCTCGCATCTACAAACGGGGTCCTCTGAAGTGGCCCAAGCTGCTGCAGGTGGACCCTGGACGCGAATTTATGGGAACAGTTAGCCAACTTCTTGCTAAGCACAGTGTCGAGGTCAGGCGCGGCCGGGTCGGTGGCCACCGGGAACAAGGAATCGTGGAGCGGTGGAACAGAACTCTGTCTGAGAGGCTCTTCGGCCACCAGTACGCCCAGGAGATGCGGCTGCCTGTTGGTGGACGATCGACAGAGTGGGTGCAGCGGCTGCCTGCGGTTGTCTCTGCTCTGAATGGGGAAGTTACCCGGCTGACCGGTAAGCGCCCTTCTGAGGCCATTAGGGCAAAATCTGTGAGCGGGGGGCCCTCTTCTACGGTTCCCGGCCGCCATGTCGGTCTTCAAGAGCAGAAGCTCCCTTCTGGGGTTGGTGTTCGCTTCCTCTATCAGCCTGGCGAGCTCGAGGGCGGTCGTCGTCGAGCAACTGACCCTGTGTGGTCCCTCCAGGTGTACCGGCTCGGACGCTCCGTGACCAAGCCGGGCGAGCCTGTGCTTTATTATCTTGACTCCGCAAGTCAAGGCCCTAGTCGGGGGTTTGTCCGTGAGGAGCTTCTGGTTGTGCCCCCTGACACTCAACTGCCTCCTCCTGGTGTTCTCAAACGTTGAGCAGTTCGTCAATGTTAGCGTTCATCTCCGCTGTCCCGGTCGGTAGGGCATCCCTGTGCCCATAGGCCAGAGTGTCCACCCCGTTTTCTGCGATCCACCGCTTGGAGTCGAAGGGGGACAGCGATACCTTGTTCAGGCGCTGCCCATAGATATGGTGGAGCTCTGATCGCAGCACATCCATGCCGTGGCGGAAGGTCATCTTCTCAAAGAGAGCCTCCCTGTACTGTTTGTGCCTTATGTGCTTCTTCACAACGTACTTTTTCACGTCTTTGGCCTTCTTTATGTTATTCCCGTTAGCCTCAAGAATACTGTACATCTTGGGGCGCAAACCGATGTATTCCGCGATGGGGCGCCCGGCACATTCATCCGTCATCTTCCCGACAACCTTTTTGTTTTCAACGCTGTGCAGAGGGTGCTCGCGTGGGTAGTCAGACGTGTCATAGAGCTCGGCGCACTTGGCCATGTCCCGATAGACGTCCTCCGTCTGGATCTCAAGGAGGAGGCTGTCGGTGTCGGTATAGAGGAGCTGGCACCGGTCTCCGTACTGGTTCTTCAGCTGCCCGTAGTAGAAGTCATACATGAGGGTCTTCGACAGATCTAGAATGCTCATGCCCACGTATACAGGGCGGTTGAGAACTAAACGGCTCTTGTGGACCTGAATGGCGGCGAGGTCGTCGTCGAAGATGCTTGCTCTGGCGAAAGACGGGCTGGCGATGAGGCGGCGCAGCTTGTCTTCTTCGTGTGAGCGCACCAGCTTCACGGTAACTCGCTTTCGCAGGTTCTCCATGGTCTTACCAAAGACAGAGTTATTCATCAGTTTGTAGAGGTCCTTCTCGAAGGCGCTGGTGGCCTGCTTTCGCAGCTCGGTGTTCATCCGATTCGGCCGAATGTAGGGCTCCATCCAGGGACTCTGCTCAAAGCGCAGGGCGCGGTGTACCTATTTCAGCTTCATCCCGAGTCACAAGTAAAGCTGGAGGTTGCGATAGTGGAGCACGTAGTGGTTCTTGTCGCGGAGGTTGGGGACCAGCTTTTCGACCTCGGCGGACGCCACCCCTGCGCCCAGGAGGCCGTGCTGATACTCCAACATCCACTTTTTCTGAACCACCGTGCGCTCTGGAGCGAGCGGGTAGGCGTTGTGCTCATCGTGAAGCTCCTGGGGGTACTCCAGGTCCACCTCGAGGATAAAGCCCTCGGGCCCGTCGGCCGGTTGGTCTTTTATTGTACCAGCCAGCCCATCACAGTCTTCTACCCACCGAAAGCCACTGGTTGGAAGGGGCTGGCTCATGGCCCACCCGTACAGGTTATTCGCGTCAAGGTAGAGTATGTGGCTGTTGGGCTTCTCCGGGTCGTAGCCCTCTACTGCGGGTTGCTCGCCCTGGCGTGGCGCTTCGACACCATCGAGATGCATCCGCTTCTCGATGAAGAGGTGCTGGTCATAGTCTGTGAGCAGCTCCAACTCTACTCCGGTCTTTTTGAGGAGGGCATCCCAAGATAGGCCTGGAATGGTGTAGTAGTTCGCCGGGTCCAGCCCGTATTGTTTCTGGGAGGTCTTTCGAAAGTTCTCAAATACATCGGCAAGGAGCAGCACGTCGGTCCGGCAGTAGAGGTCGGCGTAGTTGCCTAGGGTTTGACACCCGAAGGTCTCCCAGACCCTCTGGGCATGCTTGTAGTCGTCATCATCGATATGCTCATCCGAGAGCTTGGAGTAGAAGGCCTCCTTCGGTGGAAGCTTGGTCTCCTCGAAGCGCTCCCAGGAGTCCATATACTCATAAGGATAGACGCCCTTTCGCATGAGCAGCGTGCGCTTTTGGTGGTCTGGCTCATAGCGGGCTGTGATATGGAAGGCCTCGGGCTTATTTGCGGATACCAGCTTGTCGAGGGAGGCCTACAGGAACTGGGCGCTATCGATGAAGCGCAGCTGCCCTAGGGAGAAACTGATGTATTTCTCTGTGTTGTTGGGGATGCAGCTCATACGCCCCTCCACCTTAGATATCGCCTGCATCAGGAGGTGGCTGTCGTACCCCCGGAGGTTGTGGAAGACCACAGGTATGGTTGTAGTTTTGGGGTCGAGTCGCAATTTGAGATTGCAGGCGCTGTGGGCGGCTCCTCGGTACTTACCGGTGATGTGGCAGAGGTCCCTGACAGAGTCTCCTTCCAGGAGGCCGTCACACACATGGCATCTGCGCGCGGTTCTGTGGGTCTCCCAGTCTGCTCGGGTCATTCTCATGGCTTGGGGGTTCGACAGCGCCTTTTTTATCCCACGCTCCTCCGAGACGAGAGCTCGGAGGAAGTGTTCTGCTGCGCCGCGCCCCCGGTATTCGACAGGCGCCTCTGTCTGCCCGTCGCACCGCACCTTGACATAGCAGTAGCTGCATGCCTCGTGGTGCTCCGTTCGTCGAGTGTTGCTTTTGCTCGGGTCGAGCTCTGGCCCTTCGACTTTCGTGGTGAGGGCTTCGAAATCGGCGTAGATGATATAAGGGGCCGGCAGCTGCTTGTGATGGTTCTGGAAAGTGAACTTGTTCTTGCCCTCCTCTGGCATCTCCACCCGTGCAGCCGTCTGGCCGATTCCCTTGCACTCCGGCCGATGAGCTTCCAGCAGGTCTTCCCTGGAATAGCCATGGAGACAGCGCTCACAGAAGTGTTTTCGCTCCCGATGCTTGCTCTGGTCATAGAGGAGGCGGTTGAGGTCCTTGATCCAGGTGTAGTGGAACTTACCCGCTTTCTCAATCAACAGCAGATTGATCCTGGCCTCCTCTTCTGGCTGCTTGCTGAGGTGGTGTACGATCACCCCCTTGTCCCAGCCGAATACGTTGATGGCAAGGTTGTTCTGGCGCTCCACCTTGCCGATCTGAGAGATGGGTGTGGGGGCATCGATGCCGGTGAAGTCTAGGCCATCTGCAGTTGGGTATTTGGTGGGTCTGTGTGGGTTTTCTGCGGCTTGAAACAGGGCAGATCGGAGGGCCCATCGCAGGCAGTGGTCATCCATGTTTTTGACGTTGACCACCGCCTTCTTGTTTTTCACCGCCGCTGGTAGTGGGATGTAGGATCCGCCCCGGAGAGGCTGATATCGGGCGATGTCTAGCCACAGGGTGTGAACCTGTACTACAGCCCAACCAGATCCTCTTTGGGTCCACTTTTCGAGGGTTTCCAGCAGCCTTGGGAATGCTTGTTGGAGGGCTGTAGTGATCTCGCTTTTCTGGAGGACGGCCTCCTGTTTGTGGCGTAGAACAGGATCTGTATACTCCTCACTGCCATCTGGGTTGACCTTCACGAGATCCACCTTGAGAGCCAGCTGGAATTTCAGCCCCCCCATTGAGGGCTTTGAGCTCCTCCTCGAGCTTCTTCTGGATCTGGGGTTCTACCTCCTCAAGGAAAGCCCTGGGCTCAGCATCCTGCCCTTTGGGCACATCCAGCTGCCAACCTCTCAAGAAATTTCCGAGCGCCCATGGTGCCGGCCTGAAGGTGAGTTCGTTGTTCTCTTCAAACAAGCCCTGGATCTCATCCTGATAGTCCTTCACAGACCTCAGAACCTTGTGGCGGGGAATTGGGTCAAATTCCTTCTCAATGGCCTTCCTTTTCCTCTCTTTTGCCCTGCGTGGCGGAGGAATAGGCCGATATTTACGAGGCTGTAGAGGCCTCAACAAACGCCTTTTCACGGCCTCGGGAATGGGCTCATCCAGGATGTTTTTAACCACATCATGGAGAGTCGACTGGTTGTCTGGCATCTCTGCCAGTTCTGCTCTATGTATTTATCCATAGCTACCGAGTTGGGTGGGTATACCCTAGGCAACGCAAGTCTTCAAATGGGCGTTCGTTCAGCAATAAGCTGTCCTAGAACCGAATCAAAGACTATTCGAGCTTTCCGCTCCAACGCTTTTTGCCGCAGACGGACTTTTTCCCGCCCACACGCCCTACATAGAGGGATGTCACTCTGAACCCCCTTCCCACATGACCTACAAGGCACAGGGACTTTACAGCCCTTGCGGATCTTAGCCAGGTGGATTTTGCAATGCTCCCACAGGCAGCTCTTCCCGCAGACTTCGGTTTCCCCGCTCTTAAGCCAGGAGCAGTGATTGTGACCCTTCATCTTTCTGGTATACCTAAAGCACAGCGTCTATCTAAATGGCACTCTCCATCTGCAAGAAACTATCTGGCTGCGGTATTGGGGGGGGGGGGGGGGGGGGGGGGGCGCCAGGGGGGTGGAGCGGGCCCTTTGTCTGGTCGGACCAACTGGTAGTTGCGCGTATGTAAGTCAGGTGTGTTTTGCGTACATGAAGAATTGGGGTCCGGGTGTATGTAGGCCGGGCGTGTTTTGCGTACATGAAGAATTGCCTCCCGAGTGTATGTAGGCCAGGTGTGTTTGGCGTACATGGACAATTGGGGTCCGGGTGTATGTAGGCCGGGTGTGTTTCGTGTGCAAGTTTTATGTGCAAGCTGTTCCAGAACCCCCTTCTGTATACTACTTCGTAATTGTGCGCTGATTGACCAGCCGATCGGGTGAGCAATATTCAACTGAAGTGAAAAGGCTTGTAAAATTCGCGTCTCGACTAAAATCGACAATGTATGTATCTGAAACTTGAGTTTCTTTAGAAATGGTTTAAAGTTTTGTAACAATTAAAACTAGGAGCTTATATCATAAAATATTTCAAACAATAATATTTCATATTTTAATATATTTAAGTACTAAAAGGTCCTGATCGCCTCCTCTATAGAGTAGGGCACCTAATTGATTGACTGTAACGTTTATGGTTAGTATTACTCCACCTCAACCCACTGCTGCTGCTACTACAACTACTACTACCACCACCATGACCACACACACACATATAAATATATATATATATATATATATATATATATATATATATATATATATATATAAAACAAAGACAGAATAGTGAGTCTTTGGTAGTAATATTTTTTTGTTACTTCTTATTTTGTTAGGAGTCCGGATGCTAGTTAGCTATTTTAACACCATTGAAGTTCGGGCTATTATTTCGAAACAGTTGAAGATCTTAAGCCATTTCATAAAGTATTTTGCGTAAATTTCGAGTAAATGTCCTATGAAAGACGAGTTTACATCAAACTTAAAGGTTATCTTCGAGAAAGATATTAGAAATCAAAGAGCCTTTTTGTGTTAGTTTAAAAAGTTGGAGATAAAACAATGCCTGAATTATTCCTCTTTAGACCACTTTTCTTGTCTCTTTTCCACAACTCAAACTAGCAGAATTGAGCTGTGCCAGACGTTTAGCTCTCACATGTTTACATTGTAATGGTGTTGTTAGTACATTATATTATTTGTAAGATTTCCAGGTTCCGAGGAAAAAAAAGCACACCATTTAACTAGACCTCACACAATTTTCAAGTATTAGGACCCATGTTAAAAGATGGAATGGTCAATTGTTCTCATGCCTTCTCAAGTAAATCAAAAAGCAGATTCAAATGTCATCAGAATCCTTATTCATTGAGCGTAGTAGACTTTATTAGTTCACTCAAAGTCAAACCAAGTGGGTATTGCTAGATGCTCACCCCAGGCCAACTGGCATACTACAGCATAGAAACCTCAGCACAGGACACATACACACACAGAGAGATAGAGTAAGTGATTTGCTGTGTAGAAAAATAATTAGGCTCAGGAGTTAGTAATAACTAAAGTATTAAAGTAAGAATATATATATATATATATATATATATATATATATATATATATATATATATATATATATATATATATATATATAACAAGTTTAGCTTAAAGCAGGTTTGGATAAAAGACACGAGGAACAAGGTCAAAGGTTATCTAGCATTTAAGTAGCCCTTGGTTGAAAGATTATTTTTCACCTAGACTTTGAAATCAGTGAAAATGAATATATTATAGTAACAATTTCAATTTTGCTATTTTTCTATAGAACTTAGAACAGCGTTCTGTAAAAATGCCAACTTCAAATAGGTTAGATTTTTCATTATTAAGGTGTCATACATACGTATCAAATATTAGGACAAGATCCAGGATATTGGAAGAAAACAAAACATTGCACTTGGTATCAATCTAAACCTTGTTTGTAAAAATTGTTTGTTTGTTTTTTTCCTTCTTTTTTTCTCCTTAAAGAACAGTCCGTGTAATCAACTATAACTATGATTCAAAGAAATGAGATGGGTCTCAAAATTATAAAGCTGAAAACTGTTTTCTGAGCTGGTGCTAGGGCCTCTTTTTTTATTTGTTTTCTTCGTGAAGCGTTCTATTAGCAGGTAATAATGCTCAGAATTTGTTCTATTTTCACTTTGTTGATTTGATAGAATTCAGAATTACCAAAGATCTTCACCACTGAACAGCAGGGCTGAGTCAAGAAGAGATCCCATTCTTATCCACTCCCAACACCAGGTCTTGAGCCTATAATGGCCAGACTTAGTGAGATATTAAATACTGCCCATACCAGGTATTGAGCCTGTAATGGCCAGACTTAGAGAGACATTACATACCCCCAACACAAGATGACACCCCATTCTTATCCACATACAACACCAGGTCTTGAGCCTGTAATGGCCAGACTTAGTGAGATATTAAATACTCTGAGCATGTACATCTATTAACCAATAATGTCATACATTTGCTGTTTTCTAACAATTTATGAAGAATTTCATTGACACACAAAACATTAAAGATAACAATGTATTCAAATATACATGATTATAAATGAAATTACTTATCATACTTTGCTTTAGTATCTTACGTTGAACAATAAGAATAGGGAAAAAATGGTAGAAAATTTACAACAATAACACTTTCATATAAACTCTAAGTATACAGTGGAGTTCTTACAAACATTTATTTGAGTATAACATAGCAATAAAATTTCCTTATTTACACTTTACACCAATTCAGAGTTAAGCTTTTAGAAGAATTAGACTCGCGTATCTAAACATCATCTGAATACACAATGTAGAATTCTTTTAGAGGCACCTAGTACTCATGACTACACAATTAAAAGACCATGAAAATACGACAATCTGAAATTTCATTTAGGCCTATTTAAGTAAGTGCTAGCAGCCCTATAATTGAAATCCAGCTGAAAATATATCTGATGGTTTCAGTAATAATCACAAGAAAAAAGCAAGAACACACAAAATGCACTAAGGGTAACGGTAATTTCATATGATGGCAACATTAATACAAACATAGAAAAAACATGAGATGAAATACACACAAATTTAAACACACACAGAGAAAGAGGCTAGATAAGGATAAATATATATATGTATGTAAAAATGAAGAGAAAAATTGACACAAAGTCCTAAAGGTCTTATGATAGAGGAAGTAAAGAGAATGACAGCAAAACCATTTAGGTGAAGAAGGCTTTACCCGTGTCAGAAATGGTTTTGATAAGCTGCTCTTTATTGATGTTCACAATATACAGATGCAAGGTCTGCTCCGACTCCTGAGTAAGAAATATAAATCATTCAGGCTAGCCAATAGTGTACGGTCAATTAAATTAAACGCTGTGGTGGAGCTTTGTCAATAGTTGTGAATAACCGTTAAAAAAAAATAGGCAGAGTGCAGCTTCAAAATGTACAAAACAAAACACGTGAGCTTTCGGCTTCACGCCTTCGTCAGACAAAAACAAGAACAACAAACCACACAAGGACATTCACATATATAAATTTGAAATACAAACTATGAAAAGAAAATATAATTATATATATAGACACTCTAGATATCTAATACCGGTATTCCATAGCTTTGAATCTAGTCACTGCGTTGTCATATTTATTGTTAGAAAACAAATAATATCAGTTTCCTTAAGGAAAACCCTTGTTTGTTAGGACAGCTTGTTAACTTGAGATTGGCACCTCTCGGCATACTAGATAAATCTATGTATACAGATCTAGAATATCATTCATCACTTTGGACTTAATAAATAAGATTGTTAAAATTATTCTAGCTGCCTTGGAAAGAAAAGTGCACAGTATATTCTTTATTAGGATGGTAAAGGATTTTGAATGACTGAAATTTTGTATGGGGATGGCATTATGATGATACTGCACCAATTTTAGACACTGTATCTATATGCATTACATTTGGTAAAACCTACAAAAGAAAGCTCACCCACAATCATTTGTTGTTGGCGCAATTAGATCTTAGTATTTTACTCCTTTTCTCTTATCTTTTCTTCTCTGCATATTATCTTACTTTTTGCTATAATCTAGCCCTGATATCTTCAACTCACAGCTGTGCTTGCTGGGCTTATAATTATAAAAACAAAAACAAAAAAAAATGAATCATCAGTCTTGCAACCAAATACATGTTAGTGTATGTTAGATTTTAGAATTTCAATAATATGTTGGCCCTAAAAATCAATTCCCTACATAAAAATTGAAAAGCTTGGGAGCTTGGTTCAAAATACTTTATTTCAATCAATCCCAAAATGTTAACTGGGACTAAAGAGAGCTAGCTTGACTTATTGAGAGATATGAATATTTAGAATTCAAATTTCATTTGACTGCTATATATATATATATATATATATATATATATATATATATATATATATACTCTCTCTCTCTCTCTCTCTATATATATATATATATATATATATATATATAAGCTCAAATATTGTCATTGTAATCTCTGTCTCTCTATCTATTTATTTATCTATCTATCTATCTATCCATCTATCTATCTATCTATCTATCTCTCCCTCCCTCTCTCTCTCTCCCACCCTCCCTCTCTCTCTCTCTCTCTCTCTCTCTCTCTCTCTCTCTCTCTCTCTGTCTCTATCTCTGTCGCTGTCTGTCTCTGTCTCTGTCTGTCTGTCTGTCTGTCTCTCTCTCTCTGTCTCTCTCTCTCTCTCTCTCTCTCTCTCTCTCTCTCTCTCTCTCTCTCTCTCTCTCTCTCTCTCTCTCTCTCTCTCTCTCTCTCTCTCTCTCTCTCTCTCTCTCTCTCTCTCTCTCGCTCGCTCGCGACTTATATTAAGATATTTGTAAGTAAAGAAAGATATCATTGTGCAAAGTTATTTAATTAAATATAAAGGAAGAAAAGTTTACAAATTAATTCTTTCATATAATGCTATTTGTGTAACTGTCAGTCAATCCCAGAAGTGCTTCGAATTAACCTGCATTAGAATTATTGTTACTGCCCCCTGAGGTCCTCCTTTTCCAAAATTGGCTCGGTGCACCCTTTGGTCCACTTAGAGATTTATCCCTAACAAAAAGCCTCAAGAGTTGAGATAAAAAAAAAAATAGAAAAACGTTTGACTCTGGTGAGCCAGCTCTCATTAGAGTTTAGGACTATTGTCGGAATATGAAGTGAAAAACAGAAATGAAAAGGTAATATGGGGAAAAATGATATAGGACAAGACAAAAAGAGAACATTCTCGCAGTCTCCGCCCAGGATAGGACAGAATGACAGAAATGGGAGAGAAAAGAAAGAGTGAGAAAGGAGGCGGGGGTTTAGACCGTTACAACATACAGTTTAGAGTTGACGATCACATTCGTATCTATAGCTTAATATTAAACGACTTTTACTAAAGATTAAAAAAAAAATAATAATAATAATAATAATAATGGCTGCAGCAAGCAGTGTAAAAATTAAATGTATGTGAAAGTGTAAACCTTGCAATGCTTTAAGATTAAATCAAATTTATAACATTTGCTCAATTTAGAGGTAAAAAAAGCATGACTTATAAAGGGCGGCGGATCAGAGCCAGCTCTGAGAAAGAGAAATGAGGGTATCCTTCCCTCGGCAGGTCTGTGGGAGGTCATTGGGCAAGACCGATTAAAAAAATAAAAACATGTACTGATAACAGACAGTAACAATGTGAGTTGATGATTAAATCAGCTCATTAAACAAAAACAAAAATAAAGTGTGGTGTCTGACAAAGATGTGTGCTTGCTCCAGACCTGTTCTCTCTCTACAGTGAAATGATTTGTGAAGCATAGAAGCACACACAAGAATTAATACAGGAGAGCACAAAGTAAGCAACATGAGATACGCTGATGACGCTGTATTAATTGCAGAAAACAAAAGACTTGCCAAAATTATCAGACAATGCTGGAGAGGAAAGCAGGAGGAAAGGATACGAATTTAAAAGCAAAAAGACAGAAGTAATGGTCGTCAGTCGAAACAATGAATGTGCACAGATCAATTCTTTATTAGCCTAAATTAATTCAAGTACAGGGATCAATGCAAATACTTGGTCACTTTAATGTTAAGAGATGGAAATCACATTAAGAACGGCGCAAGTAAAAAATGAGTTTTCAGTGACTGAAATCAGAACTCACAAATGAATTCATCTCATCTGCATAAGAAGAAGAGCACTGGAGTGTTTTATGGAACCTATCCTTATGTATGGATGTTAAGCTTAGACAGTTTCAAAAACAACTACAAAATTAACAGGAGGCAACAGAAATGTGGTTCCTAAGGAGAATGCTATGAATCTCCTGGACTGCAAGGAAATCAAATTAAACAGTGATACGAGGAGCTGGCACATGATCGCTCATAAATACCATAGTAAACTACAGGCACTCTTTTTTTGGCCATGTGAAGAGAAAAAAGAAACTGAAACATCTTGTGACAACTGGATTGATTTGAAAGGAAAAGGCAGCTGGGGAAAGCAGCGAGAAAAGATGTAGCATGGACTAATAAAGTGGCTAAATGTAAAATGATTGACAGATGCACTAATAGCGACAAGGGATAAAGATGCGTGGAAGGTAATGATCGCCTACTGAAGAGCAGGGCACCTAATTCATTGATATTTTCCATGACTCATCTAAGGATTGCCGTGTTGCTACAAAAAAAAAGATAAAACAGGTATATCCAATAAAGGTAGTTGTAGGCAATATAAACATATATTGCCTTTGTTGTTTGAACGTTGATGGATACCGTATATTTTGGTCGCTGCTCTACATAAAATTATGTATGGACAACCACTGTCATAAAAACAGCACACATTGCAAATTGTAACATCACACTCCAGTCCTTTAACATTTTCAAAGCTGAACCGTACAAAGGACTCAAATCACACATAGTGAAAAAAAAATGGATACATTCACAGACATAGACAACACGTTGTAGGAATGAAATTTGCTTGACAAAAAAGATCTGAATATTAGAAGGTAAAAATAGTGGTCTCACACTCACATGAGGTGTAAACTAACTTTTAAACTACATTTGATTGATCTACAAATGTAGCCCAAAAGTTGTCTTGACCTACAAAGACTTAAAACAAGAACAAATGATTTGGCTAAGCTAATCATTTCAAGATCGTGAGACTTCAGCCTTTTACTTTGGAAAGACAAAATTCGTTCTAACAACAAATTCAAATATTATAGTTGGTTCAGAAATAAACAATTGCACTAAATTGTAAATATCTTTTGGACTATAGGAGGACCTCAATTGCTCATTGTAACATTTGTCGATAAACTTACAAAAGCATTTTTTTTCTACCATATCAAACATATATCAGCTGATTTTGCTTTTTTTTTTTTTTTTTTTTTTTTTTTAATTTAAGTACTTTTCTTCAGAGCAGCAATTGCACTCCCTAAAGACATTGACAAAAGTCTGGTATAATGCTGTGTTTGAAAAGGACACGTTTAGCAATACGTCTATCTATTACTAATTCAGTTATTCCAATAAAATCAGCTTACACATCAAGGGCAAAATCACTTAGCTAGGCTGATGCGTCAAATTCATTCTAACTGCATCACTCTTCAAAACTCAGCAGATGGTAAGGATTCCCTCTCAAAAGCACATAGTCTCAAGTTGTTTAGTCTGCGGCTGGTGATCTTCTCAAAATGAAGAAGAGGTTGAAGATCTCCGTCAGATTATCACTGAAGATGTTGAGAGGAGCAGCTCTTCAGATCCTAGAGGTTTGGCCTGTTTAGGAAGAAATGTAGTTTTGCATGAGAACATTGAACTGAGAAACAGGTACTGAGATATAAAAACATAAGAACAGAGAGAAGGTGCAGAAAGGTCAGTAAATGAAAAGGCACAGGAAGAGGCAGCTGGAAAATAAAAGGAAAATATGAATAGACAGGAACAAAAGTTACACAGAGAAGGGATAGGAAGAGAGAGAGAGAGGGAGAGAGAGAGAGAGAGAGAGAGAGAGAGAGAGAGAGAGAGACAGAGACAGAGACAGGGAAAGAGAGAGACAGAGAGACAGAGAGAGAGACAGAGAGACAGAGAGACAGAGAGAGAGACAGAGAGATTTGACAAGGTATAAAAATATCATGCAGCATATGAATAATGTTGATCAAATAATGATCTGGTGACACTAGCTCAGACATGCCTTTCTGCAAAGAATGTAGCGATCAGCATGGTGATTTTGTCGAGCAGGGCAAACTTGTCGATAATGGAAAAACTGTAAATTCGTGAGACTTCATTTTGTCTTGTTTTGAAATATCTTTTTTCTTTCAATCAGCAAATGACAATTGCATAAGAATGAATTTCTCATGAAAAAAAACCGCATAGATTAGATTAAGATGAAAAATGACAAAAAAGAGAAAGAGGGCAGTCATTGAAAACGTTTGCATACTGCATCCAGGCAAAAGAATATCCAAAAATTGAATAAGAGTTGAAGCAACAAACGCTTGACCATTTTTCAATCCAAAACTAGGCCAAATGTTGATGCATCAACGTTTGACCTATTTTCAATTCCAAAATATAATTAGAGTTGAAGCAACAAACGTTTGACATAGACTGAGATCTTGTTCATTCTTTCATGATATTCTTGTGCTTCTTCTAATATATCATTTTATAACTCGTCATTTAACCAAGAAAAACTTGCTTCATTAAAATCAGTCTTGACATTAGAAAAAAAAAATCCTCAATGCTCATTTCTCTACATAAAGCCATTTTAAAATTAATACAAAGGTATAAATTCACAATAGGAAAAACACGTCTTGTCTGCTCGAATATCCAAGATAGATTGAGAACGAAGTTGTTTTGACTGAGAAGGAGTCGTTCAAGGAAACTATGAACAAACTTCATTGTAATTATCTGCAGATTGACCTGCCGATCGAGTGAGCAATATACAACTGAAAAGGCTAGTACTCTCGTCTCGACTAAAATCGACAATGCATATATACCTGAGACTCGAGTTTCTTTGGAAATGTCTTTGTAACATTTAAAACTAGGGACTTTTATAATGAAGTATTTAAAACAATAACGTTTAAGTTTTAATATATTTAAGTAATAAAAGGTCATGACCGCTTTCGCAAAAGAGCAGGGCACCTACTTGGTTGACTGTAAAGGTTGCGGTTACTATCACTGTTTTACACATACACACACACACACACACACATATATATATATATATATATATATATATATATATATAATACATACACACATGTGTATATAAACGATTAATTAAATAAGTGTCGTGAATATAGAGCTATCTCTCTCTCACGCACGCATTCTGACTTTCTGTTTGTCTGTCTCAGTGTCTGTCTGTCTGCCTCTCTTTCTCTCTCTCTGTCTGTCTATCTCTCTGTCTCTCTTTCTCTCTCTCTCTTTCTCTCTCGCTCTCTCTCTCTCTCTCTCTCTCTCTCTCTCTCTCTCTCTCTCTGTCTGTCTCTCTCTCTTGTACATGCTCTTTATATTTGCTGTACACATAGAGTTTCCAGCCAAGGTGGTGCCCCGTCAGCCTCTGAAATTAGGTGTTTATTGATTTGCATCATTGGAAAGGATGCCTGGTTGTTGATTTTGATACATGTACCTTTTAGTTCTAGTGCCTTTCCTTGACGTCATTCTTACACTATTAAAGCCACCAGTACAGACCAGTGCCCATGCGCAGCTGGAGCAATGACAGCAGAACACCTTCTGCAAACATGTTCACTGTACAAAGTTCTGAGAAAACGCTTCTGGAGCCAGCCCACATCCTGGCAGAATAAGCTCTTTGGATGCCTGGATGATCTGCGCAGAACGGCCATCTTTGCGAGAGAGACCCAAGCTACCATCTTAATGATCGACAACAACAACAACAAAGCGCTGAGCTGGGACAAGTGCTATGGTGGTAGACCACCAAAGGAACATCACGTCGTCTAGAGGTCGCTCGGCCCCAACACATCGTAACCTTCTCCTTGTTACTTACAGTAGAGAGCCAAGACCAATACTGGCCAAAGCCCATAGCCAGGGATTGTAATGCAGCCGGTGTGTATGGATGGGAACCTTTTGATTGGGTCACACCAACAAAGTGCCAAACTCTCCTCTGCACACAGATAGGAACAATATTAATAGGGTAGACCCACAGCCTTCTGGAATATTATTCCAGAGGGCTGTGGTAAACCTCCGTCAGAACTAGAATTTTTCCGAGGTCTCTCGCAGGTCGCTGCTTTTATATCCGTAACCCCGGGCAAGTTGAAACCAATTACGGATGCGGTTCTCGAGGAGCGGTAGTCAATATTTCCTCCCAGCCCGTTAGTCGTTTCGTAAGAGACTGCCGAAGTGTATCAATGAAATGAGTCGTTGCACAGAAGGTTGAAGGGCTCCTGCAGAGAAGGATGACCACAGCTGTTTACGGCCTCTTTAGAATTGCGAGACAACGGGTCAACCCCCACCCTCAATTATCGGTAAACCGCTTAAGGTTCTGTATGTTAGCTACTCAATTGAGTACATCATTGTACAAGAAAGACATTCTACTACTCCATCAACCCAACATACTTGTCTAAACAAAACTATAACCATCTGACCCCGGAAGTACAAATTATAAATATTCATATACACCGTATGTCGTGTGCAATTTTGTCATATCCCGTACATAGAAAAATGTTCATTAGCGGTCAGTGACGTATGGCGTATGGCAAACAGCGAAAGACTTTTTATGTGTGCTGCCTGTTAAAGAGCTAGACGGTAGCGACAGACTTGACAGCAAGAGTAGGCAATAAAGAGGACAAAGGGAAAAAAAGAAAGAGCAAGAGAGTGAGCGTGTGTGTGTGTGTGTGGGGGGGGGCGGCAAGAGAAAGAAGAGAGAAGAAGACGACAGAGAGAGACTAAATTGAAAGAGAGAAAACAAAGAGACAGAACAAGATAGAGTGGAAGAAAGACAGAAAAAGCAAGATTGGGAAAGAGAGATAAGAGATAAAAAAAAAAAGATTAAGAGACGAGAGAACGTGAAAAGCACTTATGATAATTATATATAGAAAGAAAGAGATAAGATCGGGGAGGGAGAGAGAGAGAGAGAGAGAGAGAGAGAGAGAGAGAGAGAGAGAGAGAGAGAGAGAGAGAGAGAGAGAGAGAGAGAGGGAGGGATAGAGAGAAAGAATTTATTTTCATTCCCAAAGTATTGAAAAAGACGTGTTCTGCAAACATGGATTTTCGCATTTTGTCCCTAAAGACCTTGTAGTTAATCTTCTTGGTGGCTTATCTTGTGTCATTTTCAAGAACAATGCCCCTTTGCTCTTTCTCATTAATAATAATATCCATGGCTCAAATAGAACACACGGATTTTTTTAAATGGTGAGTGATGTGAAAATATTTGTCCAATGATCAATAATCAGTATGAGGCATAAGGTTGTGGGCCACAGTTAAGAGGCAACTGTGAGAGGGTGCCCAGCAGCAAGATGCATTGGTTGATTACATCTGCCAAATTGATATTAGGCCTATTTACTGCAGTTAACAATGCGGATAATTTAGTTTAACTTTAATGTTGTCTTTTGGAGGCGTTTTAATTAATATGATTATAAAATTCAGTCAAACAGAAAACAAGAGAAGTGCAACTGACAGTAAAAAGCAAACCCATTAGATTATCCGTGCATTTTTTTTCTTTGATAAAGTTGATGTCGGTCTAGTTAAATGGCCAAGCCATCAAGACAAATTAAAGGAAAATGCTCAAGATTATCACCACCCCTGCACTTTGGCGGCTTGATATAGACTTGTAGGATTATCTAAGGATCTGTTTCAAGTCTCACTTTATTCCGATGACGGTATTAATTGAATTCATCCACTGCTCGGTAACTTTTAGATAAATTTTATTTAAGCGGCTTAAAGTCGTCGGACATTTCAAGCGTCTGCATACTGCATCCAAGCAAAAGAATAAATGCAAGAATAATGATTTGGAAAAATAAATAGATAAAAACGAGATGAATACATCAAGATGAACAACGTGGAACAATGTATGAAATCTGTTGAATTTAAAGGCAGTGTCGGATCTCAAAAATAAATCCGCGCGTCATACTCATGTGGGTACCCCCCCCCCCCCCCCCACCTTTTTCTTTCGGAAAGAAGAACATGAACGAGAAAGACGATGCTGACGGGGATGATGATGTGATGGTTATAACGATAATAATGATAAAGAAGAAGAAGAAATTTGTTTATAGTTTGAACACATCCACAACACGATGATATCACACCTTTTTGTAATTAGGCTATTTTACACCGATCTTAGAAGACCCTTGCCGCCAGTGGAGATATGAAAAGCTGAGGCTCGAACTGGCGAAGGAGTCTAACATGTGGATAACAAGACGGATCAAAGATGTTGGGGCGGATGCTCTAACCCACATCCGCCAGCGCTCCAGAAGAAGAAGAAAAATAAGAAGCAGGGGAAAAGAAAAATGCAGAGGAAGAAGAAGAAGAAAAAGAAGAACCTAAAGTGTCTTGTCGGAATGCGAGGTAGTGTTTTAGAGCACTCGCCACCGTCCGCAAGGATTCTCTTCAAGGGTTGGGTTCAACAACGTCAGAATGTGAATGCATTATCCTTCCAGTTTTCCCCTACCCGACGGGAGCTTTATTTTGCACTCTAAGGTCTGACATCACCATGTCATGAAACGATTATACAATTACCAAACACGTAAAGACTCAACCACAGTCTGTCATTCTTGTGCCTCAGAGGTAAAAACAAGAGTTTTTTTTTTCACAAATGAGCTTCATAAAAAAAAAATAATAATAAAAATAATTCCGGTACATTTTGTAGTCGGTTGCTACAGCACATTGTTAAACTTCGACAGCTCGAGGCTTACTAGACCTACAAGTTGTATTCTTATTGAAAGTAATTTAGTTAGATCTATATATTTCAAGTCTATTTGTTTCTCTCATTGTCATATATCAAACTTTCAGTGATTCTTAGTAGAGCAAAATTTAAAAAAATATAATAATCATAATTAGGCCTATAATAATAATAATAATAATAATAATAATAATAATAATAATAATAATAATAATAATAATAATGATAATAATAATAATAATAATGAAAATAAAAAATTTTAGGCCTATCTCTAGATTTTATTATCTAGAGACTAGATCTAGTTAGATCTAGATTCTAGAATCGAGATTTAAAGTCTAGAGATGCATGATACCTCAAACCAAGATCATGGTATGGAGAGTCTAGATCCTAGATCTAGCTAGAATCTAGCAATGTACATCTAGATCTAGATCTTGACAGTAAAGGTATTTTGAAGTTCTGTTGCAGCTCATGAAGATCCCAGTTGATTCCTGTTTTCAGAATTAGTTTTAAACTAACGCTGTAGATCATAGATTGCAAAAAATTTTCAACAATGTTTTAAAATCTTCCTAGTCATTGCTTTGTAAATTTTTTAGGAGACGTAGATCTAGATCTATACGAGCTGATGACTACAAGGGTATGATGAACGTTGAAAATTCAAATTGCACAGATATCTCAGATAGATTATCTATCAGTTCAAATACAGTAGGAGTAGGCTGGGTCACCAAATTGAAGATGGTTAGTCATATAGTCTCCCGCAAATCTGCAGTTTATTTTTAAAGCCAGGCTGATAAGTTTATGATGAAAGTTCAGCCTAGCACCAAATGTAGCAGGTCTGATCTTATTAAAAGCAACATTTGGCTTAAAAAAAAAAAACAAAGAAATTTTAATGTGCACAATAAGAATTGATATTATATAGACCTTAGAAATGTTACAACTTGAGCACATATTTTATCTGAATGCCCAACAATGCATTTTGGATTTCCATAGACTTTAATAATGTTTCACTACAGTTTTTAAACAGTACAATTATCTCTAAAAGAAAACAAATTTTACCTTAGTTTCAATCAAGAATTTTCAGATACCATTATTTAATACTTGCTGTCCAATTTTAATGTTAAATTTTAAAAACATTTAAAGAGGAGTAAAATCCTGAATGAAAACCAAGTTGAAATTGAATGAATCAGTTTTGGATATCTTGTAACTGTAATTGCTCTCAACACACAGAGCTTGTAGAAAATTTAAGTTGGTGAGCATTCTTTACTTTATACAAAATATGCTTTTTTATTCATCCTTATGCATAAAACTATAAATCACTTGTTGCTTTACTTTGCCTTTAGCTTTGAGATGTTAGCAGCATCATTTATATTCGATGGTAATCAAATCAACTTCCAAATTATATATATATATATATATATATATATATATATATATATATATATATATATATATACCAGATTCAAAGACTTTCCCACTCTTGTCATATTTTTTTCTGATCAAAGAAAGAGAAAAATTGAATTTTCATTGCTAATATGATTTATATATCTCACAATATCTCTTAATCAGACAAAGTACATCATGATATCACAGTTTTAGCTCGTTAACTTTCAGTTATATATCACGTTCTACTTGATGACGATCTTTTGTCTATGGTTCATATCTACTCCAGTTGTGTGGGGACTTCTTTAGAACGTGATTGGCCATTTTACTTGAAACGCCCAGTTTTGTCAAAATTTCAAACATGATAAAGTATGCAATGTTATACACTTTTTGAAAGCTTATGATTTATGGAATCTAATGATGCAAGGGCATTATACAAGGGAAGTATGCTATTAACTCAACAAAATGATAGATATACTTTTTTTTAATTTTTGGTTATTAATTTTCTGCAAAATTTAACTAGAAAAGTTTAACATGACACCAAAATTTACTCTACTAATTTAATGCCTTGTAAAATTTTTTTGCTTTCAACTTAACACGTTTATTCTAAGGTAACCTCATATCCCTGCAGTCACACCAGGCCTGAACCTTTTCCCCTCATAATTCCAAGAATGTGTTGCTTTTTTTTTTTAATTATATACCATAGTCCTGAAAAAAAAACAACTAAATAATTAGGATAAGAGTGCATCAGCATTTTCTACCATAGTATCTGTGCTGAAGCTTGAGTTAGTTGGTGCACTGCAGATCTGCATCTCTTTCATTCTCTTCTAGATTCTAATGTAATTTAATAATAGTGATTTATGTTTTGTACGCATGCACATGTATGCGTGTTGGTATCAAATCCACATTGATGCAATAACAGGATTATCTCATTCATGTATTTTTTTTCTTAGCACATCCATAACTATCTTATCTTAATAAGAATTAAAATAAAATATTTTTATTGTGAGTTGATGTAAAGTAAAAAATTAATCTGTAACCGCAAGGTACAAAGTTTTTTTTTTCTTTTTGCCTGATTAAGTTAAATAACAATATATTATAATATTATGAATTATCATAATGTTCTTTGAGGCAATGTTAATTGTTCACAAAAAAAATTTTCAACTGAAGGATTAATGAGGAAATGAGATTAAAAAGTTAGCTGTAATGTCTGCAACCTTAACTTTCTTTCTCAGGTCTGATTGATACCTTCATTGATAAATGAGTAAAGAGCCTCATCCTCACAGCTGGTGTCTGCTTGGCAGTGTCTGAAAAAAGGGAGTTGTTTTGCAAGAGATATCTTGAAAGCAAGGTAGAAATATAGCGTTTTTAGTTTGAACGTTTGAAATCCACGATCAAACTTGTATTCCGCACATTCATTGGGAAAATGGGTACGATTTTGTAAGAAAGCAGCATTCAAACATGTTTATTTTTTTGACAGTTAGTTTAAAAAGGTATCTTTAGTGTTTTTATTTCACTGTGTTGACTGACTGGACCAGAAATGGTAAGGGTCAAGGTAAGCTCATTGACATCATTCAACTTTGTTTTTTTCGGAATTGCTATTAGGCTCTCTTCGAAACAATAAGACTTTAAAAAAAAAACTGTGGTTTGAGTACAAGTATGCAGTCGCAGATAAAACAGCAATCTCTACTTTGAAGTCATAGCATGTGTTTGGTAATACTAGATGAAAAGCTGAGCAGGTGATACCATGGAAGCACATTCTTACAAAGGACAATCCTGACCAGAGGCATATCAAAATTGGAAGCTTATGACGTTCATCAAAGGCAGGGATTATTATGTGCCTCATGTGGTGCCTCATTTTCATCCTTTATTAGCAGGGAAACCGAAAAAGGCAACTGTTATGAAGAATGTGCACATCATGCTCCAAAATGAAAGTTAGACAGCATATTATATGAATATGCATCACTCAAGAGATAATTTATCACATTCTCTGTCATATATCTTCACATCTTTCAAGACTTCTGCCAGCTGCTTATTTTTCATTTTGAACTTTTACCCTTCTCTCACACTAAGTGCTATCTATTTACTTTTCCTTTTTTCCTTTTGTCACTTTGGATTTTTTTACAATCTGAGTATGGCCTCTTACAGAAGGCAAGAAAGGTATTTATAATGTAGAGCAGGAGAGGGAGTAGGAGGAGCTAGACTTTCATAGCCACCTAAACATGACTCATAGAAATGATGGTGTCTTGATTCTTCATAGACATAGCCTTGATTCCCCTTTTTATTTCAATTTCTAAATGATAACGCTTCATTTACTCTTTGACAAGAAATGTTCATCCACTGAACAAAGTGACGCATCTTTAGACATAGTACATAGATTTTTTTGTTACTTATATTGAAGGAATGATATCAATAGGGTTCGAAAACAAATGAAAATGCAAGTCCCCATATCATGTTCCAGTGATGTATGTGAAAACATGTAAGTTTTTGATACAAATAGATGTAGAAATTTCCACGATAAGGTTAATTTTGACTTAACTGATGATCCTGCAGGTGGAAAGGAAGAACAAAGATTATATCATCATTTATTTGTAAACTTATTCTTAGCATGAGTCTCTTATGGCATCGAGGAGTGCTTGCTGAATAGTGAGGTAAAAATTTGTATTTAATTGGTTCGTCAGTAATTTTCAAAGGCTAAATAAAATCTAGATCTGGGTTGAACAAGAGGGTGGGATGAAATTTGACTGAACTCTGCTGCATCCAGTATGAAACTGCTTATCGTGTCAGAGTGGTGCACTGCATTTAACAAGTTACGAATGAGATGTACATGTTTTAAGAATTTTGTCTTCAAACTTCAGTCCACCAAAAATGCTGATGTCGTTTGAAGTAAAATAGAACACAAGATGTTGTTAAAGGAATAAAATAGTCAGGGGCAAAGATAGAGATACAGATCAGATATAAAAACCATCAGTATTAAAAGACTTTTTTTTAATATATTATTGCATGTAACTTGGCTCATTGCATTTAATCTACAGCCTGGTATTCTATCTCCTATTGTTTGAATTGGTAACTCTTACCAGAGTCTTGTGGTAATTTTTTTTTTATTCAGATTTAATTTTTGTTTGTGGAAAGAAGTCTCAATGTGATTGAGTACATGCTTCCATTTTTCAAAATTTTCAATTGGTCTCAAAATTCTAAAGAGTTGATCCCTTTTTTAATTTTCTTGCGTAAAACATTTTTGAAAATGGATTTTTTTAAATCTCAAATTTCTTGTGGGTCAAAGTGATATATTGTTTACTCTCTTTACTTGAATATCTTATAACTTGAAGTGATTTTATTGCTGAAGAAGTCAGTCAAGTTGACTCAACTGAATCTGAGTGAGGCCTCTGCATTGCTTAATTGTCCTTTAAAGATATATTATGATTGTCCGTGTTATCATTGTTAACACCTCTACTAATCTTAGATTTTAGAGTAATGCTTCATAAATATGTAAAGGCGATCAAGCTTTTTTATTATTATTTTTATTATTATTGTTAATTTTGTCATGATAGTGCGGTATGGTTAAAATTAAAAGACATAAGTCCTCCGTAAAATCAGTGCTTTGTTTAATATACAATAAATAATTGCAAGAAATGTAATTCACATGACTGTTTGATAGAGATGAAGTTCAATACATAGTATTCTCCAGATTTACGAAAAGTAACTTTACAACCAATAATCATATTATCTTGAATCAAGCACAGTAATATAGAATTTATGGTTAACAGTTTGTGTCTCTAGGACTCGTGCTCTATATGGTAATGTAGAATCAATAATGACATTTTTGATTAGAAGGAATCACAAAAATTTTCCACTTTCTTTAAACAAAATTAAAATTGGGATACACTTTACACAGTTGTAGAAAACCTATCATCAATGATTTTTTAGATCTCTTGATTGGAAGTTACTTTAGAGTAAGAATTGTGCTATCTCTCATAGGAGGGAAATATTCTACACAGTTTAGAGCTCAAAGATGCCGAAGAGTTATTTCTGTGATAAGTCTCCTCTCTTTCTAAATCTGCCTGACTTCTTCGAGTGTTATAAGTCCACTGACTAAGCTTTCTGTCTCAACTTTTCATGACGACTATTGAGTACCTTCTCACTCAGCTTAGCTCGCATAGATTGGCTGCTATCTTCACAACAAACCTACAATGAAACTGTGTTCAGTCGTAATATGACTTCGGATTGGAATTCAAATAAGTATCTAGTTCAATAGATTATGTGATTAAAATACAATCTATAATATTGTAATGTATAGATGACTAATGACGTATGCTGACCATGAAAATTATTATTATTATTATTATTATTAATATTATTATTATTATTACTATTATTATTATTATTATTATTGTTGTTGTTATTATTATTTATTATTATTAGCATAGGAGAAGTCGTATGCTTTAAACATTTTTGTATTGAATAAAACTAGAATTTGAATGAATTTGCAATCGCACGTAGTTTTAAATATTGGGTATGCTAAGTGTTTTTAGCTCTTATCTTATTATTAGCTCACATTCACAAGGTTTTGTTTTTTCATGTTCTCTCTTTCATAGGAGGGAAATATTCTACACAGTTTAGAGCTCAAAGATGCCGAAGAGTTATTTCTGTGATAAGTCTCCTCTCTTTCTAAATCTGCCTGACTTCTTCGAGTGTTATAAGTCCACTGACTAAGCTTTCTGTCTCAACTTTTCATGACGACTATTGAGTACCTTCTCACTCAGCTTAGCTCGCATAGATTGGCTGCTATCTTCACAACAAACCTACAATGAAACTGTGTTCAGTCGTAATATGACTTCGGATTGGAATTCAAATAAGTATCTAGTTCAATAGATTATGTGATTAAAATACAATCTATAATATTGTAATGTATAGATGACTAATGACGTATGCTGACCATGAAAATTATTATTATTATTATTATTATTATTAATATTATTATTATTATTATTATTATTATTATTATTATTATTGTTGTTGTTGTTATTATTATTTATTATTATTAGCATAGGAGAAGTTGTATGCTTTAAACATTTTTGTATTGAATAAAACTAGAATTTGAATGAATTTGCAATCGCACGTAGTTTTAAATATTGGGTATGCTAAGTGTTTTTAGCTCTTATCTTATTATTAGCTCACATTCACAAGGTTTTGTTTTTTCATGTTCTCTCTTTTTTACAGATTTTGATATGCCAGCCCTTTAATTTACAGATGGTAAATTTGTCATCTTGCCCTTAAAGTGATGGCAGGTCAAGGGATGAAGCCACCTCCTCTAAAACTGTCAGATTTGAAATCTTTTGATAAAAATGCACTGCGTAAAACAGAAACTGTTATTACACATGCTGATGGAACTCGTGTAATTGAAGGAAAAGATGATCAAGGTATTGCTTATCGACGACCATCTGCATCCAGTCAACATGGCTTTGTGTTGGATACTGCAGAAGATTTGCAAGTGGCAGAGATAAGACCTTTTTTACTTATGGGTGAGTTAGATCCTTGGTTAGTTTTAGAGTGCTTGAAGTAAAAATTTGCAGTGCCTTGCATTTAAAACTTTTGGAAATTTCATGTCCATTACAAAAGAATTCACCACTCTAAGCTAACTTTGGTTCCTCAAATAAAGGTGTTGGATAGTGAGGAAATGCCTCCATAAAGCATGTAGAAAATTTTCAATATTATTATGTTGTTTTTATTTTTTTTTTGTTTTTTTTTTTTTATTAAAAAAATGCATGGTCACACGTAGAATCTTCTGTAGTTTGTACTATTCAGTCTCTCCACCAGCTCCATAAAACACCTATCTTAGTTGGATGAGCTTTTTCCTTCGTAGAGAAAAGACATCTCTAAATTTGCTTTATGTGTAAAACATATACAGTAGAACACAATTAGTTTGAGCAGAGATCCCTCAAACTCATCCGGTTTTTTTATCTGAAATAATAAAAGTAGGGAAAACACAGCAAATTGGGTATCCCTGTAACGCTCTGGATTGTATGCAAGTAGCCAAGAAAACATGAAGCCTTTATTATTTATACTGCGTTAACATAATTGAAAATATTCTAGAAAGCTGTCCAAAACAGAAATCGAGGGTCTGATTGTTAAAAATAGAATGTTCGAACAAGGCTTCCTCGAACATATATATACTCCCCAATGAATTCAAGGAATCCGTGCTTGACTGTAAGTATTGTGCTCATACAAAAATGATCTGAAAAAAAAATTTTTCTCGAAATCCTTATTTGTTTGGTCAAACTTTGATTACAGAGATGCTGTGGAACTGATCTGATGGATTTGTCTTATGACAATAGCAAATAAAGTTATGTACAATGAGGCAAAACATAGATATTTGGAAATTAAGAATTTGTGGATTCCATCAGTTTTACTCTGCTAATTCTCTCTTTTTTTTCCTTTATTATTTCTACTTTTTCACCAAACTAGTAAGAAGTTAAACCACTCATTTGTCACAAAATCTAACCCCTAATATAAAAAGAAAATTAGGTCTATAAAAAAATTCCAATTATCAAATTTTTAGATCTGAAAAAAAAAAAACTTATCATCTACTCTGCTGATAAATCTTTAAGCAAACATTCTATACAGGCCTGCCTCTCTCTCTCTCTCTCTCTCTCTCTCTCTCTCTCTCTCTCTCTCTCTCTCTCTCTCTCTCTCTCTCTCTCTCTCTCTCTCTCTCTCTCTCTCTCTCTCTCTCTCTCTCTCTCTCTCTCTCTCTCTCTCTCTCTCTCTCTCTCTCTCTCTCTCTCTCTCTCTCTCTCTCTCTCTCTCTCTCTCTCTCTCTCTCTCTCTCTCTCTCTCTCTCTCTCTCTCTCTCTCTCTCTCTCTCTCTCTCTCTCTCTCTCTCTCTCTCTCTCTCTCTCTCTCTCTCTCTCTCTCTCTCTCTCTCTCTCTCTCTCTCTCTCTCTCTCTCTCTCTCTCTCTCTCTCTCTCTCTCTCTCTCTCTCTCTCTCTCTCTCTCTCTCTCTCTCTCTCTCTCTCTCTCTCTCTCTCTCTCTCTCTCTCTCTCTCTCTCTCTCTCTCTCTCTCTCTCTCTCTCTCTCTCTCTCTCTCTCTCTCTCTCTCTCTCTCTCTCTCTCTCTCTCTCTCTCTCTCTCTCTCTCTCTCTCTCTCTCTCTCTCTCTCTCTCTCTCTCTCTCTCTCTCTCTCTCTCTCTCTCTCTCTCTCTCTCTCTCTCTCTCTCTCTCTCTCTCTCTCTCTCTCTCTCTCTCTCTCTCTCTCTCTCTCTCTCTCTCTCTCTCTCTCTCTCTCTCTCTCTCTCTCTCTCTCTCTCTCTCTCTCTCTCTCTCTCTCTCTCTCTCTCTCTCTCTCTCTCTCTCTCTCTCTCTCTCTCTCTCTCTCTCTCTCTCTCTCTCTCTCTCTCTCTCTCTCTCTCTCTCTCTCTCTCTCTCTCTCTCTCTCTCTCTCTCTCTCTCTCTCTCTCTCTCTCTCTCTCTCTCTCTCTCTCTCTCTCTCTCTCTCTCTCTCTCTCTCTCTGTATACCGTATATCAAACAACGTCTTACTAGCTAGAGCTCCACAACTCATCCTCTTTGTTCAGTGCATCCCAAACCTGCTGTCTGTTAGTGCTGGATAGGTCTATCTGTTTGAGACTTAAAAAAAAAAGGGCAGATTGCTAACAAATTTTGCCCGCACTACTTGGGCAATACCAATGTGTTGATACACAGCAAAATCCATCTGGGTCCAACCATATTCAGTCGGTCAGTATTGCACATGGGTGTAGATCCACAAAAAAGTAAATACACAAGAACATTGATGCAAATCGACTAACTACTCAACTTTTAGTTCACTAGGTAAAAAGCTACTAGTACACCTGCTTTTACACCTACATAGCGTTACGGTCTGTAGTCATAAAATACCGTACCTGCACAAGTCTTGAGCACCACTGAATTTTCTGTTTGATTTTTTACAATTTGTTATAACTTGATCAAATGAATGTTAATGAAATGGTATTCAATCATTAATTTTTTTTTTATGTAAGTGACAAGTAGTGGGTTTCTTTCATTTGCAATGTGTACTACTGTCACTTACTTATATGTAGCTAAAAATAAGCTGTTTTTATAAATGGACTTTAGAGAAGCACATGAGACTAGAATTTAAATAATTTTTATTTGCATCCAACATTTTACTTTAAATTCACATGAGAGAATAAAGAAAACATTGCACTCGCAATGATGTAAAAATCAGCTTCAAATGTATAGCCAAATGTTCAGTTGGATATTCCTTGCTTGTCAGGCACAGATAACAATATAGGTAGTTGATCAACTAGGCTAGGATATTTTGTTTATCATCATTTCGCCGGTGCTTTAGTAGTATTTTTTTTAAACACAGACCTTCTTGTGCATTTAATCCTTTGCTTTACATTACATAGTTTTTCTTTGATTTAGTACAGCTCTTTCTAAAAGCTGTTTAGTTCTTGTTCGTCTGTTATTGTGTTGCACATGAGTACATTAAACTGTTATTTTGTGAACTCTCAAAATACAAGGCTTTTTTTTCCTTACATCCATAGTTCTTGAACAAAAAACTGTAAAATTGTTTTGCAGAATTTTTCTTATGAAATTTCCTTGGCCTCTCTCTTTCAAAATTATGAAAATCACAGTTTAAGTGACTGAACACTTCTAGATTCAAATGCTGGTCTATTCTCGCCCTGCATTCTTGCTTGCTAACATGGCATCATAGACATAGTTGCAACCTTGAGGATCAGGCAACTCAAATAATTTGCAGATAAACCAGTAGTCAGCTGTTACAAGAAAGTTCAATCTGTTTTGTCTTTCCATTTACTGGGTATACCCCATTTAATGGTTACTAATTCATTTGTTTGCGTTTTCATGTCATTTATGTCATATTGTGTCAGGTCTTTTGCCATAGCTTTAAATTTGGCTTATTATTGTTGGAAATACACATATCTTAAAACTAACTTTAGGTGGTTTTCCTTGCCCTTTTCGACTCATTTGATAAACCTGATTGCTATGAGAGCATAATAGATTTCTTGTTCGTTGAGCTGTTCACAGAATCGCCAAAAGTTATCTATATTTTGAATGT
Organism: Elysia crispata; assembly: GCA_033675545.1. NCBI lineage: Eukaryota > Metazoa > Mollusca > Gastropoda > Plakobranchidae > Elysia > Elysia crispata. Next base: position 47,267 of record JAWDGP010001486.1, read on the forward strand.
CTCCCTAATTAATGATGAGGTTTTTTTAAAATAGATTCAAAGTGTTTCAAATTTTTTTATACTGGAAGCGTTAGTTGTGCATTAAACATATATAGATGGAGAATTGAAGTGTGTAGTATCATGGTCAAGGTTTACAGGAAAAATTAAGAGAATTTCACTTAGCTTCTTTTATACAATAATATACTCGCGATACTAGCACTTTCCCCTATAAAGATTTCATAACTTTTTTAAACTATCAAAATATTTTTTTTTTGCGATGTTTCCATTATGCATGCTAAAACAGATTCAGTGAGAGAGAAATTTGTGAAAGATTAAGTTACTGATTGAAAATAAAATTAAAATTATCCATCAATGTGAAGCTCACATGGCAACACATTAAAACCCTGTGAAAATTTCATATTTTTAATATATCGATTTGAAGAAAATTCTCTTGTAGCAACAGTATTTTGAGTGAAGAAACTAATATTGATAGTCAAACTTTAGAACTACATAGAAACCTTATTTTAATATTACATTTATGTAATCTGTTTTCGCTTTTCATATCTTTATAGAGAATTGACTTTAAAACAATACAGAAAAAACAATCAGTGGTCGCAAATTTTAATTATTGAGTATTAAAAGATGCACACTCATTTTTATTTTTTCCTGAAACCGTGATTAACATGCTTTACCCAACAGTTGATAAAACCCTTGCTTTCAAGAACAAACGTGAAGTAAAAACATAACTATTCTATCCTTAATTCATGCGCAATGATTAAATAAGTATTTCCCCAAAATCATCATTTTAACAGACCAGTTATCTCCCCTCACCTCATTCACTTGAAGGGCCATGAAACAATTTTTATCAGCTCCTGTCAGGATGGCCACTGCTTATCGAGGGTCAGCTAAAGGTCTTTGCACTTTTGTGAAGGTAAAGACAACAAATAAGAAAAAACTAAACGTTCAGTTTTGCTATGGTTCTAATTGCCGTGGGTGGTTGAAACATTAGAAAACTCGGTAGGTATGGCATTGGAATGAAAGGAGGACATTTAGATTTGATCTCTAGCTCGGTTGCTTGGTGTTTGGTTGAGATCCCATCTTATTAGGTCTCTTCATACCCATACAAAAAGTCTTGGTTTATTTAAGATTTTCAAGGAAACAAAAGGAAAGTAAAACTGATCCAAGATCTCATATGATTGTTCAATCTTTTAGTTTTGAAACCTTGATTGTAGACTGAGCTTCGGCCTAGAACTAATAGAAAAGTAAGTACTAGAAGGGGAATAACAAGCAAAGGAAGAGACCAGATCAAGAAGAAGAGCAGCTAAAAGGAGGAGAGGAAATAAAAGAAACCTGAGGGTTTACAGGGGCATGGGGAGAAAGAAATTGACAAGGAATATCAGATGAAAGAGACCATTTTCAAAAGAAAGAGAAAGTTGAGGGGCAGTCAAAGAGGATACAGGTAGTGAAAGAGGAATGGCCATATTAAGAGAAATTCTTTCATTTACCATCCAGGGTCTATGTTTAGAAAATTCTAAGTGATATAGCTACATGTATTATATGTCACAATGAAAGCAATAACTGAGCAAGGGCTTTTTATTATATATATATTTTTTTAATTTTAATGAATGTTTATTAGAATCTCTGGTTTCTACTCTGGCCATTCAAATAAAGGCAGTGAACCTATTTATAATAATGTAGCATTTTCTTTTCCCTTTAATATTAGAACACTTTTTTTTTAATTCAAGGTATTCATGTAGAACTATATTATAGATGGCTTGAAAACTTTTTAGTCCACATTGACATCGTTAAATGTATCCTTTAGCTCAAATTTCAGTATTTCGTTTTTTTTTTAATATTTTTTTTCAAAAACAATTCAACTTGAGCAGACTTCACTGTTTTTAAATGCATAACAGACTTTTCCTATTTCAAACCAAAATTTGTTGAAGTAAGGACCAAAAACATTTTTTGCTCAAGTTAATAATAATGCTTAAATAGTTATAAAAGATATATTATCAGGCTGACTGAGTGAGCAGTAATTAAAATAATTATAGGCTTAATGAAATCCATTGTCTTTTTTGTATTGCATATTGTTTACAATTACATGTACATTTTATTCCAAATCATTAGCTCACATTACAAAACTGAATATTTCATTCTCAGGATCACAAGATGCAGCTCATGATATGGAAACCTTGAAGAATCATCATGTGACACATATTTTAAATGTGGCAACTGGGATTGAAAATATGTTTCCTCATGATTTTGTTTACCAAACTCAAGAAATTCGAGATCTTCCAGAATTCCCAATATTTCATGGATTTGATAGAGCAATTAGTTTCATAAATCAATGTAAAGAAGTAAATGGTCGAGTTCTTGTGCACTGCAATGCAGGAATATCTAGATCAGCAGCTATTGTGATGGCTTATCTCATACAAACTGAAGGAATGAATGTCAATGATGCCTTTTCTTACTTGCGTTCAAAACGTCCAGCAACATGTCCTAACCCTGGATTTCTTATTCAATTAGAAAATTTGTACTCGACCTTATACACAAAATCAAAGACCTGAAGAGGGAATATAGACAACTCAGTATTTTCTTATATATTTTGATCTCTGATTTACCTGCTTTTTAAAGATTTTGTTCAGGTTAAAAAGCATAAGAACCTTAGAAATAATTTTGTGTTAGAAAAAAAAATACAGTATTATGGTTCAGTGGCAGCCAATTTATTTTCTTATAAACGTTTTCTCATTTCTTTTTCTGTCATTTGTATATGAATTAAAAAGTATAATATGTTTTTATTTTGAGAGCATACCCAGTGCTAGATAAGTCTGTCACCATCAGCTATTTTTCAGCATAATTAATTGATTTAGAAGGAGCACAGAACATCAAATCTATGTTTCAAAAAGGTTGTAATATTTAGTACACTCAAGGTTTCTTTTGCTGAACAGAGAAAATAGTCTTTTCTTGCTGGAAGTGGAAAAATCATATTTCTGTTACAATATTGTGAATATATTTAATATATGATTGATTTTGAAATATATAGATAAAATGAAAAATTGCTGTTCATCAAAGAATGTGCTTCCATCGCTAGATGTGATAACACAATTTGTTAAATGTTCCGCAATCTTTGAAAAAGTTATAAATTTATAACAAAGAAGTAACTCAGGACATATATATTGTTTTGACTAATTCTTGATTTTTCTTTCTCAGATTTATTGTAAGTATAATATTATAAGACTATTTAAGAGTATGTTTTCTTATACTATCATTTTTGCATCAGATATAAGCAAATAATGTATGCCCCTTTGAAGCAATTTTTCCATTACATTTTTAGGATAAATTATTTGCTCCTTTCTTTTTATTTGGAGATAGGGAGTGGGTGTGAAGCAATCATGCATGGGTTGTTGATGGCCAATATTACTTGTAACTTGAGATGTTGAAATTATAGAATTTTCAGATGAGATATAAATAAAGATGTTGCAAGATAAAAGTTTTTTTCGATATAAGGTTCGTCTGAAATTTTTGGCTGAAAACTAGTTTTAAAAAATGATATAAAAGTTAAGGGTTAAATTTCTTGAAAACAAACATCCATGGACAAGAAAACGGCACACTTTGATTACATTGTAGGATTTTCAAAGATTTGATTATACATATAATTATGATTAGAAAGGTGAATTGGCATTTAGCAAGAAGACCATAGAATTGTTTTTGCATGGTACAAACGGGTGTAGTTTTTATCAAATTTGAATTCAGATAGTCATTGAACTTCACATTTTCACAATTATTACTTTATTAGACAGAAGTTTTTTTTCCTCAACAGTATAGACATTGGAAGACCTTATACATCATCAGGTTTGTCCATAATAAAAAGGAGCATCTGTAAGAGCCTTCAAAGTAATAAACTTTCCTTTGCAATAAAACCATGGAGTGATTTTCATCAGATCTTTCCATTTCTCCCCTGACTTGCTCTCAGCTGTCTAGTAAGTTAACTCCTGCCCATAGTAGTGTGTTTCAGATTGATGCTGCCCAAACCTAAGATTGTTTCTCATTTGTTATTATGTGCCAATGACCCCTATGGGTACAAATCGAAAGCCTAACAATTCCTTTTGTGGTCTCTATGTCAGCTTTGTTAAGAATGCTTCTTGCATAAAATAAAAATAATTAAAATAAATTAAACAGGGCATTTTCCAATAATTGCTGTCCCAATTAGATGAATGAAAAAAAATTGTGTTAATTTGAAAACCCTTTTTTAAGACATTCTTTAAAAAAAAATCATACTTAGTAACTTTAATTCTCGCACAATGAAATTATTTATATTAAAATTAAAAACTCCTTTCATGAGGCATTGAATTCAGTTTTGGGCATCAATACTTAATTGAAGCTGTAAAAAGACTAAGAATGCTTCTACAAAACTTTGGAATTTTGACAGAGAGCATGATGTGTAATAAATTTTATTTACCAATATACAGGTCTTGCTAATTTAGAATTCAGGTGAATGATACATATGTTGGCCAGAATGAGTTGATAGTGTTACATTAAGATACATGAAGATTGATTGTGAAATGAAAGACTAGGCATAGGATCATTTAAATAAGGATGCTAAGGCATGTTCGATATGATATTACAGCAATATCAGTGAATTGGGTATGCATTGTTTTCCTCACATTAATGCATAAAAAACTGATGGTTGGTGATGACCATCATACAGAAAAAAATAATTAAAAAAAATAGGCCTCGTTCTTATCATAAAACTCTGAAAACATTAGAGATTTGAAAATTAAAGTCCTGAAATTTGAAAATTTCTATCTGATTGTGGAGATTTGTACGAGGACACTGAAATTGTAAAAGTAGGGAAATAATTCATACCATTACTATCTATCACCAAAACTATTCATCTCCTCGTCTTTAGAGTGTTCTTCCTGTTCACTCAGCCAATTTCAACTACATGTATTTTGTTGGCAAACTGAGAAAGTATTCATGTAGTGATTTGCTGAAAAAGAAGTGGGTTTCTGCATCTCAGAGATTATTTATTTGTCGCATTATCTTATAAACACATTATTCCATTGATATGTCTGTAATCCTTCAAATTTTAAGGGTGATTGTTTGCAGGAAGCAGCTAATCATGTATGAAGCATATATAGCAATGAAATAAATTTATTTGATGAGAAAATTGAATAAGAAATATAGAAATAAAAGGCTGTGTTTTTATTTAATTTTTTTAAATTCAGATAGGAAAAAAAGAAGAAATTGATTACTTTTGTGGTACTGTAGCAATATTTCTCGAAAAAAAAAAATTCAAGTAGGTCTAGTGGGAAAAGTTTAAAGAATGAAGACATATATTCTTTAAAAATGATATATAGAAAATTTTGTTCATTGAAATGTTCTAAATTAAAAGATCTTAAGAGTTGATGAAAATTATGATATACATAAAAAGTATATCACTATTTGCTATATTTGAAGAGAATTTGCTTGATATATTCTTTTACGTAGAAGGCAAGGATATTCTTTTTATTATACATTAAAGAAAACTTTGTTTCATTATCATAAAAAAAATTAGTGGTGTGCATTTTGGTTGATGGGTCAGATGAAGGTCTTATGTCCCTTGAGTGTCAGGGTAAGCTTAAGAGATAAAATTCAAAGTATTCCAGATCTGGAAGTGTAACTTTTTCTGCCAATGTGCATAGCTTTGCAGGATGATCTGCTTAGTAAAGTTGGTTTGATAATTCTTCACAAAAAGGCAAATTTTATCCTATATACATATAAGCTATACAATGTAGAAAGCATTCTGATTTCACACAAGCAATGATGAAACGGATATGAGTTGCCCTTATTAATAAATCAGGCATCCTTTTATAGATCAACACTGGACTCTCAAACTTCAACTGCGCATGTTTGAAAAAACAAGGCATATAATATTTACCAAGCTATTTAAAAACTGCAGGAAAGAGCTTGTGGCAACTGGAAGGACACTTTCAAAATTTTAAAAAGTATCATCTTTTGATCGCCATTTTCCTCAACACCAGACAAAAGGAAAGCTAAGAACACTGGATTAAATAAGCATTTTAATATTAATGAATACATTTTAATGAGTAATTTTTATAGTCTGTTAAACACATTCCATTACTCCGTGGTAATCAAAACGTAAGTATTTTAACTCCAGCTTAAAGAAAACCATACGCAGTGGCTGCATCATGTCTCCAACAACAATGTTCTTTTTCTCATAACATTGAGTGAATACATGAATGGACTAGATATTTGGTAAAGAATGGAGATAAAATTCAAAGAAAATTTTATTCTACCTTTTCATAAGAATCAAGTTTCAAACATTACCGTCCTTTAACTTTTTAAGATAATTAACTTTACTATGAATTCCCACTCAATTATTTTTTTACTTTCAGATTGTATATTTTTAAACCATATGATTAAGACTTGATACCATTCTATTTTTTTTTCAATTCCCATTATTATGGTTTTTCTCCTAGCATGTATTTTAAAATAATAAATAATGCAATAAAAAAAGAAAGTATGAGAATAGAGAGTTAAAAGGTTACTGAACCAAAGCACTTATTTCCATGACCTCAGGTAGTGGACTGGTAAAATGACTTCTAATGGTCCACATTAACATAAAGCGCTCAGGGCTGCACTCATGATCGGTCTGGCTTAAATCACTCTTGAAGTATTGAGAGATATTTTGTGTAAAGAAGATAATGATGAAATTATTACAATTATTGAAGCCTTTGTTGAACTATTTCTCTGCTTTTAGTTTTACCTTTAAATTCATGAAAAAAAAAAAAATTAAAGATCATTGAGTATCATTTAAGTTGATCACTTTGCATATCTTATTTGAATCACATTTATGGTTGTATCAATTGGTGTAATTTCTCTAGCCTCTTTTTCAACGCTTTCACTTCCAAATTTTTTTTAACATACATGTATTTTATGTGTTTGAAAAATTGGTTTGAGGTTGATGCATATTGAAATATGTGTTGGTATTGATAACATTCTTATTGTAAATTAAAACATGTGCATCAGAAAGCCTTACTTTCTCTGTGCTAGATTTTGACATAAATTATTTTATACAATTGTTTTATTGTCCAGTTTTCAGTTGTAATGACTTCATTAGGTGTAAAACCATGTTACTCCATTTATTATTATTATGGAGAAAATAATGTTTTGTTTTTTTTTGGTTTTTTTTGCTTTTCTAATGCTTCAGGGTCTACTATAAGCTTATATTGTAGAATGTGGTCTAGGTTTTTTCCCTCCCCTTTTAATTATTTCATTCTCTCATTCAGCTTAATCATTTTCATGGATTTAAAACCAATATAGAATTTAATGTAACTAACGTTAATTCTTATGTCAAGATATACATCTAGACTGATCTAGATGTGTCACTATAGATATAATCATATGTGATTATGGGAAACACTGTCTATAAGAAAGAAATATATGTTAAAAAGATTTTAACTTGTCTCACAATCACTTGCTTTCATATTTGCCCTGTGTAGTTGGTTGGTGCCTATAATTTCAAATCTTTTTACTTTTTCAAACTTAGTCTGTAGTATTGAATGTATCCTGTAAAATCTAATGTCGGTTATTATGATTGAATGCATTTGTATAAGAATTAAAATGAGCGAATAATTCTCTCACAAAACTTGTTCTTCATTCTTCAACTAAAAGTAGCCTCCAAATCACAGCACAAAGTTATTTGTCTTGTAAAGGTATTAGTGCTATGAAAGTTTAAATAAAGAGGGGAATAGCCAGGCCAAGCAGTCGGTGCAGAAGTAACCTACAATTCTGCAGCAAGTGTGTTGAATCCATAGATTCCACTCTAGATAAATATTGGTCACAATATTACTTTCTTAACATGCATGTCCTGACTCATATGATCTGTTCTTTGTTTATCTTGATAAAATCTGAAGACCAGTGTAGCTGGGTGACCTCTTCTCTGATTAGGGTTTTTCTTTCATAGTTTAGTCTGCTGTTATTCCTTGTTCCTGTTTTTTGATTGAAATGCATCTTAAAAATAATATATTCTGCTGGTGATTATTTAGAAAGTTCAATATTTCTCTTTGCTACTCAATAATCTTTTGAAAAAAATGCATCTCTGCTGCTGAATCTTACACTTGTTTTTTGTTTTTCTCTCCCTCTGTCTACGCTTGCACATTATAGAAAACAGACCAAAAAGGGTTATGTAGCTTCACTTTTAAATCCTTACATATATTTCTTGTTCTTAACATTTCTTGCTAGACTAGGTTTTTCTTGACTAATTATATTTTTAGCTTTTGTCTCATCTCAGTAGTATGCAATGCATGGCTTAGATCCAATTCGCAACAAGGCTATCAAAACTATTGATGCAGCCGAATAATTTGGGTTTAAGCGCATACAGCAGGATATTGAAAGGCTGTCTACAACAGTTATGAAAATAGGAGGAATTCAGTAAAAGTTAGATCAGATAAGTTTCTTTTTTCGCTCTTGATCAGTTCTTGAACAAAATTTTCTAGCAATAGCAACTCCCATTTAAATCCAAGCAAATTTTTTAACTTGAATTTCATATTCAAGTTCAGTATATATTGTAATCTTAATTTTCACACATCTTTAGAATTTCATTAAAGTTTTTGTTTTGATTTTTTTTTCAGTTGAGCTTCCATGTCAATAATTAAGTAGATTTTGTACACATATTGAAATCTGAAACCAGTTTAAAAAAAAAATATATAAGAAGTAAATTAAGTAAAACTGTTACCGCTTTATTCAATAATATATCGTAGGCTTTCATAAAATTCCTTGAACAAGTGTTCGTGTTGAATGTATATGTGGGTTTGATGTAAACTGTTAATATGATGTACCAAAAGTTTTTAAAGAAAATGACACCAATCACTGTCTAGACTAATTGATAACACAGTGAAAGACATGCTGAAAATCAAAACAAGGAAGGGTACTAGATCTGAATTATATTTAAAAAATTATGTGCATCATCAGATTTGACAGAAAAAGACCTGTAAATTGAGCCGGCGTCATGGCTAGTGGAAATATTAGCAAAAATCTTTTACTGAACTTCGAACTTTATAACATTGTTAAAAGACATACAAAAATATTAATCGAGTAAAGTTAATATATCTGGAATTGGGAAATAATATTCTTGTAACTCGACTCGCAATTTCTTTCATGTGAAAATTACCGTTAGAGCCCATTATGATGTTTTGTAACTTGACTTTCAATGCTGTTCTTTCCTTTTCTCTGAGCTATTCATTCCATCAGTGGTGACTTACACTATTTACATTTTTTTTTCATTCTACCCTTAAAACTTGAATTTTTAGAGCGATTTTTATTAGTTGTCAACTTCCATGGATAACTAAAAGTATGAAGGAGTTTACAAACTCCTACTGTCAATAGTTAAAACAGCGGCATGTTTCTCATCTATATATTGATAAAACAGCACGTTCTGATTTATATCCTTCGAGCTGTTTTGTTTTCCGCCAAAATTTTTTCGTAACCAAGAGTTCTGACAAAAGAAACGGTACGCAAGTGTACCAATTTGTTCCCTTTCAGCTAATTGATATTTTTTTAGTTCTCAATGTAACCCCTTATGATTGATTTGAAAATGATACGGCAATTTATTTAGTACGTACACACTTTCACTCGAACAGCCGCAAAACAGTTATGTTTTGCAAGAAACTGCTCTTTGAGTTTCAGTAAATGAAAAAGTCGGTAATGTTTCTAAAGATATGAGTACTCCCAGAAGAACACGAAGACGAAAAGTTGCCCAGGTTCAAGCAGACAGCACGGCAAACATTGAAACCAACTTCTGCAAAGCCAAAGTACTCAACCAAGCTGAAGAGAGCAAGTTGGTTGTTAACCGAGATCGATATTCGAAAATGTTCTTCGACCTTTACAAAAAATCTAGGAAAACCTATCAAAGTTCATGGATTGAAACGAACCAAAGAGGCATAGAGTGGTTGATTGAGTGTTTGAGCCGACCCCCTCTAAAATTGTCATTTGGTCGGCCCGAGGTCACCTCACTTGACTGTGCGACGCCTTTCGACAAGCACAACATTTCGGTGTTTTTGATACAGGAAAGAATTACTTCTCTGGACTTTTATGCCATGCACAAAACAAGCTAATTTAGACTGGTTTCGTTGCAAAAAATTCCAAAAGTCATCTCATCGAGAGGGACAAAATAAGTCGGCCAAATCGCCAGCAGTGAAAGGGAGAACTTGTATGACAGCCTGTTGTGTTGCCTCTGCTTCAGGTGTCGTTCAGCCACCTGTTTTATTTTTTGTCTCGCAAGAAGTTCCATATGATACGGAAGTAAAGGGGTGGTGAGTGAAAATGGTTTGAGGAATTCAGAGGAGTTTCTAGATGCCCTTCAGCTCTTTATTGGTCATACACAACCATTGCAAAACAATCCCAAACTATTGATCCTCGATAACCACCAAAGTCACTTGTGTCTATCGCTAGTACCGGCTTTGGAGTTTGCCTAGCAAAGATCACCATGTGTATCACTAAATACATGTATGTTTATTGATCTTCTCCGAAAAGAGGCCACAGCAAACAAGGAAAGAGGCTTTGAGGTGGTCTGGGAAGGAAAGTGGCACAAAAGTGCGTTCTGCTGTTTATTACGACAGTGATAAGGATTTGAAAGGTCGTGAAAGCTCTTCTTCTAAGGAACGGGAAGATAAAATGGCTTTAAGAACTGTATATGAAGTTTCTGTTGGAGAAACAGTTTTTTTGCGAGTTTGATGTCGGGAAATTCTCTGTGCTTTATGCCGGAGTTGTTACAACTGGTGTGGATGAAAAAGTTGATTTAAATGTCGACTTACTCGAAAGAATGAGAAAGTGAAGGGAAATGTGTTAAGCCCCAGGTTGAGGAAATCACCTCTGCAATCTGTGAAGGCAAACTGACTCGGACGCAGACATCTGGTACAACTTCACTTTCAAAAGATACCTACACAAGTGGGGAACCATGTTAATGACGGTCATTGTAGTGATGGTCATGGTGGAATTTGTATTGGTAATACTTATAGTGGTGATGATGACTCAGATTTTAATGTGCCATTATACAACATCAAAGTGATCATGACAAGGATTATGTGGCTAAATAATGTAGCTCAGACTCAGAGTCAAATATTTGATTTGATGGTATTGCACGTTGAAAAAGAACTATTTGCTTGGATAGAAGACACGCTTCTTGCTTTGATACACACATCTTATCATAAAACAAAATTTCAACTGCAAATAAATAATCTAAAATCTCCCCAAATGTTTGAAAGCATGAAAGTTCCAGAATAAAAAGTCCCAGCCCTGCCCCAGCAAAAGCAAGGAGCGTAAGGGAAAAGTCAAAGTGGAAAATACATAAACAAAATACGTAGAATGCTGGCATGTCTCATGTAACGGTACTAAATCAGTGAATCTAAAAGAAACAGATAGCTTAAAGTTGGTTGCAATGTCGGTTGCAGAAGCCACTGCAGTCTGAAGTAAATCACTGGAATTGAGAGACAAGAAGAATTTCACACCTTCCACGGCACAAACTCTGTTTCATAGCAGAGAGAGTATAATTTATGTTAATTTGTCAAGAAAATACAGAAAAAAAAACCCCAGTAAAAATGTTCTCATTGTAGTTGTGTTTGCGTCTTAGCCATCGTTGAGAAAATGATTTAAGTTTGTAAGAAAATGTTACTGGACATTCTGGACATGACAGATTTTGTTGTCATCACAGCTTTGAAAAGGAAAAATGATATTGGAACTTGCGACAAAGACTGGAAATGAGCACGTAGCCTACATTGCGAGGCATTGTGTCAGGGAAGGATAAAATAAGACAGTACATTAACAGCTTTCCTCGAACGCAAGGACAGCAAATGAGAGTATTTAGAAAGCACTTGGGAAATCTGAAATAAATAATGTACGACCTCTACGTTTATATTCATCACAAAGCAGGATGCACAACATCAGCGTCAGAATTGGCATAAATCTCACTGATACAGGAATATATTTCAACTTCGAGTTCACCCTTTCCTTTCGCAAAAAAATTAAAGATAGATATGATTAATCTGCTAGGCATGGAAACCTTACAACCAGGTTTACAAAAGCAGAATAAGAGTATCAATAACACGTGGCTTTGAAATAAGCAAGTAGAGCTTGTGAGTAAAAAAAAAATTAAAAGAAAAAAAAATCAAACATCGTTGCCGCTATTTTTTACGTGCAAGAAGTTCTGCTGTGTCCTGCAACATTACTGCGACTGGCGAGTCTTCTCTTTACTATAAAGCAAAAGTGAATGTGTATACTCTCATAATTTACGAAATGTGTCGGTGTGGCCATGTGAGGTTTTAACGAGAGTTCATCTTTTATGTCAGCTACCTGAATGAAACTGAAAAGTCAAAATGTTTTCTTGTTCTCAGATATATGTGGAGGACAAAACTGAAACAAAAACTTTCTGTCCATGCTTTGGTACGCTTTGAGAACAATACAATTCAGAAGGATTAATATATATATATATATATATATATATATATATATATATATATATGCGTGTGTGTGTGTATATATATATATATATATCTATATTTTGAGATCAGCACGGCAGCCTCTTTTTTGTCTCATGAGTTATTAAATTGACCAAGAAAGTTATTGAAACTGAATACAGTTTTCTTTTTAGTTTCAACATTTAACAGTGATAATGCTTCTTTGCTACCCTTTTAGGGACCTGGCTTTCCTATAATCTTAGTCAAATGTTTTACTGGCATTTAAACTGCTTTGTTTCCAAACTTTTCAATGAAAGATATTGACTGTGCCCGTTTCAAATGCAGAAAAATATTGCATCGTTGAATTATGAATTATAACATTTCTAGAACTTAATCACAAAGATTTTAAGTTCATTATTTTCCACTTGTGTCACCTCAGAATCATATTTTGCATCTTATTTATAAGCAATAGAGATAGTACAATAATATCTTTTCATAGAAATAATTAAACATGGCACAATAAAGTAATGAGGTTACGAAGTATACCATAGATATAGACACGTTTCCTAAATACTGGTGTAAAGTATCCGTGATTTTGATCCTGGACTCTTTCAAAGCTGCTTTAACTCAGTACCTTGATAAAACCCTATGGTTAAACAGAACTTTTGAGAAATACTTTCTCACAAGGGCAATACACATGGAGGCATAATAGAGTTCTTCAGGAACTTGTCACAATCATAAGCACGGTTGAAGGAGAGACCATCCTTCCTGAAAACAATGCATTGAGATTCACAACAGATTCATGGCACAGAAGGGCGTTGAGAACAACAAACCAAAGAAAATTCCTACTAGACGGTTGTGACGCCTGGGATGCTTCAGCAGACCTTCTATATTGGGACAGTCACCCCAGTATAATGAAAGAAACAAGACTAAGGCCTAATATCATGATCCATTCAGCTTCCACACAACAATTGATCATGGTGGAGCTAATAATTCTGTACGAAAACAGAAAAGAAGAGGCCCACAATTACAAAAGAGAGAAATACCTGAACCTGACCAAAGGGCTAGAAGTTGCCGGCTACAAAGCTGTGGTGATGCCTGTTGAATTTGGTGCCAGAGGATTCAACGACCTGCTGGCTAAACTCCCAATATGTAGCAACAAAAGAACAAAAGTTCTAAAGTTACTGGCTGAAATAGCCGAAAGAGTTCTCGCTGGATTTGGAGCAGAAGAAATGAGAGGTTCCTTTATAACAATTGAAAATGATCTAAATATCGCGGGCCCCGTTGGCGAAAGGGTGTAGTACCTGGATTAGCAATCCATCCAAGATGAGAGTGAGGGTTCGGCGTTGTGCCTTAGTCCAGCGAATGTCGATCTGTTTCAATAGTTACCGTAATAAATAACCTTAGAAAGTAGTTCAAAAAAAAAAATAGCTTACTTTAATGGGGTTAAAATGCAAGCAGTGAAATAATAATAATAATAATAATAATAATAATAATAATAATAATAATAATAATAATAATAATAATAATAGCAAGAAGAAAGTTAAAAGCTTAAAAATCATCTTTTCCTCTACTTTTATACAACACAATAACAAGTGCGAACTGCATGTATCAATTTAAACAATCAAAGTGATCTAGGCCAAACAATACCAATGAAGATCTACGTGAAATGGGATGGCTTCACAAGGCAGCTAGACAAGTCGGGTTGGATTTGCTCTCCTTTTGCAAGCCCACTTTCTTGTCTATCGAAATCAAGGCACTCGCCAGTACGCTCTTTAGTCTCTATAGTACTCTGATCATTACAGCAAAACAATATTGAAAAAGAGAGGGTCACAGAAACGAAAAGAATGGAAAAAAAAATAGCGATTTTAGCTCATTCCGGAGATAGCCGCTCACGTTATGAATTCTCTTCAGAAACGAGACGTGTTTGCATTTGTATCAAATCTCCTCTCGAAGTCCGCAATTTTTTGTGTGCTTTGTCCCTTACTAGTTTGTGGCTGTAATTTTTGCTTTTTATTTTTCCATAGGTAATTATTTGCTCAATTCTCTTCGATACACGTAAACGACCATAATGGAATGAATTAAAGTTATTGGTGATGCAAGTCTTATCTCAGTCTTCGGAGTAGCGATGTGAAGTGCTCATTACGTCATGTGTGGCACACAGAAGTCGATTGAGGTAACGCAAGACAATGGGGGAAGTGGAACATCCATCAAGGATTTTTTTTTTAATCAGCGCTTGGCGCCTGGTGCAAACAATGTGCGTATGGTAGCATATTTTAGTGCAATAATGTTTTAACTCTTCACAACCATAAGTGTCAAGCAAGACGGGCACTTAAGCAACACAATTTTCAACATCTTGCTATTAAAAAAAAAGATTCATAGCAATAGGGCATGTTTTAAACAAATAATTTTTATTGAATATCTCCGTTAAATAAAGTGCGTGTTTGTGTGTGCGTTTGTTAGTTCGAAAACTTATGGATTTTTTTACTAATAATTTCTATGTTTGACCTTGTAACGATTTGAGTGCAGATTAGAGTTAGTGTAATCATTTATTGTAATAATTATTTAGGTGCTTTTAAGATTGAGCTTTCGTTATAGGCCTAATGACTTTAAGAGAGGAAATGCTTGAAGTTCAGTTCATTTAAAGGAACTTTTAATACCGGTGTGCTGACAAAAAAGATGGGAAGTCATCTACTCAGCTGAACATCTCATTGAAATATCAAACCTTATTTATCATCTGTTCATTTATCGTCTCGGCAAAAACTAAATTTAAGTGCTGCAATGGAGAAAGGTTAAGAAATTCTCCTTTGGTCCACAGTTCCATAAATAGAAAAACGTCAACATTGATGATGCTGTGATGGCCTGCTCATTCTTTGAGAAAAAGATTTCACAACTTTTCTCTTTCTAGACCACATAGTTTATTAATCAAAGATTTTAGTTCCCTGCATGGATTTTAAATATGCTTCTAATTTTTCATTTCTCCTGGTTGGTCATCGTTCAGTAATCTTCATTTTCCCCTTATTTTTGTGTGTGTTTTTGTACTTTTTCTCTAACTTTGGGAGCACTTGAAAAGTAATTTAAAAAATCACTAGGCCTAACATTTTCTTGGTCCAACAACTTTAACTCCATCTCCCTCTCCCCGTTCTTTCAAAGATGCATGGATTTTCTTTAAATCATACAAGTTACTATAAAGGTAAATAGTGATTTGCTGAAAAAGAAGTGGATTTCTGCATCTCGGAGATTATTTATTTGTCGCATTATCTTATAAACACATTATTGCATTGATATGTCTGTAATCCTTCAAATTTTAAGGGTGATATATATATATATATATATATATATATATATATATATATATACATATATATCTTTAACGTTATATTTCTATGCCAATATATGATTGGATCCGCAGGTACTGCTGATAATATATATATATATATATATATATATATATATATATATATATATATATATATATATATATATTTTCAGATTTCATGGGAATATGAACATCAACTGTATTAATGATTAATTTTTTCAGAACTAAAAACTATTACATGTATGTATATCAATTACTTCTGCAAGAATCAGATATTTACATAAACGTTTCTTCCAGAGCAAATATCTATCTTAAAAAATTTCTGACTCACTTGACTTATGGCCTTCCATATTTCAGTCCTACAACACAAACCACTTCTCTTACTCCTCCTATCATTCTACTCCACTAGACTGTATCTGAGTTTTATCTGTTTGAACCTTTAAATTTTGTCCTCTCTGATTCAAACAATTCAGTTTTGCAATTTCAGCAGTGGATGGTTCTCTGACCTTTTGACACCATCTGTGTCCACAATAAGCATTCCTGCTTTGTCTTTTTCCTTGTGGTATTTCTTGTGAGGCTTGTGAACTCTGTCCAATCTACATTAAGTACAAACTAGTGCATGTAGGAAATTACTAATTTATGGCCTAAAACTTTTTGCACTTCTGTCAATGTTGTCAGCATTAACCATTTCCTTTCAACGATGTCTTATCAAGTTCAGATATTGGTTGTGGCAATAGGGCTGTGCTTCTTTTCGTGCATTTTCAATGTTAATGATAATTTGCTGATAAATGGCTTTGCCTCACTGGGGCCTAGTACTTTCTTATCTAGAGTGATATTGCTCATAAGAACACCGATCATACTTGCCTCGTTCTCAATACATGTATTACTTTTGAGAATCAAAAGGAAGACTTCTGTCTAAGGTGCTGAATGCCGCTGTCATGTCTATCCCTATGATGTTTAAACATGTATTGCCGCTTAAAGGGTTTTCACAAAAAAAAAACATAGAGCACCTATGCTTCGCCACATGTAGATCAATTTTGGCTTCTATAGAGTGTGAGTTAGTGTGAGAGAGAGAGAGAGAGAGAGAGAGAGAGAGAGAGAGAGAGAGAGAGAGAGGTTTTGTCCTTTTTATGCTCCAAAATACAACGAAGATAATGTTTTTTTTGTAACTGCAAGATTCTAAGTAGAGTGAATGAACTTACATTTTTCGGCAGCCCTTTTATTTTTCCGGGCTTTGGGATTTTGGCTTCTATAGAGAGTGAGTTAGTGAGAGAGAGAGAGAGAGAGAGAGAGAGAGAGAGAGAGAGAGAGAGAGGGAGAGAGGTTTTTTTTCTTTTTATGCTCCAAAATACAACGAAGATAATGTTTTTTTTTTGTAACTGCAAGATTCTAAGTAGAGTGAATGAACTTACATTTTTCGGCAGCCCTTTTATTTTTCCGGGCTTTTGGGATTCCAATAATTTCAGTTCACTAGATGTTTATTTGTTCAATTTCTTAAAATTTATTATTGAATTGTTTAGCTATCTTTGTCAAGTATTTCTTGAGCTACATGTATATTAAAAAAAAAATGTGGCCGAATGCCACTTTTTCAAGGAACTGGATTGAGACAGAGTTTTTCTTGCTTCTTCTTTTTCTAACTTTCTTGACTCTCCCTTGAATGGTTCTATATGTGTGTGTATATATATATATATATATATATATATATATATATATATATATATATGTGTGTGTGTGTGTGTGTGTATACATTTAAAAAATTCATAAGAAAATACGAGAACAGAATTGAGAAAATGCAGGTGAAAATATTAAACGTCATGATAGTGCAGATGTCCATTTTTTTTTTTATGAAGCCATTGATATCGCTGGAAATAGAATCTACATGAATGTACCAACAAGTCATATCAGCTGTTATGGGGTGTGAGAAAAGGGGGGGTTAATTGATCAATAAGCTTACAGTCTATGCTCTACAATTTTTGGACCATGAATATTGTATTTTGTCATTTGGGTGATCTATTTATCTAAAATCCAATTATTAAAAATGAGACCGGGCCTGGGTCAAAGCTTTTACTTTTTAAAATAAAATGACAGTTTAAAAAAAAAAAAAAGCGCCTGTTATAGCAGAGAAAAATGATACAGTGGTGAATATTTGTTTTGAGGAACTAGAAAATTACAAAGAAATGTGTAAGGTTAGTATTACTTTATTTTTTTGTGAACATCACAGGGGATGACTTCATTGCAATTACAATATTAAATATAGCTTCAATGAGCTTGATTTTACACCAAGCAAAAGTTCAGTCATGCAGTTAACTAGATACTTTTCTTGGGCCTAATAAAAATTAAAGCAGTCAGAAGTTACAATTTCTGCACTGTGTAAAACTACGAGCTAATAAAAAAGGAGTGAACCATGACATATGATATTTGTCTGCTGTCAAATATTCACAAGAAAAAGCCTTTGAAAGAGCTTTTGAATCTAGTTATTTACACTATACTGGCTGATTATTTTTTTTTCTTCAATTTACTAAACATCTTTAATCTTGACCCATTGAAGATTGTCACATTCTCTGATAACAAATTATCATATCTGACCTTTAATTTAAAGCCTTGCAATTTATATTTGTTTCACATCACTAAATATTTAGTTTTAACTTTTCAAGAAAAAATTCCTTTCTTTAAACCAGAAATTTGAGATCATTCAACATAGCTACCTTTAATTTTGGTACACAAATATCAGAGAAATGGAAACCTAAAAGTACATTTCCATGTATCTATGGAAATATAAAAAAGTAAGTGCATGATATGCAAAGTGAATATCAAGTTATCGAAAAAGAAAATGACTTTAAAAAACAAACTCTAATAAATTGTCAAAGTTACGACATTCATAAAATTAACACATGAATTTAAAAAAACATTCTGCTTGTGGAAATTTATGAAAAGATCATATATTTACAGCTTTGTACTAAATTTAAAAGAATTTGGTACTATGAAGCATGCCAAAGTTGTCAAATGAAAAAAAAATCATATTTTTCAACTCTTATGCATACAAATAAAATCAAATGTAGAATCAATTATTAAAATTTCAAGAGATAGTGTAATAATTTTAAAAAATGTTTGACGTTTGGCCTGAAAATTTTTAAATTACATAAAATTAAAAACTGATCAATACACAATTAAACTGCCATTTATCTCTTGCTTAAATACATGAGACTGAAATGGGCATAAGAATCAAAATTACATGTCAGTGTGTGTGTGTGTGTGTGACAGAGAGAGGGGGGAAGAGAGAGAGAGAGAGATAGATAGAGAGAGAGAGAGAGAGAGAGAGAGAGAGACAGACAGAGAGAGACAGACAGACAGACAGACAGACAGACAGACAGAGATAGAGAGAGGGAGAGGGAGAAATGAATGTTACAAAGTAAAAATGCATTCTTCTGAACTAAGACTAAAAATATGAAAATTAAAAAAAAAATATACAGTTGTTTAAACAAAGAAAATATCTAAAAATCATTTGGACACTACAATTTACAAAAAAAAAAATTTACAAATGAAGAAAGTTGAAATGCTGATTTTACAAAATTAATCTCTCATACAATGAAAATTGACAATAAGAGTCACAAATTTAAAATTAATAAAAGAATTTAGCTAAACATCTAATCTTCAAAGAGAACCTTTTCAATGTGTATGCCTTTTAAATAGTTTTATTTTGAAGAAAAAGTATGTACTTTTTACATATGCCAGACTACATTTAATTCCCCATACACGTAGCTGAAACTACCAGCACTCATTCGCCATAACTAGGTCATTCAGTTTTCCTCAACTTTTTTCACCCTACTGAAATTTCTTTGAGGTACCCGTCCACAGCTTGGACGATATTATACTCTCAGTTCTTTCCACCTCCATTTAGTTAAACCATCACAATGATTACCTTTAGAGAATGCAGTGCGTGTATCTTAAAATAGATTTATGGCTATTTAATAGGAAAAAGAAGCTGATGGCAGAAGTTCCTCACTACAAACTCACACATACACAAGTTGATTGATAAAAAAAAAAACAACTTCATCTAAAAATAGGTCAGTTTAAAAGTTAATAACTTCTAAGTCATAAGAAATTTGTGACTCTCTGTAATATAAATGCCTGTTAGTTATGTTTATATACATACCTTAATTATTTCAAAACATTTAGAAGTGTATATATATATATATATATATATATATATATATATTCAAAGGACTGATGTAAGAAAGAACAGTCTTTGATCTTGAGATTTATAGATTACAAAATTGCCATTTAGAAAGCCAATTTTCAAATTTGTCTCTTCAATGAAGAAGATTAATAAAAATAGATTAATTGCCATTTTCAAGAAGGGACAAGACTCCCCTTAGTATACATATATGTTTCACTTGCCCATTATCGTCACATTTTTGTTTTGACTTGGGCATATGAATTTAAAAAAAATACAATTACAATAAAAATTGTTGAAGATGCACGCAGGTTTACCTGCATTAGTTTATTCATAAGGTAAAACTAACTATTCTAGAGGATATCTTAACAATGAACCTCACCCAAATATCCTGCCCACAAGCTGTTCTGCTACACATTTCTATACTCATATAAAAAATGAAAATAAATCCATTCACAGAGAGACAAGTTCCACACCATAGCAAAAACTGAAAAGAATGTAATCTTCAAGAATAGTACTCAATGATAGGCAATTAAGACCAATCATTCAAAAACGAAATAAAAAATTTAAATTACAGACAAAAAAAAAAAATAAAAAAAAAATATATATATATATATATATATTTATATACATATATACATACATACATATATATATACAGACACATATTTTTTTTTGCCTGTAACTTAATTTTATATATAGAGAGAGATAGATAGATAGATAGATAGATAGAAAGAGAATTTCAAAATCTATTTACAATTTGGAAACTATGAAACTATGCTCAAAAAAATCTTTTATGCCATTTTTATTTTATATACAAAATCTGATAATTAAGTACACAAACAGACCAACACATAGGTTGATAAAAGACAGAAAAGGGAAACATTTCTTTTAAGTAATATGTAATTGGCTTCACAATTCAAAACAATTGAAATCGATTTGAAACTGACACTTTTTACATACGTCCCACTGAAAGTATCATTCAAGACTGAGTACATTTACAATTAAATTGCAAAATAGCATAATAAACCAGGGCTAGTCTCCTCAGGTGTTTTCAAATGGTTTAGTTTGCAATTGTTTCTTGGTTGAATTAAAATGCAAGTGTAGTCTTGACATTCAAATCTAAAAATTGATACACAATTCTTTACTGGTAATTGCCAGTTATCCGTTTCTAGTTCTAAATATTGTACTTTTTAAAAATCTGATTTGTCATAAATTTCCTTAAGTACCCCCAAAAAACTTAGATGATTAGAAACAAGTATTACCTGCTTAATACAAGCATAAAATGGTAAAAGAAGTAAATATCTAGCTCTTGAAACCATTTCTATGTCTAGAGATAGCTGGTCTTCTCCTTTATTTGTTTCTCACCATTATTTAAAAAAGAGGCCAATCAGTTGCCTTACGTTTGGAAGCTTATGTATGCTAATTCAGTGGAGTCAGATAAATAATTTTTTTTTAATCATTTTTAGTCAGTTCTGATTTTCAAAGTTTATAAGTATCTTATAAATTTAAGGAGAAAACACACCTTCTGATAGATCAAACTTAAAAGTCAATGTGTCCTTATTTTGAAAGAAAAAAATACAGGTCAAAGGCCATTCCAATAACGAATACTTTTTAATTGATTAGATCTAATCTTAACCCTAATTTGCAAAAGAATTTTTCTTGGTTTGGCGGACTGTTCAAGGAAAAGGAGGCAATTTCCTAGTTCTTTACCAGATACCTAATTCTCAATCTCACATTTTGTCTCAGTGCTTCCAAGTAGGTAATCAGTAGCCTACTAAAGAGTCAGCTATGTGGCAAGGAGTTCAACCATATCAAAGGGTTACAATCAAATAAGCCTACCTCAGTGAAACGATACTTAGGGAGACAGTTACTGACTTAGGGTTTTTCACTATTATTTATTCATGTTCACCAAAAAAAAAGGATAGAGGTGAAAAAGTAAGCAGGAAGAGTAAAAGTGATAACAAAGAAATATATGCGTAAAAGCTCAATGGAAAAGGCAAAGCAAATGATTTAAAAGATATCATTAGCACAACATAAACTTTGTTTTTAATTTTATTGCATCCTATCCAGAAAAGTGTGTGCAAGTCTATAGCATGTTGCCTTACCTCTATGATTGATTTGAAGTCAAATGTTACAATAGATTACTCTAAAAAAAGCTGTCACCAGTCTAAAGTTTCCCATCCATTAAAATCCTCCTTTTTCTGTTTCAAGATCCGAAAAGAAAAAAAAATTCATCATATTTTTTAAAACTAATTTAATTTTTCATGAAAAAGCTACACAGTATTTCTATTTCAATGCATTCTTTTACCTGATATTTTTGACAACGTGAAGTAATACTTTTACATGAGAAACTAGGAGCCTTTTTGAGTCTATGAATTTCTCAGTATTTATTTTTAAGGTTTACCTAAATATAAGTTTCCATTAGCAAGGTATAACATGCTTGATTTTAAAATTTTATTTTTTTCAAACAGAAAATTCTACATTGATATCTTTAACTGCTCTATTACCCGAAGTCCTACAAAAACAGTCAAACCACTGACCGCTTGTGTTGAGAAATGAATTTCAACAATTTGCTTGCAGTTTTTCTCTTCTTTGATATCCCCCAATACAACCATGCATCTGCAAACGCTGATTTGCCTTACAAAACACCCAAAAACCCTCTTTAACCAACAATTTGTAGTAACTCTCACTCAGTTTAGTGCGTAATTAAACAGACTACTGCTGGCTCTTGCTTATTTCAATGATAAGATGGTTGTCTGGAAAGACAGAGAGTGGGTGGGGAAGGAATGACAGTGGAGATAAGTCGATATGATGCTGCACTGAGAGAGAGAGAGAGAGAGAGAGAGAGAGAGAGAGAGAGAGAGAGAGAGAGAGAGAGAGAGAGAGAGAGAGAGAGACAGAGAGAGAGAGAGAGAGAGAGAGAGAGAGAGAGAGAGAGAGAGAGAGAGAGAGAGAGAGAGAGAGAGAGAGAGAGAGAGAGAGAGAGAGAGGGAGGGGGGGGGGGTTATTGATGGTGGTCCAGGGATGACACCTGAAAAAAAAAAAAAAAACCTGAACTTTTCGTAAGTTGACGAGCCAAATGCCCATGGTAAACATACGCCAAATGGATACTGTGCACATTCAAGTTAAACCAAGCTTACGATGGTTTAAAAAAATGGAGATTGCCATAAAACTCCAGTCACTTCCACCCCTTTGTGGTCATAGAGATAGAGTGAGTGCCTCTTTTGTTAGAGGTGTAAAACCATGAGAAAAGTGTGAGAGTGGGGATCTCATTTATTATCTGGTGCAGGAAAGTATGGTATGAGTTGGTCACAGGGTTGTTATTCTAGACAACATATCAGCCTTCTTTCTCAGTTGAATGTTTTATCACAGCTGCTAGTAATTGCTGATAAGAGATGTTCTTTTCTGTCTCAAATACAGAAAATGAGGGGAAAAAAGGACTGCCAGTGGGCCTTTTATGTTTTGTCTTAATCTGTGAAGCAGTAGAAAAATGTTGAAAGCAGACATTTGTACTCTTACAAGTCTTTGTGTTGATCAGTGGGTATACCCTGCGCAAGATAATCATCTTTCTTAAACTACTGTGTAAGCATATGATCTTTGGTGATTGCTACTGATTCCACTGTAAAAGGGGCATTTCTTTAAAAACAAAAAGTTGAAAACTGAGTTTCTTAAACCAGAGGTTACAATTGCATTAACAAATAGATTTTTTTATTTCTATACAGAAAGCACTTGTTTCTTTTCAAATATAGGATTCTAAATACTTATCAAATAACACACACACACACACACACACACACTCACTCTCTCTCTCTCTCTTTATATATATATATATATATATATATATATATATATATATATATATATATATATATATATATATATATATATATATATTCTAAAAACTTAAAATGTATTTCTTAACAGGGGCAGACAATTGAACAATATGGAGATTTAGCTAAAATTGATATTAAGGAACAAAAAGATGAAACCTTTATCCATTACATTTTAGACAATACTCTTAAATTTGATGTTTAAAGCACAGAGATAAGTGAGAAGACATTGACATCAAATAAAGGCTGTTTTAAATAGAAAGTAACTGGGAAAAAAAACAGAA
Organism: Elysia crispata; assembly: GCA_033675545.1. Classification (NCBI taxonomy): domain Eukaryota; kingdom Metazoa; phylum Mollusca; class Gastropoda; family Plakobranchidae; genus Elysia; species Elysia crispata. The sequence goes on from JAWDGP010001486.1 coordinate 71,311, forward strand.
AATAAGAATGATGTATAATAATGTTCAGATATAATCAGGACTGTAAGCTGTATGGAAAAGGTTGTGTTGAAGAAAACATAAAAAAAAATTGGGTGATAACATATATATGTACTGAAATGTCTTCATTATCATCAGGATTTGCTAAATTAGATGTGACTGAAACGTGATGTGTTGGAAAACTAGTGTACATGTTGCAATATCAGGTTGTTGTTGATGCTGTTTTGTCTAAGCATACAGAAAGTATTCTCAGGTAGAGAAACTTTGTCATAACCAACAAAATTTGGCAAGAAAAAAGAAAGTGAATGAAAATTCAAATAACATGATGTTAATTTTCACAACTTTGCAGATCCTTCTTGACATCCCAATATAGGTTACTAGCTGTAAAAACTGAAATGTGACTTAGTGAAGACTTATTAGAAATCAACCTAGTAGAGTGCGATCATGGTAAAGAGTAATATTTTAAATGCAATCTATAGATTGAGACACTGAACCTTGAAAACATTGTGCCTAAACTCTTACTCTTATGTGCAATCTTCACCAGAACTGACTTTTAAAAAAAAAAAAAAAAGACACTAGACTTATCATCAAAGGAGTAAAATGTACCTTGACAAATAATCAATCAGACATAAATTAGAAGGATCTAAAATCTAGATACAGTACTCATTTGCACAGTACACAATCAGTTAGTCTACCTCTTTTAAGTGAAATGCTCGGTAAATAACTGTGTGTGCTTGCAATCTATGCATTGCCAGATTAAAAAAAAAATACCTATAGATTGCATTTCACAAAAGACATTTTATTTTGTAAAAAGGCTTCAAGTAACGCAATTTTAATAAGGGAGAAAACAAGCATAAAGCCACATGTAACAGTGTATGTGAAACTTTAAACATACATTTGATTGTTTGCATGGCTCCACTATGATATACAAAATGCATTACAATGTCATATAGCATACTGAATGCATATATAAGAGAGCTTGTAGCCATGGATATTGAGAACATTGTCAAAAAATCAAAGGGAAAAATAATTTGAAATTTTCCTTTTGAAATTTGAAAATCATTTTATGTAAAAGTAATTATTGTAAATTGCAATTCTGTGAAAGAATCAATCTTAAGACAATGAACATACACTTCAGCTTAAAACAAATAATTAAATGGATGAGAAAATTAATAAGAAAAAAAAACTCTTCATGTAGCTGCCTTTTTTTTTTTTTAAGAAAGTAAATGGGCATCATAAAACATTTCCTTCTGGTCTACATATTCCTTATAGCTGCATGAAAATTGAACCAACAATTACATTTTTGAGAGACTTCAACTCTGAAATATACGATGGTTAATCCAAGACAAGCCATTCATATCTTTTGCCCTTAAAACAATGCTTCTAAAGTTGCAAGTAAACAGAAACACAAAATATGATCCCTTGCAAATTAACCAAGCCTAGTTCGGAATAGACCTTTTTGCTTTCAAGTTCAAGTAAATAAGAAAAGTTGGATCTGTTAAGCAATTTTTTTTTCCACAATACAACTTGATGAAGAGAAACAATAAACTGGACACATAACTTCCATATAATTACGCTAAAGCCTGAGAATTTAACCAAAATTTTCATCTCTACAAGTTTTGTACTTCATGACAAACATATGCCACTTCTTGAAAATATTAAAAAAGGAGCAAATCTTCAACTTATAGCGACAATTCGATATGAAACCAAAAATTCTTGACAACCTTGAGAGTTTAGAATCTGAAATACTGAGGATGAATGAAACATGAATTGTAAAAGTGTTTCTTTTTAAAGAAAAAAAATCCAGTGAATATTAGAATTTTTCATTTACAATCACTCAGCTGTCATATTTCATGCTGGTTAAAAGATTTTAATCACCACTCACTACAGGAATCATATCTTGGACCATATGGAGGCAATGGAATTAATGCACAGCAAGTGAGGAGTAAATGTCAACAAATTTTAACAATGGTAGATGAAATAATTTTAATTTTGCAAGGAAACAATTGCCACAAAGACTCATCAGTTGCACTCATGATACCTCAGCCCTGAGAACATTATGAGGACTTACTCCTCACATATGTAACTTTAAAGAACCTCCAATAGACCAATATCAAAATCAGCAGTTCATTAAAAAAAAAAATTCATTTGTAGCTTTTGCTCCAGTCTGAAAAGAACATGACAAGAATAAAAAACACCCTTTCAATTAATAGTCATGATAAAAGTGTGCGTACATACATGCAATCAATATTACTATTATTAGCATGATCATAAAGAAAAGTCATCAAAGGGTATACACAAATCTTTTTTCTTTTGAAAATTATCATTCTAGCAACTTTTGAATTTTATATAAGTCACTGGTAAAAGCAATAAAAGATGATTAGAAGACAAAGATTTGAGATTTAAAGACAACTTCTTATTTCAAAAGTGAAACTCAAAGGTGGGAGCTTATGAGATTTCTTGCAGTTCAGCCCAAAACTAATTCAAAATTGATTCTATACACTTTATACAATCTCAGTTTGTGCACGATGAAAACTTTTTACCCCAAAAACAATTATATAGTTCTTTTTTAGAAAATATTTCATAGTTATTTGTACATATTTACAGTTCCAGTTTTACATTTCTGTCTCTTAACTACTAGTCAAGGGACTACCAACTAATATTATAGTTGTTATATACCATACATATATGCATACTACTTGTGGTCACTAATTTCCAAATAGAAGCAGACCATGTGCAGGAGTACGTGCTTGATGATAATAAGCTATGATGGCAATGGGTTTAGTTAAAAACAAAATTGCTTCTCACAAGAAAGAACAAAATGTACACAAAGCTCTTCTAATTTTATCCGTGTAGAATAGAGATTACTTTTCATTTCTTCGAAAAATTATTCAATGTATTCTTTCCAGGATTTAACGTTGACATGAAGACACTGAGTAGGCAAATTAATGTTTTGTCATCTTCAAAGTCGGATATGTCAACAACAGTTTTGTACTCTATCCAAACAAATACTTCACAAAGTAATTACATACCATACATTTCTATTCCTGAAACCATCTTATGTCGAAGGCAACAACAAATAGTATTCATAAGAGTACTCAATTCATCAGTAGGGTGGCTCAAGCTATTTCTTTCTAGATGAAAGCCATTTATTTCTTGCAGCTCTGGGGCCCCATCTTGAAGCACTGTGCAAACACATGGCAGGAAAGGAGACTGTGTTTGTAACAACATTTTCAGCCAAGGGCGACGAGCAATGCGTAGTTTTAACAAATTTGGAGTATTTAGCTTTTTAATATAGAAACCTTTGCACTGGGATATATCTAAAAAAGTGAGAGAGGATGACTCAATGCAATAAACCTCCATACCGCGGTTGTTGCTTGCAGGAATCCATACCTGCAAAAGAAAAGAAAAAAATGTCTTTAATAAAAATTTTACTTTTTATAGCAAAATATAAATTTGTTCATTTGTGTGTCATATCAAATATTAATGAACTAAGGTAAATTTTGAAGGATGTATTTTTGACAACAATTAAAAACCATAAATGATTATTTATCATTGTTTTAGTCAAAGAAAGGTGAGAAGAATAAGATCTTTAACTCTATCCATACACCATGTTTACTATCATATTGGCACATCAGGGTGAATTTTGTGTCTCCACATTTTAAATAGGCAAAAAACTGATTTACACTTATCCGTACATAAGGATGACAAAAGTACTCAATGTCTTTAATATGATAAACACTACTACACCAATCTGTACATTAAGAGTGACAAAATCGCCCCACTTCTACAGTATAAAATAAATCGCCAATCGTCGATGTCAGGATATTAGTCTTCGCTCAGTCATACTTGCTGTTTCCCAACCACTCTTTGCTTCATTTTATTCCTAGAGATGACTTCAAGGTTCTTTATGATTCGAATCCTGTCTAACACCAGCTGTATCTACATCCATTGCTTCTTTCAGAAATCACAATTCTTCTGTAAAGTTTCAATCTACTAGCTATAATCATAATCATTTGCCAAAAAGATTTTAAATTAAGAATTTATCCTAAAAATTTAAGAAGGAAATTTCCATTATAGGTCACACCTGATGTTCCAATACGGTTAGACAAGATAAAATCATTTATATAAACAGTTTTTTTTGCATACAGCAGAATTAGTTCCTCTAAAATTTAATCCTTATCCTTTATTTTGATACATTTGTATGGGTGGTTACATGAAATCTCAAAAAGCCTGCAGGTTTCTCGATTCTTGGCCACAAGATCTCAAAAAGCCTGCAGACTACGCAGTCCTTTCAAACTGAAGGCTAATCATCACTTTGTACAAAAAAATCTTAATTGTATAGCACAATGGATACACAAGTGTGTCCATACTAGACATTACATGGCACACAATTTTCTATTCTCCAAAGGATGATAGGCCAGCAGGCCATGTCCTGAGACCTTGATTGGCATGCATGCCGACTACAGCTGGCACTCTTCCACCCATGCACTTGATGCAAACTTGCAATACAGGATCTAGATGTTGACACTTTGATCATCAAAAGATTCCCATGATTGTCACAATGGCAGAGATGACAAAAACTCACCCATGACAAGCATTTATAAATATTTGAATAACCCAATTGTAAAACCCATAGTATGATCAAATCAAAAAGTTTTAAAAGCTACATAACCTGAGGTCAAAAGTAGGATCGCATGATTCTATTTAAAAGTTAAAAAAAAGAAAAGCTGCTTTCTCTAAAACAATGTGATAAGTATTATTTAGATTTCAGAAAGGCTTTCTAAAATAACATTGAAATTTTTTACCTTACCCAAATATTCTTATTGTGTCTCTCTATTGGATTAGAGTATCTTTTAGTTTCCCTGCAAGTGATGCTTTTGTATCTACAGACTTGCTAGTGGTGCCATTAAATTAGATTGGGACAAATGCAATTTACATGTATTTCGAAGAGGGCAGAACGAAGCATTTCTTGTAATGGGTGTTAGATTGAGGCAATGTAATTAAATTGCTTAACTGTAAAAAATAGGAGCCTTTCTCACTTGATGTTAGGATGTTCACTTCAGTCCATGGTGATATTTACTCTTGTTAAAAACATTAAGAATATTTATGAATACTTTTAAAACAAGACAAATACCTTTTTGGAATACTTTTTAAAAAGTTAAAAACAAAGAAGCCTCAAAATCAACCTTACACTCCCAATATATAAATATTTACCTAGAGGTTGAAACTTTGTCTTATTTACTGTCTAATATGATTCTACGTGCCCATAAATTTAAAAAAAAAATTAAATAAAAAAAAAAATAAAAAAAAAAAAACAACCTTGAATTCAGTGATGCTGAGAAAGACACAAAGTGTAATGTCAACTGCTTGAGCAGCAAATATTACAGTATACGTATAACAACTTATATTGAAACCGGTAGGTAAAATAAAGTTCACTGCAAGTTTGACTATCATAATAGTTTTTACTTGGTTGAGGTATCAAATATCCCAAATCTTTAAAAAAATATCTATCCTGAGGAAAGACATTAATGCAAAAAAGCTTTTAAGAAGTCTCATAACACTCAATTTATATAAATGAAACAGAAATCAAATAAATAAAGAAAAAGTGTACCGAATTAAACGAAAATGTGAAACAATTCAGCCTTCCTAAGATCAAAACAAATTCTTGCCACATGTTACCGATTTCAGCTAAACTATCCAAGTCTCTAGTCTATAGATGTTGATAATCCATGTTAAAAATATTTTAAAACACTTTCATTTTTCAAAACTTTTATATTAATGAAAGAAAAAAATAAATACCTCAAGCAGGAGTTTTTTCAAATTCACCAAATTTTTCATCAGCATGGTCAGATGGTCTTGGGTAAAGATATGATTATAGATGCCATATTTTTCCAAAACTAGTTTCTCCAATCCTGTCAGACGACAAAGATTTTTAATATTCCTGTCTGTCCAATCAAATGGCATTACCAATGTGCTTATTTGTGGACTCAGATTGACAAAAGTATCAAAGATCCTGCTAAACATGCGCTGCCGTCTGCGATATCTGTACATATGGTCCTGAACTGATTCCTGATCAAGTGGTGCTCTGGAGGGGCTTTCTTTCCAATTCATTTCAGCCTGTGTAAGAGTACTAAAATTTGCAGTCTCCAAGAATTGCTCAACAACAGCATTAAATTGATCTGTTGGATGGCTAAGATCTAAGCAAAATTGAAATTCTTTTACCACAGGTTTAATACGAGCAAGAAATTGGCTGAAACTAAAAACTCTTTTCCGAAAACAATGGTGACAAACAGGATCTGTATGAACAGGCCCAATCCGATCTTGTTGTAGGCATGAGAAAGAAAGAGAACTAAATCTGACAGAACTCCAAAACTGAGGCCTTTGAATTAGATGACACCAGTCTGTGCATACCAGCATGCAACGACCAAGATCATTCTGCTGAAGGAAAGACCAAACTTTAATTTTGCACAATTCTGGAAGCTGCTGAAAAGGCAAAATTTCTAGTGTTTCACTTGTATCCATCATTTCCTCAGGATCTTGCATCTCATCTTCACTAGAGAGATCCATGACCAGAGGAAAGCTTGTGCGATGGTAGCGATCTGCTTGGCTCCCAAAAGACATTTTGTATTGGGAACTAGAACTGAGACTGCCATCTCTCCCTCTGCCAGACTTTTTCCTGACTTTGCGAGAGACATGGGCACGTGATGGCCGTGCTGCACACATGGCTGCCTTAACCGGTAGCAGCAACCTAGAAAAATAAAAAAAGGACATATAATTCATGAATTTCCTTCATAAAATTAGTAAAAATCTGTTTTTGAACTGTAAAAACAAAATAAAGTTGTAAAAAGCAGGCAAGTCATCATGCAAAATGTTTAAAGCTAAATTTAGCCTCTCAAAATAACTTTTATCAGTATCGTAAGGTTAGGGAGGGGGGATCAAATCATTATCAAAGTATAAATTGATGTTCTCAACCTATTCTTTTGTTGTCTAATCAAATGACATGACCTGTGGGTGGATATTAAGTTTGCCTCCTGGTCCTATAAAAACCATAAAACATTGAGGCAATCATCAACAAGGACCTCTGATTACAGATGACATACCCAGGGGTATTATCCATTCAAAAAACATCAATAGGCTATAAGATTTCACAAAGAGTGATTAAAATTTGATCAAATCAATGCCGTTTACATTGATTTTCACTCAAGTTCCATATTTTTCTTATGTTTGTACCCTTCTGACAGTATTTATACAAGTTTCTGCACAAAGGTCAATTGTTAGATAAGTATATCTTCTTTCAGGTGGTGGAAGAGCTAGCTTTATCTGTAACCTACATAATGAGCCTGATAGTTGTCCAGACTTTCAGCCTACATAGTGTGTTGCCTTTGCCTAACACAGGAGGCTAGCTGGAACCAGGTCTAGGGGTGAAAAAGCAGATGAAACCACTCCCCTTCTCTCCACCCCAAAGGCCTACCTGACATTCAAATATCATGAACATCAATGTTCAAAAAAGTATGTGGATGATTGTGACCAATGATTATTAAGAGACATTTTGTGTGCTGATTGTAATGAGGTCCTATTCCAAAGCAAGAATTGCAGAACATTGCAGGTGAAAGTTCGAGTATGATAATCATCAACAAAACTTAATAATACAGTGTTATGCAAACAAAGGCTCAATACCAGCAAACATCTAGCCCCAAAGCCATGCCTTTGTTTACATCACAGTAACAAGAGACAATGACTGACTTGTTACTTCATTGATTTGACACTTTGAACAATATTGCAGAAGTCTAGAAAACATCACAATCCATTGACGCAGAAATTATTTGAGAAAGCCTCTCCTGCAGTATTGAAAGTCAATTGTGTGCTTCTTTGGGAAAAGAGAAGGGCAATTCCCTTCACTCGTATCTTGACATTGATACAGCAACCTGTAAAATTGAGACCCATCAAAAATAATCCAAACTTACATCTTTTGCAAAAAAAAACAAACAAAACAAAACAAAACAAAAAAAACCCAACAAAACTATCATCAAGCCTGGTGACAAAGGTCACGTCAGTATGTCCCTTCAGTAAGGGACACAACTTGATTGATGTACGTAAAACACAGTAAAGTCCCTTAATAAACATAGATGTATGTGAAACAGTAAAGTCCCTTGATAAACATTGATGTATGTGAAACACAGTAAAGTCCCTTGATAAACATTGATGTACGTGAAACACAGTGAAGTTCCTTGATTTTATCTTACTGTTGTGTTGATCTAACGGTTGTATTGATGTTGCCATAAATTCCCAAGCTACATGCTTAACCGTAGTCGATTGTGATATCTTACTATACTAAGTTTAAAATAAACCAAGGTACCCAATTATAAATCCTATATGTATTTTAATAGGAGTCAAAAGACAATTTATTTGCTAGGTTCAAAGAAGGAAACATTTGGAAAATAATTTCGCTTCAGGATAAGGAAAGATTTAAATCCAAATTCAAGTTAAGTGAAATCCACTTTTATTTGACACTTAAAATAAAAACCTGGTTCATTCTTTAATGAGTCCCTCAATACAGGTTACCATCACCCTACACTACACGATAGGGATGAACAATAGCTTGCAACTGAAATACTTGAGCTACATTAGCTTACCTAGATCTAGATAATAATTTATTATCTAGATATATATATATATATATATATATATATAGAGAGAGAGAGAGAGAGAGAGAGATTTAGATGGAGTGAGATCTAAGATATTTGCTACACTTACTTTAAAACATTTACTTTAGGAGGACTCAAAACTCTTGCCTAGGTATTATAGATCTTTACAAGCTTTCAAAATGAGAGAGTTTTCAATAGTCTATAGATCTAATCTAGGCTACTTACCTTACAACATTTGGATTTAGTCATTTGTTTAAAGGCCATTGTGGCCTGAAGTGCTGACAAGTTTAGTACAGATCACTGCAAGGAAAAACTCCGACAAATGAAGAACCTAGCCATTTTTACCAAAAACTATCAAAATCTAGGTCTAGATCTCTAGATTTAGTTATAAACAACATCTAATCTAGATCTAGACCTACTAGAGCTAGGCCAAGTCCTATCTAAACCTTAAGAAGTTATCTAGATCTAGATCTAGATCTAGATCTGGATGTAAACCGATGCCTTTCATGTATTCAAATTTAGATGAGACAAAATCTTCTGAAACTGGAGCTATGGTGGAGCTAAACTAGATTTAGATGTCTAGATGTGGATCTATAAGTGCAGTCCGAAACAGTTTCGAGGCAGAAACCTAAATCATGTCAGCCAAAAGACCGAGCTCAAAGATACAGTGACGGGAATCTTAGAGAAGTCTAAGAGCCAGGGTTTAGCCCTACATTATAGCTAGATGAACTTCTAGTTCCGGAAATGTTGTCATCGTTTCTAATTTTGTTTAGGAAAAATTCCACCGTCGATGAAGGGAGATCACTCAGAACTCTCGAAAAGGCAAGTAAACTTTTAAGATCCAGATGATTAGATTAGGCTATCATTATAGGCCTCCATACATATATGTACATCACATATGACGATTTCTTATCTAGATGTTTTAGGAAATCCACCGCAATTTGACAAGAGCACCCCACAGGACGGAACAGCTGTATCTAAATATTGATCAATCGGTAGTATTCGGTACCCGATATACTTAGTTTATAAATCTAGATCTAGACTCTAGTCTAGTAGATCTCCCGTCTAATTAGATCTAGTGTGGGAAATCTTCAATCTTGGGAAATTTAATAGATTTAGTGTTGTAACTGTAGGATAGTATATGTAGATCTAGAGAGACTAAAACTAGATATAAGGAAAATATCGAACCATATATACTGACCTTGGACTTTTATTACCTTGAGGCCTAATAATGCTGAAAAAATATCATATCACATCATATCAAGTTGGAATGTCTTGGTCTCAGCAGGGGCAGTGGGAAGTTTATCCACTGCCTACGAAGATGCAAAACCAACAGTCCAACTGGCTGTGCAGAGGCCTTGCAGCCTTGATGCCCCTGCCACTTCTCAGCCATTATATTGTCTGGCCAATTCACAAATTTGCTGATTCCTTCTTATTTGTAAAAGTCTGTTTCTGTAGCCTCATTCCTCCCATCTACTTTTGAACTCACATGGACTTTCTTTGTCATCTTTGATTAAATTTGTGCTGAGCTCTTATGTTAGAATATGGTACTGTTGTCTTTTTCCCCCGGCAATTGATTGTCTTCAGTTTTATGAATTTTTTAAAATTTTACCCTTTTTTTTCTCTATTATGGGTTTGTTGTTATCTCTGCCTATAATCGCTACTCATAAGAGTATCACTGCAACAGCATTGGTTGGCAATTAATAGGAGTCAACTTCAATCTACTTGTTATGGATTATCACCTCTGTAATCCCAAATCTGTAAAGGCTGTGTATATATGTGGCCTCTCTATCCCTTCTCACATTGCTTCTTGTACATCCCTAATGTCTGCCAATTATGTCAACTGTTTCACCACTCACAACCTATCCTTCACAATATCTCAATGATACTGTGCAGGTGAAGTGAGGGTCAAAATAAGTTCTGAAATTAAATCTAATATATTTTCAAGATCACAATACCACTCAATGGGATATCTAACCCTTTCCTCCCCCCTTCTCTTTCCTCCTCAAAAGTCTGCCATGATTGGGAACAGTTACAATTTGTGTCCTTCACTGCTTTACTTGAGGTACTCTTTTAGTGTTACAGTTAGTGTCTGTCTAACCATGCTTCTTCTTTAACCCCTTTGTACATGCAGTGCTCTTCTGAATTATCTCTACTACCTTTTTCAAACTATACTCACCTCCTGCCCAGCAGCTAGATCCAGGTGTAAACATTGCAGCAACCACCTAATGCTTAGCAGCCTGAACTATATGTAACTCTGCACCCTCCACCTGTGCCTTTTCATCATCCTGGTATACCCTTGGATATCTGCAGTGGCAAGCCTAGACTCTGTGCATCTCATATTGAATGGAGTTGTTTTGCTTTTGTTACTCCTGTCCTTTCGCTTTGATAATTGTTTCCCATACTCACTCTTTGCCTTTTCATTCCTTCCAAAACTCACACCAGTCTTCTTGAACATTATACTGTTCATTTTTATTTGCGCACATTACATGTTAGCATGAAACTGCAAACCCCACGGGTGATGCCGTTCCAGAAAAAATCTTGAAGATGATGATAGTGGAGCACCATGTAGGCCTACAGGGAGGAGCAAAGGGAGTGGTTCCAACTGCCCTTTTAGACGTAGACATGGATTCAGCCAGACTACTAGGTTATAAATGCAAAGATAGCTATGATGTATTTCTCCTTTTAGTATGTGATCTTTAGTGTTAAGAGCGGTGAAAACAGTCATGCTTTTGTTTCCACCACACCAAAGAAGTTTGACTTATAAAGATTGAGCTATGTGTACTCTAAGAAGAGGTACAAAATTGTTCTCTTGAGTGAAAATTGACTTTAGTGGTGTCTAATGCCTCACTCAAGCAACATAAAGACTTTCGTTCATGCCTGTGGATGTATTTCGTACAAGTGGAATAACGTCATCAACTTTCTTAAAAAAATGCATGCAATGTATGTGAGTTCTGGGGTAGTATTTTTATCCCATATATGGCAGATTGTTCTCTGGGTCATGGGAGCACTAGCAGTCTTTCTGAAGCAGCATCTGTGACAGAGTATCAACATTGAGATGCTGTTTTCCTGAAAGATATAATTATATATCTATAATTTCTATCTCACACTGGCTTAACTTCTACGCCCAGTGAGAAATTTGACCCTGTAAGTGTAACTCTTTAAAATTCATTTGCCATATCAAACTGGAATGAAAAGTTCTCATCCCAAACTTGTAACATAATAAATAAACCCTGAATTGGTGTTATAAACTTTTACCATTTCTTGGATAAGCTCTACAGCTACAGCTTTATCTGATGCACCTGTATCTAAGATAAATTTGTCTCAATAAGTTGGGACAACAAGGGTTGTCGGATTCACCAGCATTTTTTTCCAGGTATTTGAAGGATTCCTCTTGTTCCTGAAGAATTTTAACACCTCTTTAGAGTTGCAGAGCCTTGGCCACCTCTGGACTGATTCAATAGAGACGGGACTCATTTCTACTCCTCCCCAACTAATAGTGCATCCTTAAAATGACACTTCTTTCTGAAACATTTTCTGTTTCCTTGATTTTTGTTTGAACCTGTGAAAGCTGAATTTGCTATGTACCGCTCCCATATTGATAAGGTGTTCTTCAAAATTTCTCTCCAAGAGGCAGACATCATCCAAAATGTCAGAATTGTTTTCCAAGTGAGACTTCTAAGTACTAAATTCAGTGCTGTCAAGTATGTGATTGAGCAATACATAACCCAAACAGCACTTTTACAAACTCAAGCAATCTATCGTTGTGAAAACACAGATTTCTTTCTTGAATCACTATCTAATTCAATTTTCCGGTAAATAGAGTTTGAATCCAACTTTCAAAACCAGCAATTATCTTCAAAGCATCCGTGCATTCTTTTATCAAAGCCAGTGGAAAGACATCTTTTTAAAAATTATTTTGTTGAGAGCCCAGTCGTCTATGCACCATCTTACGTGACCATCCCTTTGCCTCATTAGTGCTGGTGCTGCAGCTCATCAAGATGGTTGAATGACTCCTGCTACTAACATTTTGTATTTGTTTAGATGCTTTTCTTCTACTTTGCAAAGCACAATAGCAAGTGGCATAGTTTATTTTTTGTAAATGATGTTTCACCAGTGTTGATGATGTATTTCACTGTAAAAGTTCCCACATCAAGATTGTTTTCTATTAATAATCTTTATTTCACTGAATGTGCCACTACTGTGTGACCTTCAGCACTTTTTCTTTTAAGTCTTCAGCTCCCCTGCCTTCAGTTTTTTTCCCCTGAAATAGGATAGCTATGAATATTTTTGTATCCTTCTTCAATTTTACTTCTTTCTCAGACTTTTAAAACATAGTACGAGATGTCCCTCTCCTTGAATTAAGATTCTAAGTCCTTAAATGATAATTTTTCTTCAATTTCTATGGCATAAGGCCCATCCTTCCCTAGCTCCTGACATGGACTGTTGATAGTATTTTTAATAGTCACGGGTTAGCAAATAGCAACACGATTGGTTCTTTCCATACCATGACGAATGGAATTTCAAGATCTCAAAATAGGTTAATTCAGCAACAGGATACAATGAATTTTCAAGAGCATTTCAGTCTAAATCCATCCTTTTTTTTTAAATTTTATTGACCTCATTAATTTGAGACTTATGTTGGTTGTTCAAAGTAACCTTCATTCCTTTACATTGATTCATTTTGGAGGAGATAGCATAAAAATAAATCATGGTTGCCTTTTTTAATATAAATTATTGATTCCTTGTGGATAAAAAGTTAAAATTGTATCTACTGTTAAGCCCATGAATATTCGTAATAGATGACTGATTGGATCCTGAAGATAAAAGATCATACATATGGGTAGTTGCTTGTTTTTGTTATACTTTAGAGTTGATATTGGTCTTTATTCATTGTTTTTTATATGGCTGCCGCAAATAGAATATAGTTTCTGGATAAACATGAATTAAGCATTGGCACTCATGGCTTCATAAAATCTAATTAAAGATGAATAGTTTAGCTGAAGGAACTTGTTTTTTGTACTATGTTTGGTTCCATTTTTTTTATCCACAGAGTGCTTGTGTTTGCTATCCATTTTATCTAATTATTATCTATCGTTAATAAGTTAATAATTCTGACTCAATCTGTGATTAGCATAAATTAGAAGACTTCATTAAATTTTAAATAATGCCAGATTTAAATTACACCTGTGGGGAAAGGAATTGTAAATTTTGCTATATGTTGTACATGTAAGTTAAAGCTCAATCATACATTGCTTTCCTTAAGTTTTGTTAAAAGTTACAGCGGACTGGATTTAACCTAAATTTTACCAGCTCAAACATAATGGTGGCTCGAATCTTATCTTAAACACATCTTTTAATGGGGCATATACTTTTGCTCTTTCATTTATTTTAGTCACGCATGCATCTTTAAATAAGTTTGACGGACCAACAAAGGGTTTTCAATGACTTCAACAATAATAAAAATCTCTTAAAATTTGAAAATTGAAGATAGATAAATGATGACTTGGTGTGTCATAGAATCAACTAGGCTGATCATGTATCGCTGTGGACATTAATCGTCCAAAACATTTTTACCTGGTGTCCTGTTTCTGTTTGCTCTACAAAAGCTTTTTTCATTACCAGATTTTGTTGATGATTTATTTATGTTTAATACCTGTCATGTGTTATATTTATTTATGCAGAAAAATAAATCAATTTGACCCTATATTCATCTGGCTTTAACTGTAGACATATGTGTCAAGGCTTAGCTTTGAAAGCTTCTAATCTTCTATTTTGGTCTTCTCTCTAATCTCTCGAAATGAAAAAAGGTGTTTCCATCCATTTGTACATATATATTGTTTTGATACAGTGAAAATATTTAGCATAGTGTATTGAGAAAGAGAAAATTTCCAAATTGATACCAGTTGAATTTTGAACTCTCTTGAATAAAGAAAGTGCATTATTTTTTCCTTCTCTATTTCAGTCATCCCAAATTTGACTGAGATCTTTTCAAATGAAAATTCTCTTCATTCTGTTTAAATAATACTGCACTTTAGTATAAATGCTGCTATAATATCAAGGCTCTCTTTTACCTCTACTTTATTAAGCTTGTTCTTTTTGTTTTGCAAACGATCAGAAATCTTATACTTGTATTAAATTTCTATCTTAACAGACTCATACAATGGATCAAGAAGTGAGCAGCTACAACAGCATGTTTTCATCTCTCTTGCACTATGAATTTAGTTTTACAAGCCAGATCTCCCCAGAAAAGTTTTGTTCCTGTTTGATGAAGCAAATGCAGGAAAATTTGTATTGCCAATCTCTTCCTGTAGAGAAAAATGATGTAAAATTGATAGTTTTTTCAGCTTTAATGGAACTTCTTGAAATTTCAAATAGAAATCATTCACCTGATTTCCCAAGACTTGAAAATTACAATTATTTCTGTTCACCCCACCTGAAGGCAGATAACATGGGAATAAGGAACAAAATACTGCAAAAGGACAAGGAAAATTTACATGACTGGTTTACAGAGACTCATAAAATTCTGTGGGCCAACAATAAGTGTATTTTACACACCATGGTAATTATACAAGTTAGATACTTAATTTAAATGTGAATCATAAAGCATTACAATGCTTAAAAATGTTGATTATTGAATTAAGAGATGTAGTGGAATATCTTCTGTTTTTCTTTTTACATAATGTTTCAAATAATTCAACCTTGCAATTTTTACTTGTTAAGTCACCATACTTTGAATTTTATGGACAGTATTGTGCTTTCTTAATTGGATCCACACGTACCTTTGATACCTTGAAGATCTTTTCTATAAATTAATGACTATTACTTTTTCAAATACAGTGGAATCCGCTTAAAGTCAACACCTCAGGACCAAAAAAAGTGTTGACTTTAAGCAAGGTTGAGTTTATCCAATTCCAGGAAACAAGTCCGTAAATTGATGTTATGAAAAGTGGTTGTCTCCCTTTCATTACTTATGACAGTTGTCTCTCTTTGCAGTGTCTCCATTTTGTTACTTACAGCTAAAGTGTGGGAAATTTATACAAGTCATTTAGCCAAGGGGAAAACCACTCAAGTCTGAAAAGAGGTTTATTTAAACAACTTGATTTACTAAACACAAAAACACAAAATATGTGTACATACCTACAATTCTTGCTATATTTTTCAGCTTTATCCTCTTTTCATATGGGTTGGGACCAACATTACTTTCTTTTTGTTTTCACCAAAAAAAAAAAGGCCTGAGTAAATGAAAAATGTTTAGTATTATTGGAGGCTCTGAAAAGGATGAGGTTAAGGCCAGCAGCAGTGGGTAAAAAACTGCACTGTTTGCTTCAAATGATGTGAGCCTACGATAAGTTAATTCTAGTTAATTTGCACATTGAACGAAATTGATATTGGTAACATTTGATCAACGTTTTCAATGGTAAAACCTTTAAATCTAATACCGCATGAATAAAACTTATACTTAAGTTCACATGTTTTTATGCAATCAATAATATTTATCACCTAAAAATTAATACGAAGATTGGAGAGATGCATTTCCTAACACAAATTTTAAAGGGGATAAATAAATAGCTATAATTATTCTTATCTCTTCTTTTATGTTCAACAGGTTAATGCATTGCAAAGAAAAAGTTGCAAGTTTTTGAATTTCATCTCACGAAAAATATTAGTTGGTGGATTGAAAACTGGGTTCTTTCAAGTAAGTGATTTGTATGTTGAGGAATAAGATTATGCTCATTCTTAAATCCTCAATGGTCAAAATTGCCATAATACAGTCGAGTCCGGTTATTTCGAAGTCATTGGGATAAAAAAAGGACTTCGAATTATCCAAAATTCGATTTATCAGGATACATAGACAAAAGAGAGTAAAAAAAGGTGGGTAACAGATCCATAATATACTTGGGTGTGTAGGGATTCACACCTGGTCTTTGGGCCTAACCCCTTTCCTTTTCCTTCTCCTGCTCCTTGTCTTATTGAGACTCTTGCCTGTAACATAAGTGGTCGGAACATACACACACCAGAATTGCTTGCCACATGAGCATAGCATAGCATAGCATAACTTTCCTTGTTTCACAAGCTAAGCAAAATGCTTTCAAAATTGAAAAACCCTGTCAAGATGGCTTCGAATTAACCGGATCCTTCTTTCCAACTTCGAACTAACCGATATTTGTGAATAAAGCTTAAAAAGAGAAATATTTGGTAAAATTAATCGACTTCAAAAAATCCAAAAATTCGAGCTATCCGGATTCGAATTATTTGGACTCGACTGTACTGTATACGTTAAAGAAGACTAAGGGGGAAAATCCACAGATGTCCACTTTTACCATATTAGTGAGTTATGGGCCTTGGCTATAGTCCTGACCATTAGCTACCTATGTTTCAAAGGTTTGGGAGTAAAATAACACATGGCCCAAGATATGAATACTTTTTAAAAGGGTATAGGATGTAATAACCACAGTTATTCTCATTCAAAGAGGGAAGAATAGTAGTTGTCCACACACCTTTCAAGCCAACCAATTACAGCCCAGAAAATGTCACAGGACACAACCAAAGCTGTCAAAATGGCTGACCAACATGAAAGACGGTCTATCACAGATAAACCTAAGAAAAAACAACTTAATGGTAGGAAAAGAGAGCTTTCAAAAGATGAGAGATTTAAGAATCATGTAACTGGACCTCCTTGCAATTGTTATTGTAGTAAGCTTAGATGCTTTGAAATGATGACAGAAGATGACAGAAATACCGTTATAAGGCACTTTAACTACCTCAAAACAAAGGATGAACAAGATGCCCTTCTCTCCTCTTGGTGTCAGTGCACTCAGTTGAGCGCAGCAGAAGTCGAAAAGAGGATAGGGAACAAGCAGAATTTCATAAATGTGCTTTTAAATATCATATGAACATCGTCATTGATGGGAGAATTAGTAAAATAGACATCTGCATTGAGGTGTTCACCTCTATCTTCGATGTCACTGAGAACAGCATGAGAAGAGTACGGGATGCTCTCGCAACCACGGGTAAGGGTTTTAATGATTGAATCTAGAAATAAGGATTAGATCTAGATTTAAAATTAGACACTTTACCTATAGCTGTCCCCAATCTCAACTGCCTTTCTCAAAACTAAACCTGTAAACTAGATCTATCTTCAGTTTTCACTCTTTAAATGTCTTGGTTAGGGTAGATTTATATAAATTTTCCCAGAATTATACTTGAAAATACTGAACTAAAGAATGGACTGTTGAGAAACTGAAACTTGACTGCTATTATTGTATTACGCCTCTGTATTATCTATAAACAACAAACATTGTTTATTGTTGTTTATTGTATAGGCCTAAATGCTGTATTTTGATTCTTTAATTATCATTTTTCACAAGTTCAACAAGGCCAAGTTCCCGCTCTAAAAAGGGAATTGAAATCAACCAGAAAATAATTGAATGTCATTAACATTGATTTATGCCCACAGAAAATCCACTTTCTGAGGTTATTAACTGGAGGAAGCAATCTCAGATCCAGTTCAAACATTTTAAGACTCATTTAATTATTAATTCTATGTTACTACCTACTGTTCAACATGTATTGATTCACAATTTTAATAATCTTTGAATGTTATTTCTTTATCAATATCCCCAGGACTACCCCTGAAAAACAAGCAAGATCACCACAACAAGCGGCCCCATGCCCTTACGCAGAAGGAAAAAGACCTGGTAATTGGCGACATCCAATCTTTCAGGGAAGAGCTTCCCATTACAATTGCAAGAGAACATGAAGGATGTGTCTGCTGAACATATTCAAAATGTTTAGGCTTTTTGCTAAAAAGTACCCTCAGGCCTAATGCTCGTATGACAATGAAAGGGATATTTTCAACAATAAGTTCAATATCACTTTTGGATATCCTAGAAAGGACACATGTTCAATGTGCGACAACCTCAAATGTAAAATCAAGAGTGTCAACTCCCAACTAAATGAAGTGCCATCTGATTCGGAGAGAGCAGCTCTTTTGCTCCGACAGAAAGACGGCCTAAAATCCACCCTTGAACTTCACCATAGGAAAGGGAAGGTTTTTTATGACAGAAAAAAGGCTGCACGCATGGAGGCACAAAGATCGGATGGGATGGAGGCAGTCTGCTTAGTACCAGAAGAACCTCCCCTGCCCAAACATCACAACGCAGGATGTCTACTATTCTAGACAGCTGTCATTCCAATCATTTAGTATCCATGTTCTGTCATCGGATAAAGTATTTTTTTATTGCTATGAAGAAACAGTTTGGAAGAAAGTGTCAGGCGACGTCTGTTCACTGTTGTTTGACTGTTTCAGCAGGCTCTTTTCACATGATGTGAAGCACCTAAATTTATTTTGTGACTCTTGCGCTGGACAAAATAAAAATTGGACTGTGCTAAGATTCATGTACTACCTTGTACACATGGCTAAGCGCTTTAACACCATAACCATGATCTTTCCTGTTTGAGGACATTCTTATATGGAATGCGACATGGACATGGCTAATGTTAGACCAATACTCCCCGGCAGAGATGCCAGCTGATTGGAGGAAGGTACTGGAAGCAGCTCGGGTAAAGCCAGAGCCGTTCAAAAACTTCAATGTCATAGCTAAAGACATGACATCTGAGAAATTTTTAAAGTTTACTGAATTTCTCCAAGGCCACTTCTTGGCCTCGTGCTCATTTCCATTGCGCCCTATGCAGGAACTGAAAATCAGTCATGACCACCTGCACCTGATGCTTTACAGAAACTGTTGGAACGGGCCATTCAGTTCAGCCCCAGTCACCAAAATGCAAGCTCGAGGTCCACCACCAAGAAAGAGGCAACACCAAGCTTCCACACCTTGTTCTGAGCTGCAAGGACATCCCCAGCAGGCATACCCGGGCCCAATCCCTCGGTCTGGACCAAAGTTTTAGGACCTGTCAAAGCTGAAATAGTACCTCAGTTATGGCAACAGACCTTTCTTTGACAATCTGCCTTGGGATCTCAACACTGCAGGTTCTGACCCAGAGAGTGTCTCAGATGCAGGCTCTGATTCAGAATAAGTTTTTTTTTTAATAAAGCGTTCATTTCAGTCTTTGGTTGGTAAAGTTGATATTAAAAGTATAACTTCAGTACGGTACAGAGTAGGTTTTGATTCTTTCTTTTTCTTTTTTTTTTTAACCTTTTTGTTGTTGTGTGTGTTTTGTTAGGGATTTCTAACCCAACTGTTACAACTACCGAACTAGGGTCCATGGCATGTGGCTACCACCCAGATACAGAATGGGGATACCATCATTGTCTGCTGTCTTTACTGGTCACATTATATTGACAGCAGTCTAACCTGTAGGTAAACCAAAATATGAATTTGTTGGAATTTTAACTCCAGGCCTTTGAAAGGAAACTCTTACTCTTTAACCTTTTTGAAATAAAGCTGTAATAAAAACCAATGTAATGTAAACATGAGCACAGGAATTGTAGAGAATTGCTTTTTGTCATTTTTTGACAAATCATCCTGGTAGGCCAACTCCACCCCCCCCCCCTCAAAAAAATCGCTTAAAAAAAAATAGGAAATATCATAGCCTTACTGCGGATGACGGAAGATAGGGACAGGTGGAGAATCATGATCGCCAATGTCTGTTCCAGACAGGGCATTTGAGACAGACGGGAAATATCTGATTTTTTCTTTGGGGGGGGAGAATTTATATACTAATAATGATATGATGATCATTGTTTAAACCAAAGAAGGCCCTGCCTTTGCAATGTTCAACAAAATTAGTGACTTTGTCTTAAAGTCAATGGTTCAAGAGGAAACAATAAAATAATAGATTGGTTTTTCTTTATGGTTCCGTATGAGCGACGCCATAGTATAATTTCAGTCAACTCAATGAGACCAAAATGTGACACAAAAATTTAAACAAAAAATACTGGTCTCAATACTTAAACTAAGTTAAAGTACACACTACTAATAAACAAAATAACCAATAGAGATTTGATCAAACAAAATTGCTAAAGTTATTGAAAAATCAGATGACATGTATTGTTCAGATGGAAAAACCACAGATGTCCACAGCCCTATCCATGTGATGAATCAAGTAAAACAAAATAAATGAAATGATCAAAACCATTGGGATTTGCATTTTTGAATTAAAATTACACTGTTCTTTCAGAAAAAACTAAGTAAGCTAGAGTATGTGCAGTAAAATTTGAATGGAGCAGTCTTCAAACACTAAAAATGTATTTTCTCAGATTCTGCAAAAGTGGACATCTTTGGTATTTCCCCCTTAGTCTTCGTTTGTTATGGTGTAAATTTTAGCCTGAAGAGTGTGGGCTAATTCATGCAGTATGGCTGATTCTTCAAATTCATTCACATGAATCAAACGTGAGATACTTTTTTCTAAGGGTAAATCTCAATTAAACATGTTTTGGAACTCAACCATTGCCATGGAGGTCTTGCAACACAGCAGAGAGTTTCTTGTTCTTGTATTTACATTTTTCCCTTTGCCTAAAATGTGAAATGAAATCTCTCATATCTTTATCCATTTTTTAGAGACATTTTGACACATTAAATTCCAGTCAGTTTTAAGAGCTGTAGTGAGCTAATATTCCAGCATTTTCTATTAATATTTTAGGACTGAAAACTTTAAGTTGCATAATATTTTTAACATTGGGAAAATAGTAGATTATCATAGTGTGACCATAATATGAATTGAAATTCACAAAGTTCAAACAGTTCGGCAGTAAAGTAATTAAAATCCAATTTACTCTTTGTAATAATTTTTTTTTCAGTTGTTTAATATACAATAAAAATAACTGATTACATCAAAATGACAGGTGGTTATTTTAATCAATTGGAAGTTCTCCATTCATAATACCAATACCATGGTTGGCACACATTTGAATCCAAAATGTTAGCCTTTAGATAAAAAAAAAAACCATTAGGTTCTGTTTGCTATGGCCTGGAAGAATAGTCAAAGGTAACAAGAGGAGAATTTTGGAGAAAAAGGTGCTTTTTTTTCTTTCTAGAAAATGTCTGTATAAATTCATTTTGTTGGTGTCATGGCTTGCAATGATTGTATTTAATAAGGATTAGTTTTTCAAAATAACAAGGGGAGCTGACAAAGTCTCTATTTTATTGGAGCAGATTTGTCACAGTTTTAACCTTGATAAGAATGAACCAATCTTATTTTTTTTTAATCTTTTGGTGTACTCCAAGAGATTTTAGCTAACATGCATCATAATGAAAACAACTATAAGTTACAATACCATGCTCTTCATACCCAAAACTGACCTAATTATGGCAGGAAAGCTTTATTTTTTTATGACAGCTTTTCTGGATGGTGTAAAAAAAAAAGTAGGGTTGAATAGATTCATATAGAGATGCTCGTTATTTCATGGAACAAGAAAGGAGTTTTGAGTTTAAGTTGTCCTAATGACAAAAAGATCTATGTTTTTCTTAAAACACTTGAGATGGATCACATATCAAGAAGCCGCAGTTTCTCTTCTTCTACAGTAGTGTTGGCTTCTCTTTAGAATTGTTTGCTAGCCCTTATAATTACCCACGGATGGCAAGGCTATTCTTTGTGCATGGGAAAACCATTTAGCACAGCATTAAGTTCCAGTTGGTTCCATGTTTCTGTGAGGTATTGCTGTTAGGAGGTGGGAAATTTTATGAGCCTAGCTAAACCCAGTTTGAACAGATGATTGTCATCACTGCATCTTTCTCATAAAGGTACAATTCAGATGAAGAGACTGCATTTCTTGCAGAGAATAAAAAAACAACAGAAGTAGAAATTTGAAGTACTAGTAGTAGGTCAGTGAACATTATGAGACTTATATCCAGTCCCTTTTTTTTTTTTAGAAAATTTAAGACCAGATAAAAAAAAATATGAAAATATAACTTTCAAGATAATACAATAAATGTTGATATTTCTGACACGTTTCAATTAATTAAGTGTGTATAATTTGTTTTAAATTACCCTAAAAAGCCTTATCTGGGAGAGTTGGACAGTGCAAACGACTCCTGTCTCTAAAGAATTTAAACAATGCCTGTTAATAGAGAAAAAACATGATAATGAGGAGACAAACTTTTCTGTTCGTCCTAAATAAAATTTCACATGAAAGATTTCATGTTGAACACAGTATACTGTAGGTCTACATTGTAAAATTTATACTTTATAATAAAGATAATTTGTTATGAAAAACCGTTTTTATCTTTTTTTTTTTTTTAAGTTTATAAATTTGTAGAGAAATGTAACTGGATGCTGTCCCATCGCAAAATAATTTTGTAAATCTTTGCAATAAATGGGTTGCTTTTTTGGTACCCATTTAATGAAATTGTTTCCTCTAGATTTGATGGAAAAAAATTTTAGTTTCACGCAGGAAAACAAAATTAGAAAGGGATATACACAATTTACATCACCTGCAGAATTATATTTTTATTTCTCTTTATATTCTTTCTTGCAGATGGAAAATATCTTACAGAGCATTGAAATTCATTTACGGGCTTCTAAAATCTCTTGCACATGGTTCATAGAACTTCTGAAAGATCTTGTGTCACATGCTTTACAAGGACAAAATGAAATTGGATCAACTTTATCTTGGTTTGAGCAACATTGTATTCTTCAAAAACTTTCATATGGATTAAAAACTGGTGCAGCAAGTTTAGAACACTTGGAACATCTGTTATTGCTGCAAAAGCTTACGAAATTAGGAATGGCATGTCTAAATTCTGATGGAGACTCAGTATTTCTGAACACCCTCTTTTGCCAAGTGCTCTTTCCAAACTTTCAGATTTTGCTAAGCTGCAAAAGTGGAGAGCGACATAGTGCCATATGTTTACAAATGTTTAAAATTATGGACACCTTTTTAAGTACAGAATGGCTCCATCCAGATCAAGAACCACCTCTAGTTGCAATGGAAATCCTTGAAGTCTTCCACTCACAAGCTTTAGACATTCTAGATTTAATTCAAAGTTGCCGCTTACTGATTGACATTAGTTTCACAGGCAAACAGAAGAAGGCTAGAAATGTGATTGATGATGAATTCCATTTAAGCTCAAGTATGTTAAGATGTGTAATTGTAGTCTTCCTTAAATCATGTGCCTTGTCTTTTCAAAAAGGACAGGGCTCCTGGAATTTTTTATTGCCTTTTCTTCAAGTATTTGAAACAACATCCCTTCAGCCAATAGATGACAGTTCTGTACGAAAATGGTGCATAAGTCATTTTGCAGATCAAGATAATCATTGGATATCTTCTCTCTTGAGCCTTCTTCTCATCTACCAGCATATCCAAAAAAGGTAGGAAAATATTTCAGCCATATAACTGTTTTAAAAAATACTCTGCTTATTGTAACAAATCTCATGTTTTAAATTTTATTATTTACTCTCCTGAAGCCTAATAATACAGTTATGAGAAACAAACAAAAAGAAAAGATTTGATGAAATAATTGTAAAAACTGTTATAGGGAATAGGTGAACAACAGGTTGCAAAAGGTTTAGATTCAAAAGAATTGTATTTTTATTTAAATGTAGCAAACTTCCAAGCTGTTCAGCTTTGTAGATGTCTTTCATAAGAACTGTACAACTACAAGACTTAAAAATCTTTTTTTTTCATACTAGAGTATGTACCTCGTCATAAAGGCATAATTTCAGCTCTGGGCACAAGCTCTAGAAGTTATAAAAGTATTGCCTTTTGTGTAGCGGAAGAAAAATTTTGTGATATTTTTTACTTTTTTTTTCTTTAACTCTGCATTTAGTACTGATGTAATTAGCATTATGCAATTAGACTCTGTTTTGTATTTTCTAATAAATGGAAACGATTATTACTGAAAATAATTCATTGAAATGGTATCAGGAAATTCATAAAATTTTTAAAAGATTAATCGTGAGTGGTTTTGTTCCATTTAACTTATCAGATCTTTAGATAATAGATCTTAATTTAGCTATAATAAAGATTTTGATTGGTCACTTACATTTAAGTTCTGCATAGACTCTGGGCTCTAGATCTATATTATGGGATCCATGTGGTTCGGTTCGACCAACCTGAAATAACTTTTCATAATCTGACTCGGTTGATTGGCTGAATCAGCAGGAAACATCTTATTGTTTTTTTTTGTAACTACCTTGCTTTATTTTATTCCTACCTGCTTCTGCCTCCATTAACTTTCAATCTTTTCCTTTCCTTTAAAGAATGTTAGTCTCTCTCTCTCTCTCTCTCTCTCTCTCTCTCTCTCTCTCTCTCTCTCTCTCTCTCTCTCTCTCTCTCTCTCTCTCTCTCTCTCTCTCTCTCTCTCTCTTTCTCTCTCTCTCTCTCTCTCTCTCTCCCTCTCTCTCTATCTATCTATCTGCCTATCTATCTAGCTCACATGTGTTATACAGAATAAACTGTTAATATTATCCAGTTCAGAACCGAAACACTTGCTATAAAGGGGGGGGGGGGGGTGTTCTCTGAAGACTCTCTGTTATCTAGCTTTCCAATTTATTTTCTACCTAAGTACAAGCCTAATTTATTCATGCATATTATGAGATGTCTACACACAAAGAGAGGGGAAAATTTAAATTCTCAGAGTATTATGAGAGAAGTGGAGAAAAAAGAAAACAATAAAAAAGGACTGGAAGTGCGTTTTCTGATGACTGAGTAGACAGATCTTAGTTGAGAATGAAAATTATGAAAATTTGTCAAATTTATGAAGCAGCTTCTAGAACAAGCACATTGCCTCAAATTATGCAACTGCATTGCTGGAAACACCAAATTGTGGTGCTGCACTCTTTTGAAGCAGAGTTAAACAAAAATTATCATCCAGCAGTGTAACATAGTTGCCTTAGGAAGATGTGGTGCTGTCTACTTGCAAAATGTTTTAATGCTTGCGTAAAGTTTCTAGTACTGTACCTATATCCACCCTATTAAAAAATTGAGCAGCTAAAAATAAGATAACTGATGCAGTTTTTTGTTTCAATTGATAGTTATGTGTGTTATTATTATTGTTTCTTTTTCTTTTTTTTTCTCTTTCAGTGATATTGATTTTCTGATTGATACTGCATCAGGATCAAGAAGGGGCATATCTTGTTCTGAGGATTTTTTACTGATTTTCTGTCCCCACAGACTGTTTTTATGTTTTGCAGAATTTATAAATTACGATTATTTAGTACTATCAGACTTTTTGATATCTCCAGAGACAAGTTTTCTACCATATTTTTTAACTTACTTGCATCATCTATTTGAGGACTGGACAAATTTTCAAAGTATCATGGTTTATCCAATAAAGAAACCATGCCTGCAAAAAAATGATTTCACATCTGGTTATGAAACTCATAACATGATTAAGTCAAACCATGAAAGCTTGAATGGGAACAGTTTTGATACACAGCCAATTGGTAAAAACTTTCAATCCAGCCAAATTTCTGTACAAATTGTTTCTTACTCAGACTCTGATACAGATGTTGAAGAAAGTCCACCTCTAAGTAAAAGAAGATGCTTACAAACTCAAAGATTTTTAGAGCAAAATCATAACAAAGGCTGTGAAAGTACATATTTTGAGTGTGATAATGTATCTAATGACAAATTGAGATGTCACACAGATGTCCATGGATTTCAAGGCAGATTTGATAGAGTCATGGGCATGATCATACGGTTGAGAATGCACATGAGCAGACTTGGAAAAAAAGGGCTTTTTCCATACAGAGCTAAACCTTTGATTAAATTACTGAAAGCATGTGAAGATAAGTATGAAAACTAATAGTGGTTCTTGTAACTCGATTTCAAGTATATGATGTAAGGTAAACAATAATATGTACAGTCCAGTCCGCTTATTTCGAAGTCATTCGTATGAAAAAAGGACTTCGAATTATCAGAAAACATAGAGGAAGAGAGTTTAAAAAGTGTGGATGACAGATCAGGAATGTTATAGAAGTGTGCAGCGGGGTGAGGGTGAGGGCCTGACCCCTTTCTCTCTTGAAGCCTTATTGCAGGCTCTTGCCTGTAACATAGGTGGGCACACACACACACACACATGCGGAGCATAGCACTACATGCACTTTGTTTTACAAGCCTGGAAAAGTGCTTTTACTGTGTCAGAATAAAAAAAAATGACTCCAAAATCGCTTCGAATTAACCGGATCCTTATTTCAAAATTCGAACTAACCAATTTTTTAAAATAAAGCTTCAATAGAGAAATGTTCAGTAAAATTAAACGACTTCAAAATATTCAAGAATTCGAACTATTCAGATTTGAATTATTTGAACTCATCTGTATGTAAATGCCCAAATGCATTTATTTGCACCTTAATGATTTATCTAAATGAGTAAAATGCAAAAGCGCCAAATGCACTGCATAGGAAGGCTTTTTAAGCATGGGTTTGGAGAAATTTTTGTATTAAGAACAGAGATGATTGCTGCCCTTGACAAAAAATATAAAACATTTTGATTTGGACAGAAAGGAAACTGCATATTTTCTGTATAATCCCTAAAAGAAGAATTCCATTCAAAGGCCGTAAAAAATTTTTTATTCTGTTTCAAGGAAAAGTTGTCAACTGGACTTTGTTGCATGATACATGACTGAATGTATTTGGCAACTCAAATTCAGTTTGCACCATTCTATTATTGGCATTAATCTAGGAATATTCTGAGATATTAATCATTTAAAGTTCTATTAATGAGCAATCAAACTTCAAGGCTGGCCTTAATTTTTGAAAAATACTCTCTTACTTCTATCTTTGTTCTAAACTAGCACACTGAAACAGTTCATTGAAATCGATCACTAAAAGTATAATTAGAGCCTACTCAAAAATTTAATTATGAAAATTAAGAACAAAATATTTAAATAATGCAAAGCGGGTGAGTTGGGGTGGTGGTGTTAGATATCACTCAGTTGTGTCAGGATTAGATTCTTAAACTGCCTTTTGTCAATAAATTAGACTCCTAGTATTACTAAAGTATTAGTGGTCTTCTGCTACTACATGTACTACTTGTACTAAATCTAGCTCTATTTGTCAGTGCTATGAATCTATTATTTTTAAAGTCTTAATCTAGACTTACGAAACCAATATATCTTGCGATTTTTAGATGTAAAGGGGTTCTATTAGATTCTAAATTTGATTTCAAGTCAATTTAGACAAGGCACTTAGAGTGGTTTTCTTTTCTCAAGTTATGGCCTGTATAATCTCACTAGATTATAATAGGCCCTACTGTAAAAAAAAAAACACTTTTTTTTAATTTGGAGCATATGCATAATTTATCTTGTTTTGATTTATTAATCAAATCTAAACTGGTATCTGTATTAAGATTATTTTTTTTATTGCTGATGATATCTATGTATGTCATAAAATGGAAGTACAACACATGTATACTCATATGGTATTTTTCCCCATGTGTGCATGTTATAAGAGTATGTTAAATACTTTTTGTAAGAACAATAACACGTAATAAAAAATAATTGCAAAATGTGTAGCTAAATTCACTTATTTTGGCAAGTTCCATCCAGCTCTATGATTTCAGTGTATGTAACTTAATCTTTACTTTCAGATTTACAAACCTGTCTCAAAAAGTTCGTGCTATTTTATGACATTAGGTAAAACAAATTATGATTTTGCAAATTGTGTTAAATTATCTATTTTTGAAACCTAAAATTATTCAATTTTCTTATTTAAACCGTAGAAAGGTAGTTTTCTCACCAACAGCTAAGGGGCTGTTCTTCATCACTCCTAAGAAAGTATCAATCATAACAAGGAAAAAATAAAGCTTGATAATAAAATTTATGTCATAATTTTATGATGAAACATTTGCTTTGACTTATTAGGGGAGGGCTTACATAATAATACAGAGAAAAGTGAAATTTTTTTTTTAGAAAAAAAAACAACTCATTATTCATTATTATGTATTGACTTTGTCAGTGTAAAGATTTTCACAAAAAGAGAAAATTACTTTTTTTTTTAACAAAAATTAAAAAATGTAATCAAATGAAATGACATCTTCATTTGTTTATGAAAGTGCTTTATTCATGCTAATATATTGTAATAAGGACATTTTTTTCTTTTAGTAGGTCTTGAATGGTAAATAGTGTGACAATTATTATTAGACAAAGAGTTTAATCATTGCTTGACCAAGGAAAATTTCAAATTAGGAAGCTGCAATGAACATAAGAAATTATTGCTAATTAGTTTTAGATCTTAGCAAACTAAATAGCAACAGTTTTAGTAAAAAAAAAAATAGGTTGTTTATTATGATAAATAAACCACCTCGATTCACACGCAAAAAAAAAAAAAACCAAGGAGAGGGCATATTTGAATTTTGATATGGGATTTATATATTACATTTATTCACGTTAATATTTAATTACATGACCTATACATTTTTTTGTTACTATCTTGAAATAAAAGCATGAATAAAATCAGTTAAAAAGTAATATCATACAATAAAACTTTGTGATAATGGGAACTCTAACCTTGAACTTGAAATGCGTATTTGATATGACCATTGGATTTGTTGTCATCCATATAGAACCTCTCCTACCGGTTTGTCAGCTTTTTTTTTTAATTTTATGCAGTTAGTGTGTTTGCTAATTTGCAACTGAGCTTTAAGCATCAAGAACTACTTCAAGCTTCAGATTGATGTGCCAACAAAGTTGCAAAATAGAAAAAGGGCACTAATATTGTGAAATATTTAATATTTATGGTCTTTCTATTAGTAAAACAAATTGAAGAGATCCTCAAAGTAATTGAGCAACATGCACTGTTTTAATAAGTCTTTGATGTTTACTTTTTAAACAAAAACTGTCAATGATTAAAAAAAAAAACCTTCATTCATCCTTATGCACTCATAAAAGAAGAAAAAAGAAAGAATGTTACATGTAGTATAAGTAAGCAGATATCAATTACATGTAATTTCAGGATTGCAAAAGGAAATTGGAGGCAAAAGAAGAATCATTTTACATGTTGTACCAGATAAGTTTACTGGGAATGATAAATGTTTTGATTTATCTTTATGCAGTCTGATGTTACATTTTTGACATATACATTGTAGTTGAACAAAAGCCAGCCCTGCAATAAGTGAATTTTCTTTGGTCTGTAAAATCAATGCAGTCGTTTATATCATCAAAATGGATCTGGTTGTGCCATTTTTACCTTGACACTGGGGGCGTTGGAGCTTCAGCTGCAATAGCAAACCTTTTCAGTTTCACAGGTGGCCTGTCTCGTTTCTTACGATCATCCACTTTCATTAAAAATATAAGGCATTTTATGCTTGGAACTTTTAAAATTCTATATCTTTCTTAGCACCTTCAAGTGGCAGGATGCATCTTTCTGTACATAATACAAGTGCTGGCTATGGCAATCTTCAAAAAAATATACAACATGTACCTGCTCTTGTATGTGAAATGGAGATTTGGTGCGCATTGTTCAGATAGTTCACGCCACCCATATATGGTCTTGACACTTATTAAACTTATAAGCCATTTGCCCTTGTGTCTCATCTTTTTACATTCTCAAATAAATAATGTGAGAAGAGAGCAGTGTCACACATTTTGCATCAAACAGCCATAATCTTTTTCTCTCTCAAACACATCCCATTCCTTTTGCTCCAATTCCTTTTCTCTTTTGAGTTGGTACCGGCAAATAGTTTTTGTGAACAGTTCCACTTCCAGTGTAGTGGATTCAATTGTCTATCAGTGACTCAATCAACAACACTGCACAGATATTTGTTGGCACATATTTTATAATCCTCAGGGAGTATAGCTAGCTTTTTCAAGATTATATCGGTGCCAAGCCAAGTAGAAGTAGTTTACCCTCAGCAATGAGTCGCTGTAGCTTGTTTTGTCATTTATCAGGTACAATTAATGAAGAGAGTCTTCCTATGTGGCTGATAGTATCGTAGCTAGAGACTTTGATTTTGATGTTGGTGGAGGCCTTGTTTCTATTTTGCTATATTAGATCTCAAAATCTCGCAACACCCAAGAGCTATCCTTTCGAGCCCAAATTTGAAAGCGCCAGGGATAAAGTTAATCTTTCTGAATTCTCACAGAGAGGCCAGAGGGATGGAGTGGCACATAAACACTGGACATGGCCACAGGGAATTTTCCTGAATCGGATAATTTCATCTTGATGATTATATATTCTAACAAATGTTTGAAAGTTTGGTTTTTGTTCGGTATTGTGTCTTTACATTTGCTGTCTGCTCAATGCAAATCTCTTCAAAACAATAACAGTGTTGCCTTTCCATACATATGCTGCCCATCACCAAGTACTTTGTTTTGTTCAGGGCGTCTATTATAATCTTTCGTGGAAGAGGATGGGTTCGATCAGCTTATCACTATCTTGGCTTCATTTTAATATAAAATCTTGTAGCGATGGAGGCTATAGTGTTTGATTAATGTATCAGCAGAATATTGTAAATTATTTTACAGAGTATTATAGAAAGTTCATTCAAAGATGCAATAGTTTCTTACATATGATTGTGGTTCCAACCCGCATGTTTAGTTTAAAACTTTTCCTAAGCGCTCTCACGCATATTGTCAAACGCCATAAGCTTTAGTAGTCGTACGCACCAAAAGCAGTTGAGCTGAGCCGTGTTAAATCCTAGTAGTAATATAATTATGTACATACATTTGTACTCCGTTCACACCAAAAGCGGTATTGAGCAGTGCACTGCTAGCACTGAGCAGTAATAAATATTCCCGCATTTAGTACCGCAGTGGGTTCGTCATTTCCAAAATTAGTACAACCGAATGTTCCCGCCAAATAGTTTCGATCTACTCAATACAGCTAGAGACAGCTTCAACATTCTTCATGCAACAAAACTTAAAAAAAGATGGACAGTGACAAAACTTTGGAGTTCATAAGTTTTAATGGAGGAAAATCCATGCTTATGGCGAAAACAAGACAAAAATAGTATTAACAAAGATATCAAGAGAAAACATTTTCAAGAAATTGCACACAAGATGAACTTGACAGGTGGGTTGACATCTCCTCCCCTTCTCTCTCTCTCTCTCTCTCTCTCTCTCTCTCTCTCTCTCTCTCTCTCTCTCTCTCTCTCTCTCTCTCTCTCTCTCTCTCTCTCTCTCTCTCTCTCTCTCTCTCCCTCCCTCCCTCCCTCCCCCCCCCCCTCTCTGTTTTTCTGTCTGTCTCACTCTCAGGGTTTAAAAAAAGACAGGCACACAATTTTAGTTATACGGGACTAAAAAAGGAAAAAACACAAGTATAGATTTAACTTACGTTTCGCCTTTATTGTGGCTTCATCAGATTGTGTGTAGAAAAAAAAATGACTTTAACAAGTTAAACAAAACATTGGGGAAGCTGGGCTCAGACTGGACAAATGATGGAGTAGCAGTGCGCAGAATGCTTAAGGCTGGAGCGCGTTTTACGAATAAAATATTAGAGCTGGTTAGTATCTGAAGAAAAATCAAAATTCAAAAATTGGGAAAAGTTTTTTTTTTTTGTTTTACACCTGATTCGAATGGGGATGCGCGGGTAGAAGAATGATACGTGAGAAGGCGAGATGTAAAGGGTCTCTAAGTCTAATAAATACATGTAGGTGGTAAATATAGATAGGGATGGCGATTGAAAGATCTTATACAGTAGTATTTTATACTGTAATAGATATCCAAATTCTCACATAAATTGAAAGAAATATAACTATCAAACATGCTGAAATTATGCGTATACAGCAGCTTAGATGATTATGTTGTTAATTGCTCTCTGATTCTGTGTTTCACTCTCTCCCTTTATCTATCTTTCTTAAATGTCGATTCTACAAGTCATTGTTTCCTTTGCAGGGCCTCATTCTGTCCTATTAGTTACAGCCAAACCCTTATTTTCTACCCTCTCTCTCTCTCTCTCTCTCTCTCTCTCTCTCTCTCTCTCTCTCTCTCTCTCTCTCTCTCTCTCTCTCTCTCTCTCTCCTCTCGATCTAAAATCTACTCTCGCTGGATGTGCATTCGCATGGATAGCAGGTTACTCACTGGCAGTGGCAGGCTGAGGCTGGCGCTGAGTGGCTCAAAACTGATCTTTGTCTCGTAGTCTTTTGTTTCTGTCACAGAAGAGCTCAGCTGTTACTTTGAATAGTGTGCCTCTATCGTTGTTGATGTTGAATATGTGTGTGTGTTAAACCGTTTGCGTAGTGTTTGTGATGTTAGTCCTACATATTGTTTACTGCATAGGTTATATGTAATGAGATAGATGGCGTTGTGTGAGTGGCAAGAGAGGTTATGTAAGATGCTGTATGATTTGCGGGTTACTGTGGAGGCGAATGTAGTCGATGATGTGACGAGTGTGCATATCATGCATCTGGGGATGTTGCATGGTCTGCTGTCTACTGCGTCTCGTCTTGACGCGGGTGAATGCACTAATGATTCACGAAGATTTTGGGGTCTGCGGAAAGCTGCCACGGGTCGGGTCGGGATGGCTTTTTTGCATCGATCTTCAGTTTGGAGAATGGGGAAATATTTTTTAGGATAGATGGGATGTTTGGTAGGGCTGGGTTGTACGTTAACACTAAAGGAATTCTCTGGCTCCCTGTAAGTGTAAGGGATCTATCCTTTCTCTGTGGGGCTTTTGATCTGGGTGCCTCTAGGGCTTTGTTAATTGCAGCTTGAATGTGTTTGTGGGGGAAACCGCGTTATTTGAGGTGGTGTTTTAAGTTCGTTGAGTCTACGTGTGAGGGTAGCTTCTGATGAACAAATTCTAACTAGCCTAAATGCGAGACTGTACAGGATGCTACGCCTTGTGTGTTGTGGGTGGCATGAGGGCCAATGCAAGTAGTTGAAAGTGTCTGTGGATTTAGAGTAAAGGTCTGTGTGGATATAGTTGCCTAGTAGAGTGACCATGACGTCCAGGAATGGAACGTGGGTGGGCGAAAAGTTGCTGGTGAATTTGATGGTAGGGTGAAATGGGAGCCATCGAGAGGAGACTTCTGGGTTCTTTCCCACTTGTCTGGCTGAGATATATAGATGACATCTTCCTCATTTGGACCCATGGCCGTGCCAAACTAGAAGCATTCATCCAACATACCAACACTTTTCACCCTACCATCAAATTTGCAATAATTTGTCTAAAACAAGAAGCGGACAACCTGCCTTTGACATCGGGGAGCAGACTATCAAATGGCCATTTTACACTGCTCACTTGTTCATGAAGGATCAATTTATTGGCAGAGACATGAATGGTTCATTTCACCAGGCTGCTGGCCAAGCTTCCACTAGTGCAGATTTGACGGATGATGATGAAGTCGACAGTCCGGAGTCATTATCTGCCGCTACCCCTGCCAGCACGAGTAGGAACGCTCCACAGAAAAGAGCACAGACCTACCAGCCAAGTACCAGACGTCCAATGCCAAAGAAAGCAAAACAGACAGAGGAGCTGTTACAAATCGAAAGTGAAAAATTGCACAGCCTGAGAAGCATTTTAGAGACGGAAGGAGGGCAGAGTAACCCAGCTGATGAACGGGGCGCTTTCACTCAAGGCCTCGTTCATGATCTTCGAAAAGTAAAAGATCGTTCCCTCACAATATCTTTGAAACAGTCAATTGGAAGAATAGTTGGTGATGTTGTACTTCAA
Organism: Elysia crispata; assembly: GCA_033675545.1. Taxonomy (NCBI): domain Eukaryota; kingdom Metazoa; phylum Mollusca; class Gastropoda; family Plakobranchidae; genus Elysia; species Elysia crispata. The sequence continues at coordinate 105,474 of JAWDGP010001486.1, forward strand.
CAGTTTAGACTTGATGAACAGCAACAAATGCAGGAGCAGCAACAGCGCGCTAATCAGTATGCGCCAGATCAACAGCATCAGCAACAGCATGCCCATGCGCCAGTGCAACTACATCAGCATGTGCAGCAGCCTGATCTGCAGCAACAGCAGCTGCTTTTCCAGAATCAGGAGTAGCAGCAGCAAGCAGGCAGCATTACTAGCAACAGCAAAATTTCTACCAGTAACAATAACTCATCTTTATTCTAAGTTGTACTTTAATTTTGGTGCTTCCAGTAATGATGATTAAAGTTTATCATCTGCTACCTTATCAGAATGTTGTTGCTGTTGTATTGTTTTGTTGTTGCTGTGGCTGTGGCTCAGTTGGTTAGCCACCCCCGTTTACGGTACCTTAGGTTTATGGGATGTCAAACTACTAAAAACAAAACAAAAACAATAAAATGAAACCAGTAATGTATAGTTACAAGAATATTACTTACCGTAAAGTCAAAGCAAGTCTTTCTACAGGTAGAATCGGTTTCCAATAATTAGTTTCTTGTTTCTGTAAGTCCAAACACACGTGGTCCAAAATGGTAGAGCATGTTTCTGGGCTCATTCTAAAATATGACTTGAAGCGCTCTTCATCGCGCTTTAAATCAACAAAAAGATGATGGAATTCTCTGCATGTGTCTCTTTTGACATTAATGGGATGAACCCAGTATTCTTTCTCTCCACTGTCTCAGCAGTGATGAAGTGTCCAGCAAATGCACCAAACATATTTTACGGACCCCCATATTGTCAACTGTCTTCACTGCCAGCAGCGAGCTAGCAGAGAGTGCTGGTAAACACTGTTCTATATTGCTTTTGGTGAGAACGTGCAAGCTGGCACTGAGCAGTGCACGAGCAGCCAGCGAGCTGACTGCTACTAGACAACTAGCCAGGACAGCTTTTGCTGCGGACTTTGGGGCCTACCTAGGAACTGCTCATGACGGCTCGGCTCAGCTACTGCGCAGCTGCTCCTTTTGGTGGTCTTATAGTTATAGCCCTAGGAATACCATCGCAGTAAGATCAAGTGCATCTGAGCCCAGTGGTCTGTCAGAGCCGACCGAGTTAGATCTACTTGTATTTTAATACATCATCATGTACACCTGAAACCAAGTCCTCTTCTCAGAGGCGTAACCAAATACACTCTCTAACGATATGTCCCAATTTATAGAAATCGTATCTTTAAGGCAAGGTGACTAGCCTATGTGAGGCGTTAAAAATTAAAACGGCAACAAATAATATACACGTAGGCCTATGTAATATTATTCTAAAATGTTATATTTCAAGTTACTCGCATAAATAAAATTTTATAAAAATATAATTTGAAGTTAATTGGCTGTATAAAAATACGACTGAAAACTGGAGTTTAACAAAACATTTAAATGATTTTAACATTCAGTCTGTGAAACACAGTGGCAAGTGGCAACCTTTATCATTCATGATTGCTGTTTCGTTTTGATTTCGTTTTATCGTGCCTCTAGGTCTATTTCTGTCTTAGAGATTATATCATAAGGTGCAGTCTACACCTACCTCTACCCATTTGCTTTTAATTTATTGCAGGTTAGATCTAGTTAAATCTAGATCTAATCTAGATCCAGATTTAAATCCCGGTTTCCATCGAAACACCAATCATGGCGGATGCTACAGCAAGATCTCTTCAATACGAATACAAAGCGGTAAGATTGGCAGAAACCGGTTATCGATAGACTTTCCATCCTCACGTCTTCTTCCCTTCTCTCACTTTCATTCCATTCTAAAATCTCCTTTAAATTAAATTAAGAGATAGTAAGTTTTTTGTCAAAATCCCACATCTCTCTCTCTCTCTCTCTCTCTCTCTCTCTCTCTCTCTCTCTCTCTCTCTCTCTCTCTCTCTCTCTCTCTCTCTCTCTCTCTCTCTCTCTTTGTGTTGGTGGCTGCAGAGTTCCTTTTAGGTACGAACGGTTTTTTACATAGAAGAAACAACAACAAAGCCCGGAGAAGAGGAATAAGTTAGATATGAGACAGAGCTGAAATAAACTTTTTCTTCTTTGTGTAACCCCAAACAAAAACCAAACGAAGCCCTTTTTGGTGTGTAAATTAGTCCGTACCTAAAAGGAACTTTCCTTTCATTCATATGAACCTTTTGAGTTTTGAGCTCCACATCTTTGATTATTGGGTTTATAGGTATTTTTTTACCCTTACATCCAACTCGCATTGGCATTTAAAGTGATGTAGACCTGAATGTCTTCCGACAATTGTCGGAAATCCGACAATTGCGCCGAGACTAATATTTGTCCGGCATTGCAAATGTCATATACTGTAGTTGATAGAGGGTTTAAGTAACCCTTAAAATTATCTTTAATTCTGTGCGCACCGCGCTTCTGGAAATTTTCAGACAATTTTGGGTTGGACCACATTCAGGTCTAGTGATGTTTTTCTGTTAGATTTCAATGTGCTGAGTACGAATTTGAAGGTTTTATTCCCCGCAAATAAATAGTTTTTGAAATACATGACTTTTTGTTTTGGATTATTTCTTCTTTCTTAACCTATGTAAGCGTATTGATTTACTCGAGGTAGGTGCCTTTTTGCATGTTAATTATTTCCGTCTTTCGCGCATGCGTTTCTTTAAAAGTATTTATTTGCGACTAATGAACCTTCATATTCATGTTCAGCATATCAAATTCAATAAGAAAACTACAATTATAAAGCTTAAAGTGAGGGTATTATTGCAGTTATTGGCCCAACTCACAAGCTTCCCGGCGTGGGATGGTTTTTATTATTGATGTGTTGCACGCTTCTGCAGAAAATTCATTGATTTTGAGTTGAGATCCCTGACTTACTACTTAGTACTTGTGCAGTTGAAAAAACTTAGATGCAACTTTGAGTTTTTAATATTTTTTTTTAATATTTATTGCAACTTCCTTTTGTGAATACAAAATGGACGAGCAACCAGTAAAGGAAGGCTGATAATTTAAACCTAAAGTTCAAAAAGCAGAGAAAATACAAAAATATGGTACAAATAAGGGTCAAACCCGCACTGCTTGCCAAGCTGTCCAATTTGATGGAGGTACCAGCCAGCTGTTGTCTTTCACATAAAGATGATCAGTAAAGAAGGCCACTATTCTAGCAAAAACTAATTACAATGAAATTTGTATGCTAGGCAAGCCTCATGTACCATTCTATATATATAGTATTTGGTCTGTCCCATCACTGCATCATTGTGGAATGGCCTTTGATTTTATCTTTACTTTTTGTCACTTGTTTTTTATTTTCAGAACTCTAATCTTGTGTTGAGTGTTGATAGGACGCTAATTGATAGAAGAGGTAGAGATGAAGCAACTGGAGAGGTTATGTCCCTTGTTGGGAAATTGGTTGGTAGCAGGATGGGGGATAAAGCTGTGAAAAGCAAACCTCCTATGATGGAAGAACGGAAAATCAAGTACATCTCTTTAACCTAATATTGTTTTAAATTTTGCCTTTAAAATCACCTAGTAATCAAAATTTTTGACTTAAATTCTTTTCTTTTCTTTTTTTTTTTTTTTTAAGATTTCAGCAAAAATTAGTTAGGTTATTTGATAGAGGAATTAATGTTGTTGAATGTTTGAATACTTTAAAGCAAATAGCAGTCTTTGGTTTTAATAAGCCCTCTAAGGTAACAGATATTCTGGTTCATCTTTTTTAGCTTCTAAGATTTATACCACGTAAAAAATTATCATTTTCGTTTGCTCAACAATTCCAAGTCTTAGTGATGATGAAGACAATTAAAGAACGATATAGCATACCAGCAAATTTACTTAAGCATAGTATAAAACTGTTGCTTAATGCAAGTGTTTCCGGGTTGTCAAGGAAACCCAGTAAATATTGTAATTTATTCATTTATAGTATTTGTCATGCTAACACTCTCATATGAATCTTTTGTAGAGCTGCCGACTGAATTCTAAAGGTGTGATTGGTAATCCAAAAAATTTTGTTTTGAATTTTATGTAATGAATTTCTTAAAAAAAATTTAGAAGAAAAATTATCTGCAAGTTTCCTTGAATGTTCATTCAGCAAAGCTTACCGCTCTCTGGCCAGTGTAATGGTGGCAGATAAGTGGAAACAATCATGTTATGTATATGAATGGAAACTCATCACAGGTTGAAAATTGGCTTTCTAAAGTTTTTTTGGGCAGTAGCTATGCCCATTGGTGTGAATGTTTTTGGAAAAAATAAATGTATTCATTTGTCAGTTAGATTTAATTTATTGAAACCAAGAAGCATTAAGAAAATTCCCACCGAGAATTCACTAGTTTAATGACAAGATCCTGCCATAACACAGGTCAGATGATCTACTTGCAATAATATGAGGATGCTTTTCCTTTAATAGCATCAATTCATGACAGCCTGTTCTCTTGTAAAGAACACAAATTAAGAAAATAGGAATGAATTTGCACAGTACCACAAGAGACTTACATTTATTATCATGTTTTAAAAATAAAACTAAGATTGAATAAGTATATTAGTCTAGTCAGCAGTTCTTTCTTCTATTAGTTAAAATAATGATGGCTTAAGGATGGTACCAAGATATTTTATTTATTTTAGATGTAACTTACTGTAATCTGTGGACGAGGGAATTTCCTACCCATGTAACAGTTGAGTAGAAGAAGTGATGATGGTAGTATTGGTATTCAGCTTGACCTTCAGTGCTTCAATTCATCAGTAAAACTTATGATGAGCAGCGTATTCTTTTGAAACTTTTTCATTAAATAGATTTTGTTGAGAATCTGTGGTGTTTTAAGATTTAAATTCTTCAATAAAAATTTGCGGAAAAGTTCAGCTTTTGAGTTCAGTTTGCAGTCGTTCAAAAGGCTAAAATCAAGCATAGAATGTCCAGCAAAGTCATAAATTAGTGAATTTGGTGCCTTGGTAGTAAATTAGGCTATTTATGCAACAAATTTTGTATCTAAGGTTAAAAAAAAATAATCAAGGACTAGATATAGTGTTGTATACAATCCAACTATTTTTGATAAATTGACATTAAAAAGAGTTCTCTCAATTTTCTAGTGAAAAAGTACCTTATACCTTATGAGCATTGTTTTGAAAGTTCATTTATCCATATCAGAGGGACCATGAATCACATACACTCATGTTGATTACTATTCAAATTTGGTGAATTTTTTTTTTTTGTTTCTTCTGTTAGAAAATGTATTGTACCTTTGAGTATCAATTAGTAGTTTCAAAATTTGTTTTAAAAATTAATAAATTCATAGTATGACCAAGTATTCCATCATTAATTTTGCAATCAAGATATCAAACTATTAAACATGAATTAAGTTTGATTTATATTTGTTAAATAGTTTGACAGCTGAAATTCACACTGATCTTTGATGGGAATGAAATTTTTTTATTACCCAGTTTTTGTTTTCTATGTCTATTGTTGGAATTAAACCTATATCATAATTTTTATTCCTTATCTTAGGAGAAGAAAAAGAGATGAAGCTAAGCATGACATGGTAAAAATGAAAGGGACCACTCTGCTTTCTGAAGGTATTGATGAAATGGTAGGCATATTATACAGACCTAAAACCACAGAGACTCGTCAAACCTATGAAGTTTTACTCAACTTCATTCAAGCTGCACTTGGTGATCAGGTGATTGTGCTTATCTTTCAAATTTTATTTTGACACTAAAGAACTCTAATGGTATCCAATTGTAATAAAAACTTATCTAAAATGTTGAAAATCTTTTTGATTTTGTTAGAATCAGTGCAGGATCAATTAGTATCCCAGCCTGTTGACTTCTGGAGCTATGGATCAAATGGGCAAAGTTCATTCAAGTTCCTTTCTCCGTTGGATTTTGTCATTATGGAATTGTTTGTACCTTTCAAAATTGTGGAGAAAGTCAGAAAAAGATTATTTTGTATAAAACAGTTCAGGAAAAGATTATAATTCTTTTAAATATAATGGTTGTAAAGAAAATAAAACATTTTATTTAATTTTTAGGTATCCAGGAAACAAAATAGTTTCAATAGACTATCCCTATTTTTTTTTTTCAGCCCAAAATTGAGATTACAAGTCTCATGATTTAGTTTGATCTATATTACAGCTAGGACTGAAATTTGATTTTGCCTCTAATTAGTTAAACCCAACAGTGCCAAGATGTGGTATAAATTCTAAGAATGGAGATCAGATCTAGGTGACAACATTGGAGCTGGTACTGAAACTTTAAAATACGCAACCAAGTAATCAGTACTTTTTTGCGCAAATATCCCCTCTTTAGGATTTTCTACCCACTATAAGCCAAATTCAGATCATGGTTGTTTGGAAAGTTTTTATTTCAGTTTAGGATTTTTAACTTCTAATTTCAGAGGTAAAAGAACATCTGTTCATTTTTTCATCTTGAGTTTATTTCTAAAATAAAAAAAAGGGAAAAGATGCTTGTACAAATGCATTCCATGATAAATTTATCCCCCCCCCCCCCCTCCTAAAATTGTGTAGCTAATCTCCTTTCCATTTAAACCAAAATTGGTGATGAACCAATATCTCCACTAAATAACAGAATTCCCTCTATGATGGATGCTTCTGATTATTTCTCACTATTTACACTTTTATCTGCTGCTTCTCAAATTTTTAGATGTAAAGTAAATGTGTTGCCATGTTACCTTAAATGGCTAATTATTCTTCATTTGGTAATCAAACAGAATTAGGACATCATTCGCTGTTTAGATCATTTTTGGGGTAAACTGTTTGAAATTTGGCAGTTTTCGTTCACTAAATTTTGGTGAGCATTTCTAAGAATGTCAATCCTAAAACGTCACATTAGACCTTACATTTCATTTCATATTTGTTTACCTGAAACCTGGTCTGTATCATATAGAAAGGTTTGAATTAAAAAGAAAATGGTTTTGGAAATATATTTTTAAACCATATAAATGAAATGTTTGGTTTTCATTATCACTGATTGATCTTCTCGACATTACTGATGACACAAAAAAGATTGAAGTTTGGCTACTTTATAAGCAAATAATCTGTACCATTATTATTTTGAGTTAGAAAATACATGTTATTAGTCATTAAAATATTGTAGAATAGTAGAAAGACGCATAATTAATGTTGGTAATGGACTTCAATTTATAATGTCATTGTAACATTGGGAAGAACTTGTTTCATAATTTTTTGTTTCTCGCTTTTGGACTTATTTAAATTTCTGTGTAAGTCGACTGCATTTTGATTCCTCACGAAGAGCTAGAGTGTAGTGTGTCTACAATGTTGATAAGGAGCGTATAAAGTCTGTGATCATTTTATTCTTCCCAATGTTACAGTGACATAATGTCTGTCATTGTAACATAGGGGGAAGAACTTGTTCAGAATTTTGTGCATGCAGCTTTTAAACTGATTTAGACTTTTATGTAAACTACCTGGAAGTTGATTCCTCACTAAGAGCTAGAGTCTAGAGTGTCTACAATTTTGATTAAGATTAACAATAAAATGTAAATGTAAATAGAACAGTATACTAAACACCCAAAATTTTATGTCGTTCTTAAAGGGTTTTAATAGGCCCAATGAGAAATTGGCAAGCAATATTTAATTATCATAAGCTCAAGTGTAAACGTAAAAAGAGCTTGAGAGTGCTTAACAAGATTTTAAAATATGACCTTTGTGCAGTGAAAAACTTTGATGTATGAAATTCAGAGAATCATATTTTGAATGATGCAGATTTGTACAGGATAGGTATTGATAAAAGTTTCATTTTGTGATTGAGATTATTTTTGTTTATATGTGTTTTACTCCCGAACAATTTTATTTAATACAGCCGAGAGATGTTCTTTGTGGTGCAGCTGATGAGGTACTTATTGTTCTCAAAAATGATCGCAAAAAAGACAGAGAGAAGAAAAAAGAAGTTGAAAGTCTCTTAGGAAATCTGGCAGAAGAACGCTTTGCCTTGCTGGTCAACCTCGGAAAGAAAATCACAGATTGGAGTCAAGAAGAAACGAACCAAACAAGTAATTTCTATTTCTTCTTATCTTTGAGCATAATATTTATTGTTTTTTTTTTGTTTTTGTTTTTTTTTTCATTTTCAATAACCCTTTTCTCCATGCTCTTGAGAACACAGCCACAGCCATAGGTATTACAACCACTTAATTCTCATGTAACATTTAAGATTCATTTTTTCATACTTCAATTTATCTGAAAGGAGGCAGTGATATTTTCTAAATAACATAGATTGATAATATCCATAATTAAGACCTCTAAGTAAATGATCTTAACTTTATAGGACATATTACATCTGAATTATTTGTACTAGCTATGTTATTCATTAGTCAGATTATGAAAACCTCAAAAGTTATCAACTCTTTAAATCCAGAATGTTATTCCTTTCAGGTATTCCATGTATCAAGAATGTATTTTACTAAATGTGGGTATCTTTGCCTCATGTTATCTGGGTAGTTTCCAACTACCCCTAGTTTTATCAACACCTATCAAATCCTCTGGTCAGCCACAACAGATAGTTCAACATCACCAATCATAAAATGTGTTATATTATTTGTCTTTGTTCCTTGTTTGGATATTTTAACTGGATGGAGTAACATATGCTTTAATAATAATTAAAGGGATTTATGTTGAACCAATCTCACAAACCCAATTTTTGTGTTGAGGACTTTTTTGCGAGTATTTAGAAAAATATTTTGTCTTATTGACTTAAGTTTTTTCAAGTTCTATGCGGCTAATTGTTTGCTAGCCATCACTTAATAAAGTAATCACGTAATTTTTCAAACTTTTTAAGTGACTGATATAAAAGTTATTAAAGCCATTTTATAATTTTTTTTAATTAAAAACTTTTTTTTTACACTGTTATAATGAGTTAATGATCAACTGAAAAGATAATTCAATGAAACTTGCAGATTGTATTAAAATGAACTGCTAAACAAAAGACTGGTGCATGCCAACAGTGAGGTTGACCTCAACCTCTCATTGGGTGAATGACCCTGACCCTGTGACCTATTTATCGCTAAATTGCACCATGTCTAGTTTCTCTCCTTTCATCATATTAAGTGTGCCATTTTTTTCCTAACGCTATTTCTTTTTATTTTTGTAGTCCATGAAATTGGTAGCATTCTCTGAAGGAACCACATTTCTGTTGCCTTCAGTTTCTTTTTTATCTGTTTTAAAATTGTCAAGGCCTCGCATACATCAAAATGGGTTCAATATAGCACTCCAGGGCTCTTCTTTTTGTCTGGACCGAGATGTGGCTTATGTCAGTATTTATTTCATTCTGTGAAAAGTTGTGTCCGTTCATCTTTTTTGCTATTCAATTCCAATCCTTTCTTATTCCTACTGTTTTCTTCTAAAGCAATCTCCTATAATTGTTGCAAGTCTTCTTTATTTTCTGCAATTAATAAAGTGTGTATCATCAACGTATCTCAAGTTGTTTACTTTGTGCCCTCCTACTTTAATTCCTAGGTATCCTTCCAGGTTTCGCATAATAATTTTACTGTAGAGAGAGACGGTCTGGGCAAAGCACACATCCTTGCTTTATTATTTCAAACAAGCTGATTTCACCATCAACTCTCATTGTTGCTGTCTGTTCCTAGTACATGTTTTTGATCAAGCTTAGATCTTTTCCACCTATCTTCAATTGTGTTAGTTGTGTGCATTGAAGCACAGATACACCTCTCTTTTTTACAGCAGCTCTAGCAGGTTCAATTATAGTTCAAAGGATATAGTTAGCATTTGTTGTATGCAACTCTTCCTTCCACAAAGCCTCTATCTCTGGTTTGATTTTGTTCCTGACTCGCATCACAATGATTCTTATAAGTGTTTTGATGATATTACTCAAAAGACTGGTCGTTCTATGTAATTCATACTCTGTTCCCACAGGTTTCTTTGGCATTGCTTTAAATGTAATTTGGAAATGTCTGGTGGAATCTGACCTGCGGCATATAATTTGTTGAGTAATGTTGTGATCTCATCAATTCCATTCTCTTCAAGTGCTTCTAATAAAAGTTTCACTGATACATTATCTGAGCCTGTTGCGTTCCTTACTTGATCTTTCTTATCGCTGCTCATATGTCATCTCTAATGATAGGTGGGCCAAGAAAATTGTGCTTCATTACATTGTAATCCTTTTTGTGATCTTAAAAAAGTTCACGTATGTACTCTGCCTATCTGCCTAGGTTTTTTTTTTTCCATATTGATGTCACCGTTTTTTGTACTTCAGGCTTCCTGTGATTTCATAGGTTTTCTAACAAGAGATTCCTTCAATGTTTTTGTATATTGTCTACTCATAGATCTATGTTTCTGCAATTGTCATTTATCCACTTCTTCTTGGCTTCAAATATTTTTTTTCTGATTTCCTTATGCAGTATAAAAACTATATCTGTCTTAAATAAGTAATAAAATAATTTTCTCTTAAACTGGGTTTTTTTGCTGCAATATTTTTTCTTTCAATTTCCTTTTTTCAGATGAGACCATTGATTTTGATGAGACATATGGCGTTAATGTTCAGTTTGAAGAATCAGATGATGAGGTATAATTTTTTTTTTCAACCCTGTCAATTCTCTTTATTTGATAAAAGGTTGTGTCAATTTTTGAACTTGGGACTTAATTTTCATTTTGTATTTTCATACATAAAGCATGTATGTTTCTAGTAGTGTAAGGATCCTAAGGATGGAACAAAATTGTTCTAAAGATAGTTGAGCAACTCATTTTGGAAAGAAAGCTATATTTTTCCAATACTGTCATAAATGCTTGGACTTAATGATGACACAAATTTTGCCATATTTCATAACTTTGTTTTATGAATTTTATCCCTACTTGATTTTCAAAAGATAAATTGAGTTAAATACTGTGTAATTATGCCTAAATAGTGAAGTAAAAATTACTTTTGTAGGAAAAGCAAACTTTTTGTCACTGTTACATCTAAGTAAATCATTGCCGTCGAATTTTTTTTTTCAGCAGTGATATTAATTCATTAATTAATGCTCATTTTGAGTACTTGTTGTCAATATCTGTTCACATCAAACAAAATTCTTATTTGAAACATAAAATAACCCCCTCCCATTTTGTCATCATTACATCCAAGTACTAAGACAAAATATAGAACTTTATCACTTAAAATTGCCCTTACTAGGTATAATTTAACATAGATCTAGGCCTAAAGTTATTAAAAGCACCAAATGGAGAAAAACCTATCTATATTACAGTATTTGTAACATGGATCTAGGTTCTAGATCTAGATCTAGTAGCTGTATTGATCTAAACTGCCGCATACATGTTCAAACTAGTAATTAGCCGAAACAAAAGCTCTCTGAACTTTAAAATTCCTTTTACACGAGAATAGCGACAGCGGTTCATATACGTTTTTGGAACATGTTCACAGGGCGGCAGTTGTATGTTTACCACTCATGCAATTACCGGCAGGAAAAAGCGACGGTTGTAGAATGTAATACAGCGATAATTTTGCAGTTTTTTTTAAGTTTCTAGCTTCATGGATAAGAAAGTTATGAAAAAGTAAAGTATGTTTGTGCATTTTTTGGCCGCTGGTTTGCAGTTCCAGATTAATACTATATTTTATGTCTCTCTTTTTGAGAGAAAATCACTTGGTGGCTATAATGAAACCATCAGTATTTGATGAATTTTGCAATAAAATTCGATAATTTTGCACTTTATTTGATGTTTCTAGCTTCACAAAGAGCAGAGTTATGAATTAAAGGTAAATATCAGCTATGATTTGTTGATCATCAGCGTTAACTTTGACTCTCTTCCATCAAATATATTCCCTGTTCTGCTTGCCATGCGACCGAAATGATTGAATTCATGTGATGTTGCGATAATAGCCAATCATTTTGCAGTTTTTTTTTAAGTTCCTAACTTTACTGTAAGTGAAGTTATGAACAAGTAAACATTATCCCCTTTGAAATCTACATTGCTTTTCCTACTGGCTGAGTCAGGAGCGTGGCACTTGGTCCGTCAGTTGAAACAACAATCTTAACGGACGAATCAGAGCATCAGAGAAATAAAATGTAAGCCCCAGACCTAATGGTCCTCATTGGCTTATTTACATTTATGTGACATCATACGCTCAGTTGGGCCTCCCTGTGAGCACACGTTGTATCTTATCAAGAAATAAACGTAATAAACGCACTTGAGGGAGGGGCCAAAAATTGACATGACAAACGATGCATGGTGTTCATTTGAGATTTGAAACCAATGATGCTACAGTCCACTTCAAATTCAATTTCAAGACTCTTTGTATTACATGTACTGTGGGTGAGGTGCGAAGTGGTAAGGGGCCATGTGTTAGCGCCCATTGCATCAGCTTCCCAGCATGAGGTAGCGCCTTGATTTATTACAGCTGTAATTTGGAACCCATGTATCAGCATGATCATTTTATAGCTTTTAATCGATGACGTAAAAATTCCAAGCATATTTCATAATTGCTTGTAGACAATTCTATTTTCTTTCTAAATATACTATCAGTAAAATCTAATAACACAGATATAGAACAATTTTTTGGCTGTTGTCTGCTTATTGAATTTCTCCCTCACCCATCCCCTTTCAACAAAGGAGGAATGGGTAAATCTGTGGAGCATTTGGTTTTTGAGTATGTGTGAAAATAGGGATGTGAGTAGTGAATTTGTTCCTTTGATGCTTGTTGGTTCCGTTATGTTTGTATTAGATGAAAGATGCTCATGAAATTGACTTGATGCACCCTCCTGATTGGTTCAAGAGCTCTGCTTTGTGGATCGTGATTGGTGTGAAATAGCTCATTGTGATCAGATTGGTCATCGTGCAAACGAGGGAAACTTGTGATTAGCTTTATCGATAAAAACTGTCTTGTTATTTTTCTTCCCGACACGATTTTATGTGCGTCATTTACTCTTGTTCTTATTTTATGTCCTAATTGAAACAAAAAAGTTTTAAAAAAATAAAACACGCACAAAGATTAAACAGTAAAGCTTCAGAAAATATATGATTTTTATATGTGTCTAAAAACGTTAGAGAGTGTAAAAACAGCGTATCGACTTCTAGATATTTGATTTTCACATGACTGGATCTGTTAGTGCGCCAAGCACAGGCTCGCAACTGTTACTGTCTCAGCACGCCCGCCCTGACAAATCAGTTAGCGCATTACCTGGACCGGGCTTCAAGGGTTAAAATCGCTTCTTAGGTAAATCTCCTAAAAATGAAATTGATGAAATAGTTCTATGTTACTCCGATGACTGAAACCTGGATTGTGTCACACATACACATTTTGCTTTGATGGTGTCCAATTTAATATGTAGTTTTAAATGCAAATACTATTAAAATATTTGAATATTTAAACAATATGGTTCAGTAAAAAAAACTGATCACACCAAAATATCAATGTATTTATCACATTTATATCTCAGAGGCATTGCTGGTCTTAGACATATCGCGTGTCAGTGCATTTAAACAGAATGACACAAACAAAGAAATCTTCTTGGAAAATTCTTTGTTCCTGCTTCAGCAGAAGTAGGCTTTATTGAGTTTTCTATCCAAAGTAGAAAGTTCTGACAGTGTCAGAGAATTAAAAGAAGCCTAGGTGAATCAGTGACAGCTGCGATCTTGGACATATCCGGTTATTGCAATGACACAGGCATGGAATACTGAGGAACAAACCTTTACTTTCAGCTCAGTTGATATAACATTATGCCGAAGTAGCTTGTAAAATTAAGTTAGATGCATGGCAATGCTGTTGAATCAGATTGGATCAATTATCATAGCTCATTGAGGATTATAAAAGGCTTTTATTTCAATGGGCCATGATGGCACAATGCATTACGTCTTAGTAGAGCAGGAAAATATATTTGTCATTGCAAAGTAGTGTTCGTTTCCTCAATGGTGAATAAAGAATTACATTCTTTAATCATTCCTTTTTTAAAGTCAATTGCCATTTTACTTTGAAAATGAACTAGACAAAAGCTGAAGGTCACAGAAAACGCTGTCCAAAAATGAAACAAAAATTCACAAGAAAAACTTTGTTTTTTCGTTTTGAACATCTCATAAATTTTACAAGACTTCCATAACAATGTGATATTATTGAAAATATCTCTTTATTATTATAAATACAAAGTATAGGACTTAAAAATGGAGTCTTAAAGCTGTATTTTCTTTTTAAATTCTGATATATTGTGACTATGATTGAAATAGTCACCTTTTGAGAATGAGTCATATATATATTATATTTTTTAAACTAATAAAAGGGCTCCCACCCTCCTTTTCCTCTTTCTCCTACCTCTCTTATCTCCATCACCACCCGCAAAAAAAATTATTACTATATTAAATATACATAGATTGTTGAAAGCTACTGTCTCTATTTGGGTTTCTTGCCATAGATATTCATACAAATGCTAATACTGTAAAACTTAAAACCATGCGCTTCATAGTTTTTTTTATTGATAGAGAGTGCTTGAGGGTTTGTTTTTTTTTTGCTGTTTTTTTTTTTGTGCTGTTCATGAAAACATAGATTGCTGAAAATTTTTAGTCAAGAAAATACTTCAGTTAGAACTGTTAGATTGAACCAGGATATTTTCAAAATCAGTATATAGGACTCATCTGTTTTCCCATGCTGATCAACTACTCGCACCATTATTATCTGTATAGTCTAATTTGCATATACCTAGGGGACTAGTTATTATTTTAAAGATCGATTATTATTACAGCTTTATCTTGATTCTCTTTCATTCCTTTTTCTAGATTTGTGATTCAGAACTTCTACATCTTGATTATACATAAGTTTTTTTTTTAATCTATTCATACTCCATAAGATATGGAGCAAACATTAACTTTTATTTATGATATTGTACATATAAAAATACAATCAAGTTTTATAATACCATTTATTAAAATTTACTGCTTCTTTCTATGAAAGGATACAGGTGATGTTTATGGTGAAGTGCAAGAAGATGGGGATGTTGAAGAGGAGGAAGAGGGAGAGGAAGCAGCTTTTGATGCAACATTGCATGCAAATGTAAGTTACACGTGTCTGTTTTTCTTATAAAGTTGAAGAAAATAAAATCGAACATGGATCCCTGTAATCACAAATTCCTCAAACTTATCTGTTTTCCCCTTCTCATTCTCTCTTTATCCCTTTCCTACTTCTATGTTTTTGTCAAACTAATTTGAAGTTATAACATGTATTCCCCGAACAATCAGTCGTCAATTAGAGAAAGAAAATTTTTTGACCTCTTAAGAAATTTGACAGACAGGGACTTGAAAAAAAAGTTCTTTCATCACATTTGCTGATCAAGTGTCATACATAGCTGTTGTTATTCTTCAAACAAGAATGCCCTACTTCTCCCTTTCGTTGTGTAGAAACAGTTTGACAACAGGCAGCATAGCCTTTGATCCCCTCTCCCGTCCTACCTTACTGTAGCTTAGTCCAATGCACACAGCACCATTTGTCTGTCAGTGTGCACCTGTCACTAAGACTTTCAAGGGGCATATTATAAACGAGATTTGCTTGTCCCATGTGTACAAGACATGGGTAATGATACTGGTAAATCTGTCCGGGCCCATCCCTTGCTTAATCAATCAGTACATAGGTGTGAAAAAAAGCTGATGGGTAAGATCTTTATATTGTTGGCAAGGACGCAAGATAGCTCAAAAGGTAGAATGTTGGACTGACAATAATGAGCTTTGGGTTCAAACGTTTGTCTGTTCCTCTGGTGGGATTAGGCCTAGCTTTGCCTTGATAGACAGTCCTTGTCAGGCTTAAAGATTATTCAGAAACAAGCAACATTTATTGTATTTGAATGTGGACTCAATACTCAATTTAGGCCTAGCGAGAAACAAAATGACTGTGATCTGAACATAGACCTTAAGTCTAGATCTAGTCCTAGCATCAAAGCTTCAAGATCTGATAAGCGCTGGGGTTTAGAGACTAGTTTTCACATAATACAAGTTGGTAATGATAGATGGGAGTGTTGGAGGGTATTTGTCTTCAATCGGCTGTATGAAATACTAAAAGTAGGGAAAACATGACTAATCGGGTATCACCATAATGCTCGGAATTGTACTGAATTAGCCAAGAAAACATGAAGCCCTTTATTGTTTATACTTTGTTATAATATTCGCAAAAGCTGTCCGAAAGGTGAATTCAGAACCTGGGTGCTAAAATAAAATCTTTGAATAAGGCTTCCTCCAACATATAAAACTTGCCCAATGAATTCAAGGAATCCATGCTCGAATGTGTGTCATTTTGTCTGATTCTTTGACTTCATGTAAGATGTTAAAATATTAAGACCTTATATTTAAAGGTGATTAATGATATCTGGCTTGTAAACAAACGAAACATTGAATTAAATGTGATGGAAAGTTACATGCCAACACTTAAGAAGAACCAATGAAGGCTTAGAAAGAAAATGGTTGAAGACTGAGAAGAATGAGAAAAACCCCAATGATGAATGATCATTTATGAAACCCACAGTCCTTTGCAAGGAGGTACCTTTGTGCCAAAGCACACCAAAATAATTAGAAATAAATAATAATAATAACTACAATTTAACAAATTGAATATGTTGTATCCCTAGGCTACTGAACTACTGTGTTAGAGAGAAATGGAAAGTAATTTAAGAGCTCCAAAAGGGCTACTCAAGACTAAAAATGAAAATTGATGAAGGGTAGGGAGAAGAAAATAACATAATATGTCTAAGGGTTAGACTTCTAACCAGAGGTCATATATGAAACCCACCATATTTTACATAGGAGGTGTCATTTTTTTCATAGGATACGCAAATTATGATGAGATGAAAAGATGATCATGATAATAACAATAGTGATAATTTATTAAAAATAATTTTACAACAATAATAAAAGGCTTAGGTATTAATTAGAAAAATAAGTTTAAAATTTTATTGGTGCAAAAAGAGAAAAATTGAGCAACAGATTAGAGGAAAGAAGGAGAGAGATAGTAATAGAGTGGAAGGAAGGAAATGAGAGGGATAGCATAGTGCAATAGGTTGTTAAAAGGGATGCTTTTGAGATTTTTAAAGATTATGTGATTAGAACATATTTATGCAAAGCGTTTTTTTCCTCTTGTGACTTTGAAATTGGGGCTAAGCTGTCTGTCGTAGTACCTCATGTTCATATGCACTAGAACTGGATTATTTGACACCAGTGCTTCCTGTTTGTGGTCAATGCTTAGGGATAGGTATTTAAAAATTTCAGGTTTAAAAAAAATTACGTAACAGACGGAATAACCTTTCTGGATTGACTTGCCGCGCATGTTACTTTATGCTCATAATTTATCTCATGGCATTGATGCAAAGTCACAGATCTGTATCTATGGATACCTTTCTTGTCCCTTCATTGTTATTTTATTTGAAATGCATCATCAAGGGAACCTTTCCTAGATCGTCATCCTTTTTTTTTCATATCGCCCCTCCCTCCCTAATCCTACTCTTCTCCTCTACTTTCCATTCTCCCTCTGTCTGTGTCTCTCTCAGTATTTCTCACAGTATCACAGACATGCCAACATTACGGCTTCGTATTTATTATGGTGAGCAGGCCTGACAATTAGGGCTACTACGTCATGGTCTTGGTTTAGCCATGTTCGTTATGATTGTTTTGCCTTGTGGTCCGAAACAGTATTATGGAATAGGCCTACTTATTTTTTTCATATTTCTCTTTTTGGGATATTCAGGTTTAGATAAAGTACAGGGTTCCCACACAATGAGGAAATTTGCAAAAGCCATTCAGGGCCTTGAAAACCTCTGGAAAATAGCACGAATTGCTCTAAACTGGGAAAACCCAGGGAGGTTTAATAGTACTAACAGAATCCCGCGATGTATGTTAGCCTTGAATTGGCAATGGCTAAGTAGAACTCTTTAATAAAAACACTGCAGTTAGTTTATAAATTCTATTTCATCATTGAGAATCCCAAGATGTACGTTTCGTACGTTGGCTTAGATTAGTTATAAAAATACCACTTCCGTTCTGACTATTGGTGACATTGGTAAAATCCATCCTTCGGAAATCACCATTGAATTATTCTATCGTCCCAGTCCTTCGATGCCTTGATCCTCAGCTCATTGTTGAAGACCAAGTAACTGCTGTAGCAGAATTAAAAAAAGTGATGTATCAGCTCAAAGATCTGAAACGTGTGAACTTTTCAGATGTGGACACAATAATTGATGGGTTTGATGACAGCACAAAATATGTCAAGGAATGAAAAAGCTTCATAAGCTTTAACAAGCTCTCTGACAGACTGATAGAGGCTTCTCTATCAACAAGGAGTGCTCGGATGTCAATTTGTCTGAGAAAAGTTTTGTAGCAAGGCGGCAGATCAAGGACCATATCAACAGCATAGGAGGCCTGAAGAATATGGTCATTTTGAAAGAACTGCTTACTTCTGCTAGTGTGGCCAGGCAGAAATACAACAAGTATTTAGAAGATAGCAAAGCAGAAAAGGAAAAGAAAGCCTCTACTTTGAAAAGAAAAGCAGCAGAAGATGAGCTCATAGGCCTGAAGAAATGGTTTAAGCAGATGGAATCTGACCACACACATCTCACCAATGAAGCTGACAAGGCACTCATAAAAGCAGAGCAGGATTCCAATCTCTCCCTCCTGTCCCAAGGCAACTCTCTAAGAATGTAAGCTAGAGACAAAACCAATGAAATGGAGACCATGAAAAAGGAGATTGAAGAGAACGAGAAGCTGCTTAAAAGTAGCTTCTAAATCAAGGAAATATGTGTAAATACTGTAAATAGACTGACCAAATGTGATTTAAAAAATGAACTTTGCTGTACATAGTGAATAGATTGCATGAAGATGGATTACTTAGTCATAACAGTTAGCTTAGGAAGCAGTAGATAGGCATAGGGCAAGTTCAGGATTTTTTATGAAAGCTGTAGAGGCATTTGACAAGAGGAAAAGGCATGAAGAACAAGACGAGGATTTACTCTATTAAAACAGGTAACTTTTCTCTCATTGTAATCATATTATATGGTATACTGTGATAGAATGATTACCTGGAAAATATGAATTAACTTGGAAAAATCCTGGAATTTTATTTTTTCTAATCTGTGGGAACCCTGTAAGTATCGATATTAAATTATGCGATTGTCCAGTGTATAGTTCAGCGAGTTGCATTCAATAGTGAACTTTTTGTGTCTCTTCAATGTGTTGCAGAGTTCACTGTTGGCTTTTTTTTTTTGCTGCACTTGTTAGTTCTCTTCTTGAGGGCAACTCTCCGCTTATACTGATTAGAAAAAAAACAAAGAATCATTCACCGGGAGTTTTGGTTAAGCTTTTCAATCCCATTGTTCCCATTGATTGCTCCTGAGTGGGAGGGATGTTTACTCTTAAATTGCACTTAGAATTATTATTGACAATACACTTTTGTTTCATCCAGATCTCATTTAATCAAGTGAACTGCATCATGAATATATCTAGATTTATATCTTCAAGATTAACATCGAGCTTTCCAAGGTTTTTTAAAGATTGGATACAAGAATCCATGATAACTTAGGCCTATTTTGAGATTAAGATCTAGATCTAGTTCTAAATTTAGACCTTAGATCAATGTTCATATCTAATCTTGATCTATCACTAGTCTAAATGCTTAAATCAAATTTTTATTGGCGCTTTTTTGTTGTTGTTTTTTTTATATATAAACCTTAGGCTCTTACACCTTAGTTTTTTTTTTTTAATCTTGGAATCGAATAAATTATAAAACTTTATTCGGTAATTTTGAATCTTGTCGAGCCTGATACAGGCTAAATAAATTGCCTACTCTCTCTATATATAAAATACAGGGAAGAGAATTCTCTGTAATTTTGAGGAATTCCATTTCAGAGGGAGGGAGCGCCAATTAGGACAAATTTTCCACATTTTCTAACAGACCATTTTAAAAGTGCCATTTTTAGATTGCATATGTTCAAATTAGTGGTAGCAAGAGTTTTTTTTTAAAAATATCACGTTGTTTTCATGGCAACGGCGGCCATCTTGAAGAATATTACTAATTTTCAAATCGCTAAAACTTTTTTGCCTTTGGGTCAATTATTTTCTAACTTGGTCAAAAGTGAGATACATATCTTCCCTACAATTCGTATTGATTAGATTTTTGATAAATATCTTAGAAAGAAAATCGTAGCCGTTTTTCTTTTGTTCCAGTTATTCCCCTTGCCAAAATATCAAAAAAGGGAAATAACTCTTATTCTTACTAAATTTTGGGAATTCTAATCAATAGCAATTGTAGCGGATGATAAAAGAAAGATTGTGTGAAAGTTTCAAGACAATCGGATAGAAAATAGAGGAGGAGTTTTGAAAAAAACACCCAAAATGTAGTTTTGAGAAAAGCGCGTTTGAAAATTAGGAAACCGAAATTCAACATTATTTTCTTATTTATTTTTGCTATACAAAAATATTACTCATGCACTTGCAAACAAATGCCAATTGTAGTTTTATCATATAAATAAGAGAAAAAACATTATCCAGACAAATTGAATCAGAAATGAGAAAAGGAAATAACAAAAAAACACTTATCTCCTTCTTGATGACATCTGAACTGTGAAAAATAGTACTCCAGGTTTTTTCAGTGCATTCCAGGTGAGTAGGCTGCTGCTTCTTCCTCTGTGGCTAAAATAATCTACTAAAGCCTCATTTTTGTTGAAGAAGCGAGAAGCATGCTTGTTGAAACTTTTTTGAGCGACGCCAGGCATATCAAGATGTTGACAAAACAAATTAAATTTATACGGCCCCATGCCCACTAGAAGGGATGCCAGGGTAGCTGCTTTATTTACCATGAAAGGCTTTTCTCCAGATTTGTTTGTAGCAGATGAATCTTCATTAGATGTAAAGACTGTATCCGTTACAGGCTGCTGACAAAGTTGACAGAACAAAAACAAGCCGATCACAAGTCTGTATTCCACATTTGCCTGCCGCAGTCGAAGAGTGCCAAGTAAATGGCATAAAGGGCATCTAACCTGTTGTGTGAGGCACTGTATCTGCTCTAGATCAACAATAGTCTTCTGGACGCCTGTCAATGGTACTGAGGAAAATATACATTTGACATGCTCAAACTTTTTTGTGCGAGAGCATACATATTAGACGATGGGTGAAGGCGAACATCTAGGACTTTCCCTTACAGCAGATGTTGAAGGCTGAGGTTGCTTTGAAAAAAAAAAGTTTGAGAAAAAATTTTTTTTTTTTAAATTAACTAGACTTACACCTATGTTTATAATGTGCATTATCATTTTATGACTTTTCATTTTGTACATCTGTGATGCCCAAGTTACAATATTGCTAAACTACTATCGTTTAGTTGTGCACTAACAACTCACAATCCAGTGATGAATCCCAATAAAAATGGTGCAGAAATAATTTTTTTTCTTTTAGGGCAAGCTTGCTAAACTATTACACTAGATCTATATATAAACAAAATCATTTATAAAATAAAATTACTCCTGATAGTAAAATCATATAGATCTATAACTGCATTTTGTTAATAATCAAGACCACAAAATTTCAAGTACAGTGTTAATCCACATCTAGATCTAGATTACGCCCTTCACAAAAGTTAGTACATAATATTCCTTTATCATGGCTACACATATTCATTGTATTCTAGATCTAAATCTAGATCTAACATTAGGATTAAGATTCATGGAAATCAAATTATCAACTTACCTGGTCAATAGATCCCACTGGACTATGGTTAGAACCAGATGGAGATCTAGATCTGGGTACAGGATTCAGTACTTGTGTTGACGCCATTTGAAATGGCATGGTCAGGTGTAGCACTAGATCCAGGTCAGCCAGCTTGTTAGTCTGAGCGCAGAGAAACAAATAAGCTAAATTAATCAGGGAAAAAGGCTCTACGATCATGGCTCTAGGTACCATCAAGTTTTGTTTTTATTTAGTGGGAGTGGGAGGGGATCAGGGAGATACAGAATGATCCTGCCTATGCCCTTGCAATTCATTACCGATTTTCAAAAGTTTAGTTAAAAAAATATATGTCCAGTTCTCATCCCTGAAAACATTTGAAAATTTTTTGATTTAAATCTAGAATTATGCAGATATGTGTTAGAAATTTATAAATACAGAAATCTTTTAATGCGTTTTCAATCCATCAGTCTGATGTGCATGTATGTTTGTATTGTATTTTTTGTTTATGTTGATTGTCCAATGATTACTCCGAAATGTCAAAAATTATTCTGAGCGGAGGCTGGCATTACTCTAAGCCTGATCTGGGATTGGCAGATCTGGTATCATGTTTTGATAGATTTCATTTAGGACTGTGTCTCCCATCAGTGTTGTAAATAATGAAATATCTCTAGCTATAACTTTTGGACATAATGCATGTTGAAGAAAATAATAAATTTTGCAACCAAGTGAAACTTTTTTTTACAATACTGTTTATAATTGTTGTACCCAGAATAATTATATGAAAATGCTTGCTTTCTCTCCCAGAGTTTTGCATTATATTTGAAGCAATTTTCGTAGGTTCTTAACATTCTTTTGCTTTCCAAAGAGCCACAATTTAGAACTTGAGCTCTAAGAGTGTTAGACTTGTTGAGTACATGCATATATCTTAAATCACCTATAGCCTCATCAAAATTGAAATGGGAGAGCCACTGCTTGACAGTAGCAGAAAGTACTATCAGAGGCCCACATTTAAATAAAATCTAACAATTATTATGTAATCCAAAACAAAGGCTGAGGGCAATCAAGTTTTTGCACAATATGCCAACTAATCTCGTGTTTAGTTGTAATTGTCGTTACTCAATGTTGTTAGAGGTTCAGAAAATTTATCTAAATAGTCAAAGCTTTGAAAGATTAAATGCAGTTTTAGTGAATTCTTTTTAGCAGCATTTTCCAAACATAATATTTTATTTTTTTTTATATTATTTACAAAGATACATTATGGTCCGGTCAAGAATCTGTTAAAAAATGAGCCTTGAAGATCTTAATATCACGAAAGATGAAGGAAAAAAAAATTAAACACTTGTTTCTACTATCAAGTTTGAATGACAATTTTTTTTGTTTTTTAGCTTTTTTGAAATGGATGGGGATGAGATTAATTTTCAAATGGTACCTGTGGATATGAACTTACAAAAAGAAATGTCTAAATCATTTATGATCAGCAAACACATTCAAGGTGCAACCGCTAAGCTCTAAAATTTTTTTTATCTATCGTTAAGCATGCAACAGATATCATTCTTGTATTCTTTACTTATTGTTCATATTACATAATAATGACATTGTTTTTAAATTTATATTTGTTAAATCTTTCAACAATATGTTGAACAGCAATACAATTTTTTTTTGTGGCAAGTGATCCGTGAATTAACAGCAATAGGAGTGTCTCTTTAAATATGTTTCAGTTATCAGAGGAAGACAGAAATAAAGCAGAGGTTGGTTTACATCCAAGAGAGATAGATGCTTTCTGGATTCAACGAAAGATCAGCAAATTTTATCCAGATGATCCAAACATGGCACAAAGCAAGGCTAAAGATGTTTTAGAAATTCTGAAGGTAAATAGACATATCTTCCCTGTGTGGCTAGCAAATTAAACAATTAAGAGAAGTTAATTTTATCAAAACATGTGTATAGGAATGTACTGTGTATTTTTTGTGTCATATCACCTGCTCACTATTATTTGATCTGATTATTTTCAGGTCATATATTATCTAGTAAATATTTTGTAGAACTAATTTGGTTCATGCTAATTTTTCTTGACCTCCACAACACTTCTAACTGTGCATATGCTCTCTATTCTTTCCACTACTTATCAAATATATTATGTATCAATTTCATGTTGCATAGACTGCAGGAGATGACAGAGAGGCAGAAACAAAGCTTGTCATGCTTTTAGATGTCTCTCACTTTGAGTTCATCAAAACATTAAGACAACATCGGCAAATGAGTAAGTTTCATATTCTATATTTGCATATCCCAGAAATTTACACATTCAGAGAAGCACACTTTTGTCTCTCTCATAATGAATTCTTGAAATTTTTTCTTTTCTTTTTGGATTAACTTTGTTTTTCTTCTAATTAATGATGAATATATTTTTAAAAATTTCAGTTTAAGTTTTTCTTATGCATAGATAGATGAATCTAACTCGAGGCAGGAAACTGGCTGGTTGAAGGTATGGAGGAAAAGTAATGCCAGTTTATCATTTGCTTCTTTAGGTTATTTTTTTTTTTTTTTTTTTTTGTTATTTTGCCAAAGGAATTTACCAAAAGTAAATTTATTGAGAGGTAGAGTTTTTATACTTTCCTATTGGTTGCTGTTTCTTATCTTGGATATTGTGAATTATATAAGGTTGTTACGAGTACAAATAATAGAAAATCCGTCTGGAATATCCGCACGACAAGCAAGACCAATAATAAACTCTTCATGTTGTAACAAAGCAAATTTGTGTCCATTTAGTTTAATAACTGTAGGCATAGACTGAGGCAAGAATTCCAGGTAGAAGTCTCTGATACCAATAATCCCACCAACAATGGCAATCTGCTGATCTCTTGAGTTCTTCTCGTAGGAAGAGTCTAACTCAGTAACTGTCACTGTCAGCACGGCTTTTAAACACACCAGGTAGTGTGTACACTACACAGCTCCCCCCAGTGCTGACATCTTCGAATGCTACTGGAAACGCAGAGGGAGGCGAACATGCCGCCCTGAACGTGTCGTTTCTTGCTTAGATTGCAATGGTGCATATCTGTCAGTAAAAAGTTCTTGGTTTTGTGTGATATGAGGTCTTCCACGACGACGAGGCTGTGCGACTAATACATGTGACTGAATTTTTTACGTCTGACAGGCGAGACATTCTTGTGCCCACTTATTTACCTGTTTCTTGACTCCATGCCACATGAATTTATTGGCCACGAGTTTCACAGTTGATTTTCGCCCTGGGTGTGCAAGGTTGTGGATTGCTTCAAACACTTGGCGCTGAAAAGTGCGAGGGACAATAGGTCGTGGATGTCCTAACGATACATCACATAGTAAGACTGGTCCAGAGTTGTGGATCTGAATAGGTCTTATAGTGAGGCCAGTGATGGCTGTTTGAAAAGCCTGTACATCCGTGTCTTGAGTCTGTGCTCTTGCCGTGGCTGCATAGTCAATACCCAGTACAACATTGTCGAGAGTATTGGTACTAGTGGTGTTGCGTGAGAGACAGTCTGCAACCACGTTATCCTTTCCTGAGATATGTCTGATGTCGGTGGAGAATTCAGAGAAATGGGCAAGGTGGCGTTGTTGACGTGCAGTCCACAGGTCTGAGGCTTTAGACATCGCACCCACTAACGGTTTGTGGTCTGTGAACATCGTGAAAGATCTTCCTTCTAAGAAGTACTTGAAGTGTCGTATTGCCAGATACAGCGCTAGCAACTCACGGTCGAAAGTGCTATACTTCTGTTCAGGTGGGCGTAGTTGCTTGCTGAAGAAGGCAAGAGGCTGCCAGAAACCATCAACATACTGCTCTAAGACTGCTCCAACTGCTTGATCTGAGGCGTCGCTTGTCAATGAGATGGATGCCCCAGGCTTGGGGTGGCTAAGCATAGTGGCATCTGCAAGGGCCGTTTTGCTGGAGGTAAATGACTGGCACATGTCGTTTGTCCAGTCAATAATTTGATGAGGTTTTGATTTTTTAAGAGCACTGTATAAAGGTCGCAGGAGTGCAGCGGCATGTGGAATGAAACGGTGATAAAAGTTGATCATTCCGAGGAATTCCTGAAGACCTTTGACGTTGTGCGGTCGCGGAAAGTTTTCAATGGCTCTGACTTTAGAGGGCAGTGGAATGGAACCACTTTCAGACACTTAATGGCCTAGAAATTCAATGGACTTCTGGCCGAAAATACATTTTTCTAATCTAACAACCAGTCCAAAATCTTGTAGGCGTCTGCATATAGTTCGAAGATCTAACATGTGCTCCTCCTCTGAAGAGCTTGCTTTCAAGATGTCGTTCAGGTAGACAAAAACACAGTTAACATCCTGCAGAACCGTGTCCATCAGTCGTTGGAATGCCTGTGCTGCATTTTTCAACCCAAAAGGCATCCTTAAAAATTCATAAAGACCGAAAGGTGTGATGATAGCAGTTTTCGCAATGTCATCTGGGTGCATGGGGATTTGATGATAACCACGCACAAGATCGATTTTGGAAAAGATTACTTTGCTGGATAGCTTTGCTGAAAAGTCTTGAATGTGAGGAATGGGGTATCTGTCGGGGGTTGTTGCGTCATTTAGGCGACGATAGTCTCCGCACGGGCGCCATCCTCCATTCGGCTTTGGCACAATGTGGAGAGGAGAAGCCCACGGGCTGTTAGACTTTCTGATGATACCCATATGCTCCATCTCCAGGAACTCGCGTTTGGCAACAGCAAGCTTGTCCGGTGCTAGACGGCGGGCTCGTGCATGAATTGGAGCGCCGGTTGTTGGAACAAAATGTCGCACACCATGCTTGACGTCAGCCGAGGAGAAAGTCGGTCGTAAAATGTCTGGAAACTCGTGAAGTATTTTATGAAACTTGTTCTCCTCTACTTCCACTGGAGTTTTGCTGACAGAGCAGGGGGAAGAAAGGTATGTATCCGCCTCGATGAGTCGTTGGCCTCGAAGGTCCACAAGGAGATTATGTTGGCGACAAAAATCAGCACCGAGTAGGGGACGTTTAACGTCGGCAATAATGAGGCAAGCCTGGTACAAGCGGTTATTAAAATACAGAGGGACGTTTCGCGACCCATAAGTAGAAATATGTGTGCCATTAGCTGCTTGTAAAGGCGGACCTGTTTCACCTGAGCGTTTGTCAAACCAGGTTGCTGGAACTACCGAAACTTGAGCCCCTGTGTCTACCAAGAAACGCCGCCTGGATTTGGTGTCAGTGATGAAGAGTTGTGGATCGCACGGGCCAACAGATGCTGAAGCTACTGGTGGCCCGCCCTGGTGTTTCTTCTTGAATTTAGCATGCTCCTTGCAGGTTGGACTGCACTTCTGTGCGGCAGCACCAAATCGTCTGTGATACCAACAGACAGAGTCGACTTCAGGTAGTGCGTCTATTTTCTCACACCTCAATGAAGCTGTGTTGAGGTATAGGTTTCCGGCAATACACAGGCGGTCAGCTTCCTGTGCCAGTTCCCGGTAGTTGGATGTTGTCGAGCTGACTAAGGGGATACGGACATGATCCGGTAGCTGTTGCATGAAAATATGTCTGAACAGAAAACAAGGTTTGTGTTCTTCGAGGAGTGAGAGCATTTTGTCCATCAACTCCGAGGGTTTGGAATTGCCGAGACCTCTCAGGCCGAGCAAAGCCGAGGCGCTCTCCTCTTCACTGAGGCCGAATGCACTAGTCAAAAAAGACTTAATAACTGGGTATTTGTTGGTGGTGGGAGGGTTGGTTATGATTGAGAGCGCTCTTGTTGCAGTTGTCGTGTCCAGTGAAGCAACAACATGGTAATACTTTGTTTCGTCTTGAGAAATACTTTTTAAGGCAAACTGAGCCTCAGCCTGGGCAAACCACGCAGAAGGACTTGACACCCAAAACGTGGGTAGTTTTAGTGCTACACTTTCCACTGCCATATTGCTTTCAGGTTAGATCTAGGTCTAAATTCTACCAGAGGTTCATTATGGCTGCCGTAGATCTAGAGAACTTAGATTTATACTCAATAACTTTAAAAAACGAGATTCAATGATAGATCTAGTTCATTGTATCTTCCAAAGCTTGGGGTTGAGTGTTGCCATGCTGGAGGATGATGGTAGCTTTACGACCTCTCACTTGCCTAAACTTTCTTTCAAGGTTCTCTACTGTTTGTACATTTGCTCGTTTTAGAAACTCTCATTCCCAAAAGACTTTTGTGCAGATGCGAACACGGGACTTTTTGGGTGATAGCAAGGTCTCATGCCTTCACTCCACCAATCAGTTATTTTGATGCTGGGTCATAATGATGAACCCAACATGCATCTTCATTGGCGGTTTTATAAAGGAACAGTTGTATTGTGCCAACATTATTATGTTTACACATCTGCACTCTTTGGCGCTTGATTTCAGGTGACAACATTCTTGGCATTTAATGTGCAGACTTCTCAACCTCAGGATATTCTTAATTACGTATTTAACATGCGCTTGGGATATCCCTATCTCAACCCTGATCGTAGAAAATATGGCCTTGGGGGCAATACTTTTCTATATACCCTTGAGTATTATATATATTCTTTGAGAATTTCAATTTACAGAATATCCCTGTGTAGTAATTATGTTTAATACATTTTATTTAAGTTGATGGGGCCAGTATAGAACTCCTATTTTAAAGGAAATATGCAGTAAACAAAAAAAAAAATTTTCCAGTGTGTTCTTTTCTTTTAAGACTAAAGTAATAAATTAACTTTAACTGGTTTGCTGCTTTGCCAGGACTTCATTTGGGACTTTATATTTCATTATACAGTTATGGGTCCCAAACTTCACTCAGACAATTTCAAATACTTCTAGATGGTCAATGGGAGCTTATCATGCATTTTGAACGAAAGTGATCTTAAAGGATACAAATGCTTCCCTTACAAAATTAAGCAGACATTTTGAATAAATTACCCTAATTTCACGCCCACAGTGGCTTTCAGTCTTGTTTTCATCAGTCATGACTTCCACTCATGCTTGATATTTACCCACCAACTGCTTCCTTAATATTAAAAAAATGTTAGTGAATTTTTATTTCATCTCATGAAATATTGTTTTTTTTTTCTATAAGCATGGCAAATTTGAATGTACTCCAAAGATGAGTAAGTGAGATCTGTAAAGAGCTTTTTTTTATCCCAAGGATAGATTTATTTATTTAAAATCCAAACTCATTATTAAAACTGAACCCGGACCTCCTAATCATCAGTTACACACGAACTAATGAGATATCAGCATCTCAATCAGCAATTGATATGAAAATCTTCTCCCTTTACTTGTCATTTAAGTACTGGCTGACTGAACCAGAAATGGGCCCAGGGGTGAAGCAACGATCAGGCTCTTGCCTTGCTCTATTTGAATTTGTAAAATTTGTTTGATTTCAACCCCTTTGAAGTCAAAGATCTAGCAAAATTTTTTTTTTATTGGTGTTTAGGAACGTTATAATCACAGTGACAGTGTGCTTCATCGGCTTGGCTTACTTTTCGAATAAAGTGACATCCCTCTTATAATGTCACTCAAAGAGTCTTGGATTATTAGGATCTGAGCCTTGTCAAATCCGTGTCTTCTCATCTCGTGTTTCCAATTTTAAATTTCCTTCATACATTTAATCAAGCTCCAACTGGGTTTCTAAGTACATAGCTTTATGCTTACAAAAGAGATCTACACCTAATACATGTACATTTTTCAATTGAAATTATTAAGAACTGCATGAAGTGTAGGTTTTGTTGTGTAGAATAAGATCTCTAGACTCGCTTAGTGAAAAAAGTCCATGATATTGATTCATCTACATATCCATTATTTTAGGTGCAGTATATTGTTCTTGTGAAAATGTTAAATTGAGTTGTTTGTGAAATGAGAAAAGACCATGGTCAGAAAGGAAAAAACAAAATTTGATTTTTGTTTGTCTTTATTCTGTCTAGACCTAAACTGGCTCACTGGGTCAATGAAGATTTGAATCCATAGTATTCTTATATCTCAACTGAAATTGCATAAAACAGTATAGAATTTGTTTTGTTTGGACCAGCCAGTTGGTAATGTTAAATACAGCAAAAACCAAGTAAATTACAATTTCATACTTTTTTTTGTCTTTTCATTTTTGGCAAAGGTTTTGTAAACCATCTATGACTTGCTGGTTTTTTTTTTTTGGTAATATTGAAAGCAAATAAGAACAAGTACACCTTATTTTGCTCTTTGTTGACCCTAGTTCTCTGCTTAGTGAACAACAGTCATGAATGTTTCCATATTATTATCAGCAGCAAAACACTCTCTGAGAGGTACCTTGGTCTTGGTATAAAGCTTGTGTTTGATTGTTGAAAATCTTTGATTTAAAAAAAAATAGTTTTGAGATTGTACTTTAGACCTTCATAAAAGGACCCAATTTTTTTTTTTATGCATATATACATGGAAGCATACACAAATACTCTGAATGTTTAAAATGTAATCAATTGTTTAGATGAATGGTTTAAGACATTGGCATATTAGAGTAATATTATACTTTAACTCTCTTTATTTTTTTATTAGTTCTCTACTGCACCATGCTGGCACAAGCTCAGACTTCAAGTGAGAAGAAAAAGATAGAGCAACAAATGAGTGCAGATACAGAGCTTTCTGTAATTCTTAAAATGCTTCAAGCTACAGATCAAGATGATATTGTCAGTGAGGAAAGAGCTAGGAGACAACAAGCGAGGCAAACACGTGTAGCAGCTGATATAGAAGCTATGGATGTTGAGGAAGAAGAGGTTGGTTTTTTTTTTGTTTTTGTGTCATTTTGACATTATGACCCCTAGATAAAGCCCTGACGTATAAATTAGAACTGTAAAGACAACAATATGCGCCATAGTTATTCAATTACTTTTGTACCTTGAATGTATCTTTGCCAGGATTTTTTTGAAGAAATAAAAGAATGGCTATTGTAGAGCCTAGAAAATGGCATGAACGTTCATTTACATTCAGATATACTAAATTAAAATATGTATTTTAAACTGATAAATAGAAGTTATACAGGTTAAACAATATGTTCTGGAATAAAATAACATACCGTATCAGGGTTGTTAGAGATCACATTTCATAACATAAAGTGGGTTTGTGCTATTCCTGTATTTTTTTTTTTAACTATCTCTATTTGATTAAAAAAAAACAACCTAGAAGTACATTCAGGTCTGAATATACTTTGTCTATTTGTTGAGCTTTATGTGGATAATTGCCATCACAGGAAGACTTAGAACATTGGCCCTAAGTCTTTACTTGCCTTAACTTTTCATAGGTTTAAAAGACTATATTCATGACTTACGCTTGATTGATAGATTTCTATTGAACCCTACATTCAGACCTGCTATTCATTCCAATTTTCTCAATGTATAGGAAATATTCTGATTTTTCCTGAATTATATATTCACCTCCAAAGTTTGAAAAAATCTTTTTTTTTCTTTTTTTACAAGTTTGACAGACAGCCTGTGTGAAAGAGTTTTTCCTGACGATTTTATTTATATTATTAATTGCAGTATTGAAATAGGTATTTAAGTTGAAATCATCCACAATATGATTCTGCAGAGTTGTTAACTTTATCATATATTCGTCTGTGGTTCACCATCTCTCCATTTTCACATCCAGAATTCACGGTGATCTCTTATTTTTAACAAAGGATTTTTTTTATTTCATCTTGTAATATCTACCTCAGGACAGTTCTTTTTTCATCTAGATCAATTAAGATCGATGGAGAATCCTAAATAGAACTAGATTAAATCAAGATGACTATAACATGACACAAGATAATAATTCTGTCTGCAAAAAGGTAAAAGCGAATAAGCGTAAACCACATCTAGATCTAATAATAAGATTTCTTGTTTGGAGTCTATTTCCGGATGCAAATTTTTCAATCTTCACAAGATATATGATTTTGCTCATTTTATTTTATGCAGATCTAGATTACATCTAAATCATGCTTAAGTAGTCTTACCATTACAGAGTAAGTTTTAAACTAACCTAATTTTTGTACTTGATGAAGTGATTGAACAATGGTGGATTATTGCCCTAAATTTATCTATAATGTAAAATATAACAAGTTTCCAGCATATTGTCAATTTGGTCTTCATGAAATATTTAGTTTTCAACAGCTGGATCTAGAAAAATCATTAAGATCATTAATTTTCCATGTCAAGTGTGACAAAGGTCAATGATCATGTAAAAATTATTTAAAATTAGAAACTACAAGATTTAGCCTTGTACAAAGTTTTAAGATTGTATGATACATTTGTTTGCTGTGCCTGTATGGTTGGCTGGCTTGTGCTTGTTTTCCAAGGGAAAATGTCTTTGTTAAACTTATTTTTTAGTTATTTTGAACATGTTGAAATTGGCAGGTCTTCTATTATTATACATCAAGAGAAATGAGGTTCAAGAGGTTTTGCTTAGAAGCAAGTAGAGAGCAAAAAAATGATGCAACCTACTGAAACAGTCCTAAGTGGAGCTCTTACAAAAAGAAACAAAATTTTGAATGTCTAGCAATTGTATTTGATAAGAAGATAGAAACTGGAACATCTTATGAAGAGTGGACTGATCAAAAGTAAAAGTAAGAGTGAAAATAATGAAGTATGAGGGTAGATTGTCAGAATGGCTTCAATAAGAAATGCTGACAAAAACATATCCATGGCTATACAGGACAGTGCATGATGATGATGTGCAATTATACTTAAATACAGACCTAAAGTATTTTTTCTCAATTCCTCAAAGATTTATAGATCTTTATCACTTTTTTATGATTGATTTTAAAACTAAGTGTAAATCTTAAATGCTTGGATGTGAAAGGAGATAAATGTGAAGTCAAGCGCCTTTACTTTTAACCTGAAATTATCACTTCAGATTTAGAATTTCATTCAGATCACGATTCAGAGGAGAAATTTTAAACATGCATATTTATAGTATCTGCTTTCCTCAACAGGAAGTTGGACCTGTTCAAAATTTATACTTGGAAGATTTGGTCTTCTCTCAAGGAAGTCATCTCATGGCAAATAAAATATGTCAGTTGCCAGATGGATCATACAGAAAACAAAGAAAAGGTAAACTATCATTTAGCAATGCTAATCAATAAACTAAAAACCATAAAATTCATGGAAACATGTGTGGATTGTTTAAAGCTTTATATATAAAATAAGCAAAATTAAGGCTTTTTTTTAATTGTATGACACAATATCAAATTTATGTTTTCTCCTGAAGGACGCAATAACCTAAGCTAGAAATTTTGTTCCTCTTAGTTTTGAGGCTTTATTTTTCTATTTTCTCTGAATATTCTCAATTTATCAATCTCATCAGATAATGTGATATGCTCTTTAATGTTTTATTTTGAAACAATTGTGCTAGAACTATGGCAAGAGCATTTGTTATGTCCTGACACATCTGCAGTATAATGCCATTACTTAAGGCAAAATTGCATGCATACTTTTCAAATTTAACTGTTTCTTTTGACAATAAAAAAAAGTTGCTAGTGGATTGGTTCCAGCCAACATCCCCTCCCCTTTCTTGCCCTTTATTTTTAACCTATGAATTCTCAAATTAAATGAAAAAAAAAACCAGACAAAATTGATAGCAATGACATATCAGTAGTTGCATGTTTTTTTGGCATCACTAATTGAAGGTGGTCATAGCCACCATTCTGAAGCATCAAAATCGAGAGAGGACAGTTATCTCTTAGTGAGAAATAGTATGCAACAAAACCATTGAGTAAAAGAAAATTATTTAGAAATCGTACCTTTGATACATAAGAATGTGTCCATTGCAGCTCTGCTAAAGCGCATGATACTACAGCAATAATACATATTATTTATGCATTTCGGTGTTGTATAGGGTTTTTTTATTTTTACGAAAAGAAAAAGTATTGAAAGCCAAGTTTTCTTATTGTTTGATACATAGTCTCTGGGCAATGCTAATGCCATGTGAAGATGGGACGAGTTTGAAGTTTGACATCTTTTCAAAAGCATAGTGAAACTATGGCAAAATCTTGCTGTGCTAATTATTGTTAATAGGTCTAATGAAGTCAGCGAGAGATTAAAATTTTTTAGTTATTACTTAAATATATGTGAGCAATCTACATAGCTCATTCAGGCTCCATCAGTGTTCAGTTTTCAGCAGATGTGGTATATCAAAGGCATATTTTCGATTCATATATAAATTTCTAAGATGAAATAAATTTGCTCCTTCATTTGATCAGAATAGACATTAGTAACTTTTAACCACATAATTTGAAATTGGATCCTTAAAACAATGTTATTGCATATATATATATATATATGAAACAGCCAGGGGTTGATGAAGTTTAAGTAAAATTTTTGACCTATTCATTCTTAGTACCACTTAAAAGTAAATATTTTACCCTTTAGAAGAGTTTTAAAAAAATATATCCCTCCAGTTTTCTGGTGTCAACAGCTGTTTTAATTGAATCGTGTCTGAAAGGAATTATCAAAAATAAAATTGATTTTAAATGGGCCTATCTAAAAAATAGTTTTGAGTAACTAGTGCTCAAATTGTCTTTCATATCTCACACATATATTTTGTGAAGAGCTTCTTGAAGAAAAGAATCTGTAAAGAATCTGAATACTTTTTTTACACTCATAATATATCTCAGCTTTGATACCTAAATGATACATTCTTTTATATATAAGCATCTTGAATCAAAAGCTAGTGTTTTCGCAAAGTATTTCATTTACTGATTTTTATTTATCTATAGGTTATGAAGAGGTCCATGTGCCTGCTCTCAAGCCAAAGCCATTTGATAATGATGAGGTATTTTAATAAAAAAAAATTTAAAAAGTACACATAGGAAAAGATGTTTATTTCTTTTCATCAATGAAATTAACAGCCCTGAGGTTGATTCTATTAATATCTTGTTCATGTACACAGACCTGCCTTTTTGTATTGATTTAATTGTTATGTGGCGATTCTCATTGCCATTCACTATTTCCCAGTTATCTTCGAAAAGAACCAATTTTTATATTTCAAAATTTTTTTTGTATGTTAAGGCCAAGAACTTTTTTTTTTCATGTGAAGGGTCTTTACAATGCTCTTCAATTTTCTAGCCACCTGATCTTCTTGAAGGTAATCATTGCTGAAGGAAGGTCCAGAACAAGTTATCCTTTTATGCTGATGCAGCTTAGTATATTAGCAGTTATTCAATCTCAGGTTTTTTGGTAACTTTGCTGGTTATAATCTGCCAAAATATCTTGATCAAAGGATTCAGTGGCTCTGATTTTTTTTCTGTTAACAACAAGATTTAAAGGCAATTAAATTTTAAACATTCGTTTAAGCAAAAGGTGCTTGAAATGAAAATCATTCTAAAAGTACCACTTTCTTTCACTTTCAATAGTAGGGAATGTTGATCAGACCTCATGGGAGCCTTTTTTAAACCCCTTGGACCCTTAACATACTTGCAAGATCACTGCTCTAGTGGTTGCAATCTAACTGTGCTCGAAAGGATAAAGGGGCTGTGTTTAATCTCACAGCAATATTTTCAGTTAATGCAACTGCTGTAATTTTGTTTAATTTTCCATTGCTTTTTGGTACTATTGAATCATTAGGTTGAAAAGAAAAAGAACAGCATTGTCACTATTCTCACTTGAAGGAAAATAATAAGCATTCATGATACCCTGTGACCTTTATTTCTTTTAGGCATAGGTTTTTTTCTGTAATGATGTAACAGTGCACATTTGAATCCTTCAAGAAACCCGACTATTTTTACTTTGTTTCTGTTTCACGGCTCATCAAAGCCTAGATTAGTTTGAAATTTAGAGCTAGGCGTTCTTGATTTATACAATCCTTACCATTACTAATCTTGTCAAAGCACAATATAATATGTAAATCTACTCTAAGTTTAGCTCAACACACAATTTATCAATTTAGAGAATTACATTTTGGAACTAACACTGATCTGAAAAGAATTTTTCCTGTGAAATGCAATGATGCATTTTTTCTGCAAAGTAAGGTTCAGACTCATTTTTACCCAAGGAAAAAACTTTTTTTCTTTTCATAGCACCTTTTCAACCCTTGTGCAAAAATAAAGAAAAAAGCACCAACACGTAAAAATTGACTTACCAGGGTTAACTTTAAAATAGATAACACACCTTAAATTTCAATTTACATCTAAAAGTGTTCTTTAGAGGCAGGAAAAAAAGTTTCAGATTTATTCTAAGCAAGACAAAGACCTTGAGAGTGAAAAAAATAAATATTCTTTACAAACCGTAAATGGGATATCTTATACCTATTTTTTTTTCTTCAGAAATAACTATTTCTAGTTCTGACAGTATCCTCTGGAACATTTTAAAGCAGGCATTTCTGAGGAAACATTCATGTAATCTTTCACTCTTATCACAAATTGTAATCAAGGGCAATGTAGATCAATTCCAGTGACTTTTACTGTTGGTAGTGAAGGTTATTTGCTAATTTGTTCTATAACTGCCTTAGAGAAATTTTTCACATGTTATATGTTGTCATGTGAAGTCCATCTGAGGCAGCAGTTTGTATCATACAGAGTGACAGAAGGTGCTTGTTAACACCTTTGCACATGAAAGAATTCTGCATGATTTGTTTGATAAAACATCCATAAGAAATGCCTGCGTGAAAACAAAGTATGTGTGCATATTGTAAGCTCTCATATAAATTCTTAACCTTTTGAGTATGTGGAGCTACAATTGAGGATTTGGTTACTCTAGACATTGTGGAATGAAACACTACATGAATCTAAAAATTTACTAAGGCACGCTCCTGTATAAAATTCAGGGACAGCACAAGGAAATATTCTTCACTCTCTTCCATTAAAATGTTTATTTCTGATGTTTTTTTTTATATTGAAAAAAAAAAATAACCCAACAGCACTTAAGTGATGAAGCAACAGAAACTTTATCTCTTGCTTTCTTCAGGCGAATAAAATCTTAGATGTATACAGCATATTTATTTGATTGATATTTGGTAATGTGCTTGAGGAAAAAGTACTACACCCACAAAAATCTTCCTAGATCTTATAAATGTATAGCAATCATTACTAATGCGATAGGTATAAAGTTGCTGCAGACTCTATTGATTTAAGTGTTTAGACATTTCATTTGACATTTTATTTGTGGAAAGCGAAAGTTATGAAAGAGTGCAAAGACAGTTAAATCGAACACCAGATCACTAGTTTTTTATCTTATTTATAAAAAAAAAAAATTGGCACAAACAGGACAAAGTCAAATTAGGAAAGAAACTATTAGGATTATAAGCTTCAGTGATAAGTTATGATTCTTAAGCCATTATTGGGTCTGTTTTCATTTCTTTCATTCATAATAATTGAGAAACCATCTTTGCACAGTTCTGCAACTGGACAAAGATAATATATTTTGCATACATAGGATTTTTTACTATTTTCCTTCTGCTTCCTTACATAATTGAAAGTGTCAAATTTCGCATTAAACTTTTATTACAGACCTTGGTCTCTATTGACCGCCTGCCTAAATATGCTCAGCCTGCTTTTGAAAGATACAAAAGTCTGAACAGAATTCAAAGCCGGCTAGTTCATGCTGCCATTGAGACAGATCAAAACCTTTTACTGTGTGCTCCCACTGTAAGTAACATTGAGATCTCCCTTTTTTCTTTTGATTTGAATCCTTGATTTTTAATGTATATAAAATGCAACTTATTAAATAACTAAGTCTTCTTAAAAAAAAAATTGAGCTTGAGTCATTGTTTAAAAAAGTCAATTGTTCTTGTGGGCAAAAAAAGCAAAATTCCAAAAAAAGATGAGATCACTGTTGAAACTGGTTTGGTTCATAGAGTTTCAAAAAGTTGTCACAATACCCAAGCTAGATTCATTTGTGTAAAATAAATACTCAGAAGATTTTATTGTTTGGTGAGCACAGCCATTAACATGCATCAGATGAAATATTTTTAAATGGAAATATGAATATGTCATAACAATAAGTGACTGTGGTGATTCTTACTTTCTCTTCTTTGTCTTGGACAGTTTTTGAGCTGTTCAGTTTCTTTTATAAGAACATTCTTCATAAGTGTCCAATAATATTCAACTTTGTCCTAATGACAATCGGCACTGGTTTAACCTCTCGCCTTCTGAGGCTTAAAATTTGTGCTCCCGAGCAGAAATGCACATTTTCATACCCACGAATGTATATGTTTATGAGGCTGTTTCTGCATAGATTTGCATATAAGTGTACTAAATTTTCACAGATCTCTATGTAAATAATCCCTAAATCTATGTTTAGAAATAGAATATTTGTATTACCACTCTCAGTAGAACTATGCCCACTAGGTTTAGGTATAACTCTAGGTCTATTCCTTGTATTAGACGAAACTCTAGGTCTAGAACTAGATCTAAATTTAGATCTATCTTCTTCATTGTATCATTGCTTTCTGATTCTAATTCATCTTATATATTGATCACTAGCATTTAATCCTCATCAGTGTGAACATTATTCAAATCGGCAAAAACCTGATCAGCTATGAGCATTCATTCTAGACCCATTTCATGTTGAAAAGATTGGTAGAATTCACAATAGTTTGCTATCCATGGGTGCAGCCATAGTGGAAAATGAGATGGGGCTATTTATAAATACAGTGTAGATTGAAAACTGCAGCTGATAGTTTCAGTAAATAGGCGTTAGTTGAAGACTGCAGCTGATAGTTTCAGTAAATAGGCGTTAGTTGAAGAAGTCTTAAGTTTATGGCTTAGCCAACGCAACCTCAAGGTATAAAAGAATGTAAGGTGGGGGACCTCAGGGTGATTGGGTTAAATCTTTAGTAATATCTTGATACATGTAAGATATGCCATGTTTATTGGCAGTGTAACATATGTAGATTATTTTTGCTTTCTGGGCGATCATTATGCGGACAAGAGCAAAAATAAACAAGTACCGTATTCCCTCCATTAGTAGCGCCATCTCTAATAAACGCCCCCCCCCTCCCCCTTTCCCGTCCAAGCAACACTTAAAAAACACCACTTTCGAGAACAAAAGATTCTTATTAAACTCAAACTCAAAACATTTATTAAGCGATAGATCTGATGATAACAACAGACAACACATGTAAACAATGAATGACTATGGTACTGCAATTGTCATCTCAAATTGGGGATGTCAAAGTCAGTACTAAGGTGTCTGAGGTTAATGTCCTGGACTATTGCAGTCCTCGTAGTCATCGGACGCGAATGACGCGTCGCTTTCTTCACCCAACCATGGCACTCTAAAACTAACTAAAAGGGGGGGGGGGGCGACGGCGGAAACGGCGGCACTTTGTCTTTGAAGAAAGTCATCGAAAACATTCCTTTAGACGCACCCCCCCTCTTCATTTTCACGCGCCCGGCGCTACTATTGGAGCGAATACGGTATGTACAAAGAACCATCATCAAAGCCAGAAACAAGGTTATACTCACTGTGTCGTCTCCTTTTCTCTAATTTTGCTTCAAAACCAATGTTATATAAAAATTATCATTCTGGACTTATAAATCTGAGATGTTTGATTATATTGTTCACAAATATATCAATCAATCAGAGATCTAATTTCTGTATGCCTTATTGAGGCCTGATGAATAGCTTTTCAATTTTATTTTTAAGGTTATTTTCCCTTCAAAATTAACATGCGCATTTTACATTATTTTTTTCTTTGTAAACCACAGTTTTAGTAAAATAAGAAGTATAGAGTAAAATTGGCCAGTAAAAATACAGTATTTCATTTGTTACTGATAAAAAAACTACTTTTGATATTATACACATTGCATGCAGTTGTCACCAGTTTCCAATATTTAAAGATGTAAACATATTTTTTGTAATGTACAGACACGTTTTATTCCACACCAATTCCATATTGGTCTAAGAGTGGTAGTTGTAGCAGCAACAGCAGAAGAAGAAGAAAGAAAAAAAGATGTTTCATTTTTTTTCTACAATAAATTAGATAAATTTCTTCTGTCACATTTAAATTTAGACTTTTTCATCACTTTTAATTGTGTTAATTGAAGAGCCAATGGAAACCTCCTAGGCATTTTGAATTGTAAACCCTTTTTCTTTGTCTCAAATATATACTTTCATTCAACATCAAGGTGCTACCATCACTTATAACGTCAAAAACCTTCAAAATCGAAACAAGATTCGCCATTTGAGACAAGCACCAGAAGCTTCACACAAAATAGATTCTCCTCTCTATCTCATCCGTTTTCCCCTTCTGATTCTCTCTTTATCCCTATCTTACTTTTATATTTTTGTTGAACTGGTTCGAAGTTATAACATGTATTCTTCAAAAAATCAGTCCTCAAAGAAAAAAAATGTTTGCCTCTTAAGAAAATTACAGATTTTGACTTTCATCCCATTCTCAGATCTTAAATTTTGATCAAGTACTCTACACGGCTGTTGCTATTCTTCAAATAAGCACATTCTTACCCCTTCCTTTCAATGTGTAGAAACAATTTGTGGATAGGCAGCCTAGCCATTTATCCCTAGTCACCAGCGAGAAAGACACCCCCTTCTCCCCGGCCCCACCATACTGTAGCTTAGTCCGTTGCACCTGGCACCAGTTGTCTGTCTCTGTCAGCTACCTAGGTCTACCTAGGTAGCTAAGACTTCAAAGGGGCTGCTTGTAACCAAGATTCGCTTGTTACACATGTACAAGACATGGATAATGATGACATCTGTCCCCAACCCTTGCTTAATCAATCAGTACATGGGTATGAAAAAAAATTGGTAGACCTATCTCTTTATTGACTTTTTGCACGCCAGATAGCTCAAGAAGTTAGTATGTGGGATTGACAATAGTGAGTTCCGCATTCAATTCTTTGTCAGTTCCTCTAGTGGGATTAGGCCTAGCTCTGCCTTGACAGACATCCCTTGTCTAGGTGAAATATTATTTAGGAACAAGCAACGTTCATTGTATTTGAACGTCGACTTGAGACTGAATGTATTCCTAGCTAGAAAGAAATTTGTGACCGAGATTTTAATGTAGACCTAGATTTTAAATCTAGATCTAGCATCGAGAGTAATGCTCAAAATTGCATGGATGAAGCCAAGAAAACAGGAAGTCTCTATAGGTTGTTAAAGTGCTTCAAAATATTCATGAAAACTGTCCCAAA
Source organism: Elysia crispata (assembly GCA_033675545.1). Taxonomy (NCBI): domain Eukaryota; kingdom Metazoa; phylum Mollusca; class Gastropoda; family Plakobranchidae; genus Elysia; species Elysia crispata. The sequence goes on from JAWDGP010001486.1 coordinate 146,166, forward strand.
AGAAAATCCAGGGCCCAAGTGCTAAAAATAGAATTCGAACATGGCTTCCTCGAACGCAAAATATACTTTATTGAATTTGAAAAATCCTTGCTCCTATGTATAACTTAAATTGTCCATAAAGAATTGTAATACAGACTTTGACTTGCAAATAGCTATGTAACACAGTGCTTGATAAGAATATCATGAAAAAAGAAAATAAAAAACTTGCTGACAAAATATGGATGTTGATATATACAGGATTTCATCTTCATTTGTGCTTCTGCATTATTAACTCGAGACACTTGATTGCAGTATGAATACGGCACGCCATTGTCTACCTGAAACACTTGACCAGCCTTTTCCTAATCCTGCTTGTGCCAGCGCAGTATATGTACGACCTGTTATAGTGCACCCACTCAATGGAAATTTCCACTGTTTTATGAATGGTTTACAATCTCTAACATTATTGGTCGTGGTCCAGAAATAGTAACCAATGAAATTCCTTTTTATTTTATATCGCACGGACGACGCAGTGAGAAGTTATCGTGTGATGTAGCAGGTGGTCCCGTGTACTGTGTTGACGGGCTTGCTTGGGACCAGGCTAGGCCTGCTTGAACAGTGGGGGTCCCTCTTTATTACTATTAGTATGACTATGAGATGAGAGGGGGCTAGGCTAGCATCTTGAAATTTCTACTGGTGTGGTTGTTGAAGTGCGTATGTGTTTTTTCTTATGTCAACAGGGTCTTGTCTTGATGTATCAGTTTTATAGTCTCCTAAGCCTGTTGTGTCTTGAGTGGGGAACAGTTGTTGGTACCTTGTATGAAAACCAGGCTTCTGGCTCTGGCCATGCTTGAGCACTGATGTTGTTGATACACATATTATGTAGGCCTGTAGTCATTGTCTGTATGTTTGAAGGTTTGGATACGTGTGTGTGTGTTTGATACGAATGAGTCATGAAATATTTTACTGTTAACCTTTGTCTCATAAGTGGTTTGGTGCCATGGGCAGTGTTGGTACCATTAGAGAAATGAATGCTTGGTCTCAGTCTGATTCAGACCTAGCTACAGTGTTATCATCTCTCCTCTCACGTAAGCAAATCAGAACCATTTCAATTCTCAACAACACTTCTCTCTCTTTCTCTCTCAGTCTTTCATAAAATAGTTCTTATTTAAGGAAAATGATTGGAATTGATTTTAATTTTAAAGCCCAGTTCGTAAGCTGTAAGAAAATATATGGGTTTACAGGTGCTACATTATTAGCAAACAAAAGAAACACATGTTTTCAAAGCCATGCAATCAGGGTGTAAAACTGTTGTGCTCAAGTTTTGTAAACACTAGGCCCCCTGACAGCCTTACAATTAGCGACCTACTTCCGCCTGACCTACATAGAGCTTTGGGGGTTAAGCATTGTTTTGAAAATAAAGGATTTGGAAAGAATATGAGAGAAAAAAAAGAGCTTCTTTTCTTGCTTTTTCTTTCTTATTGCTTACAAGATTTTCTGCTCTTTACTCAGGGTGCTGGAAAAACCAATGTAGCTTTGCTAACAATCATGCGTGAAATTGGCAAGCATGTCAATCCAGATGGAACCATCAATTCTGATGATTTTAAGGTCATTTACATAGCTCCCATGAAATCTTTGGCCCAAGAGATGGTGGGAAACTTTTCAAAGGTAAGTTTTACACAATATATGTTGAAAGTCTGAGACTATTTATTAATGATGCACCGTAATTCAATAGATTTCTTGGTCTTTATCTTTATCTGCGGAAGGTCCATGATTTATTCTTTCTGACTTTGCACCCACTATAAGCAATTAGCCTATAAGCGCCACAACTAGTGTGTATAATCAGAGAGTGCAGCTGTTTAATTCAAATCCTCAGAGTTAATGCCTACATGCACAATAGTTTTAGTCTGTACGTCATGGTCATGGAACTACCAGAAACTTGTCAAGCCTTAAAATAGAGCTCATTCAATGCCTTCTTGTAATATGAAATATGGCCTAGTGTGCTTAATGTGAGATCTCCATTGACTGTAAATGGATATAAATGGCACCCTTAAGATAGCATCTTTTTTTTTTTGTCTGGCTCTTACCACAGATAAGTGCTGGTGATGAAATGACCAATAAGTATTTTCCTTTTATATTGAGACTTAATGAAACAGGTTAATAAAATACCAACATTCCATTTCTTAGTGGCATGGCCCACACTATGAAATACATATTAGAAAACTGTCAAAGCCTCTCACTGTCACACGATCTTTTCAGATGCAGTCATGGGACCACATAGATAGAGAGGTATTTAATGCCAAATATATTTTTTAGAAAAAGTTATGATGAATTAAAAGATAATGTAGCTTTCATACAGGGTTACTTAAAACCATTTGACTTTTCAAAAAAAGAAAGAAGAAAAATGAAAGATTTTCATAACAATTTTTAAAAAATTTGTAGAAAGTGTATTCAGTTTTTTTTATTCCTATTTGTTCTAGCGTTTGGCTTCTTACAACTTAAAAGTTCAAGAATTGACAGGTGATCACCAATTGACTCGCGAGCAAATAGCCTCCACTCAAGTCATTGTCTGCACACCGGAAAAGTGGGACATCATAACACGTAAAGGAGGCGAGAAGACATACACTCAATTTGTCAGACTTTTGATTTTTGTAAGTTACCAATGATTGAATTATGAAAACCTTTGTACCATTTTCAATCTTTTTTTGTAAGTATAATAAAAACTCAATTGAAAAGTAGTTAAAATATTCAGCTTGTGATCATTTCTAGTCTAAATATAAAATGCTGCCACTCTAATATGAATGAAAGAATAGTCAAGCAACAAAGAGGAAGTTACAACCTTGGCAGCAAGGGCATGGATCAAACATCCAAATCTCCTTATCAAAAATAAATAGAAGCTTACCAACATATCAGTGAGAAGCAGCATACAATACTATCTTAATGTTGAAAACATCAAAATTTGTTTTTTTTCATCCTACTTTGGGAAAGGTGTACTTATTTTAAATATTCTAATTATCACTTAGAGAGGTTTTAAATAATTTTTTTTTCTAATCACGCTGAATCTGCTGTTAGAAATTAGAAGGTAATTTTATTTAGGATTTTGCTTAAATCCATTTGAGTAAAAAAATTTAGCCATTGTTTGTCAGAGACAACATATCTAAGTCAATTAAATTTGCATATATACAGGTGACTGTAAACACACCTATTTGGGACAGATTTAATATTTGATATTGCAGGATGAAATTCATCTTCTTCATGATGACCGTGGTCCAGTTCTTGAATCCCTTGTAGCCAGGTAAGATTGCTTAAATTGTTCTTTGTGTGTGAATTGTTGTATTTCAGATTCATACTGGTAAATAAACTATAGTCTCAGAATTTTTGGAGTTGAATTCAATTTCAATTTGAACAGTCTTGAAAAGTCTTTGGGTTCTTTTTGCATCCTAGAAAAGTTTTTGAACTTTGCACTGAACAATGATTCAAACAAGCCTGATTTCAAAGTAGCCTGGTTTATATTCTTGGGAATCACAAAGCATCCCTCTTGTTGACTTGCATATTGTGTTGTTTATAACAAGATCTGTTCTTGTTGTTGTCCTTGTCATCCCGGCTGTTGAGGGCCACTCTGGGATCACTTGCCATGCTGCTAGTCATAACAAGATCTAGATACAGACATTTGCGTTGGGGAAAATTATTTAAAATCAAAACTGTGGTATAAAGTGTTGCTTGGCAACACATCATTAATCATTTCCTTTCAAATTTTAATGCTCATGATTTAACTCTGTTTTCTTGCTTCGTAATTATTATTTTTTTCATTGCAAGATATATATATTTTTTTAATTTATTGTTCTGGGTGGATTCATGCTTTAAATATATTTAAAATTTTTAAATCGTACACAAAGACATTGGGATCCATGTTCGGTACCTCAAGAACAGTTTTTTATTTGCGTTACCTATTATTTAAACATTTGCATGTGGCTCATTAGTTATTCTTGAAAAGTGTTGATTGTTAAAACATACATTTTTCTGAGCTGATACATCTGGAAAATTACTTAAAATTTTCAAAATACTTTAGTGAAAAATATTTTTCACTCTATTGAACAGACACAGAGTAATTCATTTTAATTCAAATTTTTTTTTAGAAGTATATTTTTCCCCTCTATTGAACTTAGTGACTAATGAACGCATGCAGAGAATTATGTGATGGCTTATAAAAAAAATTGATGCTGAGATGAAACTAACAACTCTTTGCTTGTAGAGGATTCTGTTGCAATCGTCACAAAATGACATTGATTCAGTACATTTCTCATAATTTGCTCTAGCTTGTCTTTATGGTGTGGTAGCATAACAAAGGTGGTGTACTCAGAAACAGATATTTGTCCCTGGGTGTCAATACTAATGACAAGAAAAAGAGGAAATGTTATGGAAATGATGTTTGGTGTAATGTATATATTTATTTTTTTTAAAGATTGAACTAAATCCTTTATGAAAATCGACCACTAATTGTCTAAGTTTGTGAAGTATATTAAAGCCAGTTAAAAATATAAGGAATCTGAATACCAAGTTCACAAATTTTTCCACTACAAATTGATTTTCTAAAATTGTTTTGTAAAATGGGTGTTACTCAATAAGACTGATTTGTTAACCTTTTTGGGTATGACCACTGAAATTTTAAGGATGGTTTGAGCTTTGCTTCGTGAGAAACTTAGGATTTTGTGAAACCCCTATCGCTTACATAACTGTAAAGAAACACACTGGTTTGTAAAAATGAGTGAGAAGCGGTGAAAATTTAGATGCAATAATTTTTCTAACCTAAGTCCTGGACCGAGAACGGCCTAGTGAAATAAACGTTCGAGAAGAAGTTGCTTGCTAATGTAGGCATTTTTTTTTGTTGAATTTTGAAAAAAAATTAGTTCTCTAGTTTATTGGTAAGTCTTTATACATATAAAACTTTCTAATTCACTGATTCAGTGTCATTAATATACAGGATCCTTAAGCTTAGAAGTAAATGAGATAGTATTTTCTCTTAAATATATTTTTACTTGTATCGACAAGCCTTTTTAAAATAAGATATTCATTTGCAGGACAATCCGTACCATAGAAAGTACTCAAGAAGATGTGCGACTTGTTGGGCTTAGTGCAACTTTGCCAAATTATGAGGATGTGGCTGTTTTTCTGAGGGTGGATCCAAAGGAAGGCCTCTTTTTCTTTGACAACAGTTTCAGACCTGTTCCTCTAGACCAGCAGTTTATTGGCATCACTGAGAAAAAAGCCATCAAGAGATTTCAACTTATGAATGACATTGTTTATGAAAAGGTTATTGAACATGCAGGCAAAAACCAAGTGAGTGAATATTAAATGTTTGTTTTCATCTGTATGATTTTCTTCATGAACAATAAAAGTATTCAAAGTTGAGTGCTTCATAGAAATACAACTACATGTAAACTAAGAATGGAAGACTGATTTCAGACATTTCAGTTCCAATTTGTGGAAGCGCACACTCCTAAAGCAACTGCATTCAATCACTCCGTATCACTTTGACTTTTTTTCACCCTAGCTTCTGCATCTCTAGTCTGTGACATGCCAGACGTGTGGGGTCTTAATTGAAATAGGATGATTCAATTGAATATTATATGATAAGGGTAGGATTCAAATAACTTTAAATTTCGTCAATTTTTTTTCTTTTTTTTTTTCGTTTTATCTGGGTTTAAATGAATATTGCTTATACATCATCAATAGCAGGGGGAAAAAATTTAGGTCAATTACAGCTATTTTATAGTTAGAAACAATTGTCATTATTATTACTGTGATCTACACAAGAGACATCTCAACATGCTTATGTAGGGTAATGAACAACAATGTGTTATGGAGACACATCAAATTTGATAATTGTATCCGGAATGAAAAAAAATTTTTTTGACAGATTTCAAAAGCAGTCTCTTATTTATTTAATTTTTGTGTTCTTAAGGTTTTGGTGTTTGTGCATTCAAGAAAAGAAACTGGAAAAACAGCCCGAACAATCAGAGACATGTGCTTGGAAAAAGACACTCTTGGCCTTTTCATGAAGGAGGGATCTGCCTCAACAGTTGTTTTACGTCAAGAAGCAGAGCAAGTCAAGGTATAAGACTAGTTTTATTTTCTTTAGCATTGATGCAATGCCAAGTGCTTCCTCAAAGTAGTGTTTTCTAACATGCTAGAAATCCTAAGTTCTTGTAGTCCAGTAGACTTTTGGTAAGTTTGATAGTGTCTGCTGTAAAAATGCTTAACACTGTTATAATAGAATGATAAAATTTTTTTAATAAAATCATTATGAATGTTAATGTTAGTTGCTCATAAAATTACTGCAAGGATAGACCAAATTTGATATTTATAAACTAATGCGAAGGAAAAGAAAAAAAAACTAGGGGAATTTGGTGAAAAAGTTGACTCACTTATTGTCAAGTACTAGACCCAGCCCTTTTTTTCCCTTTATTTCAGAGCTCAGAACTTAAAGACCTGTTGCCATATGGTTTTGCAATTCATCATGCAGGAATGAATAAGTAAGTTCATCTGTGCAGCTTGTTTCATGTGATAGAACAACATAGACCTGCAATACTGTTAATGCAAAAGTAAAAAAAATGCATTAATAAATTAGGAATAGCTCTCTTTTCAGAATTAATGTTCCATATCCTGTCAAGTTTGCTATGAAAATGTCTTGCATTCATTGAACTATGATGAAAAAAATAATTTTTGTCTTTACGACATGCACCAACAAAATTTTTTTTTCTTGCTATTTCTTTGTGCATTACATGTCACCACTACATTAGTCAAGCTCATTTGAATAAAGTCACAAAAAATTGATTTTACCTTTTCTTTTTTTTTATATAGAAATGTTATCTCCCCTACACTGCGACTTACCTCTCTATGATGGTTATACTTTGTTATATAAATTATAAATAGTAACTTCTAAAATGGGACCTGCAGTTCACCTTCATTACTTTGCTCATGTATAATTACCTCTTAATAGCAAGCCATATCTTCTTGTGCAATATAAAGAAAACAAAAACTGGTCATTGAACATGTGCTCTTGCGTGACAGGGTGTCACTTTTGGCACATTAATACATTCCAAGTAAACTTAATACAAAGTGTCAGGCTCCCCACCCTGAACCCACAAGCACTGAAATGATTACATTGACTGTGTTTATACTTGGGATCAAGGATAACAACCAAGCCGTATACTTTTACACTCTTTCACTACTCAGAGTGAGCTTAAGCAAACATGCCCTTTAGGCTTAACTTATGATTCATCAATTACATCCTGCAACAGCTTTAGCAAGCAATGAGTGACATTTACATCAATAGTATACGCATAACTAATTCTAGATCTTTTTTAAAATTTAAGCATGATAGGTATTGATTGATTGACATGGTTTTAATTCCAAAAGATGAACATACATGCTTAAGAGTGATAAAAGTGCAAGTTAAAGATGCAGCACTTCCTAGACCTTTTTGTTTTAAAATGAAAAAAAAATTCTTTTTCTTTCCCTTTTTCTCCTAAAATAAAAAGGGTAGATCGCAAACTGGTTGAGGACTTATTCAATGATAGACATATCCAGGTCCTCATCTCTACATCCACCCTAGCTTGGGGAGTAAACCTGCCAGCTCACACTGTCATCATAAAAGGAACTCAAATTTACAGCCCAGAGAAAGGCCGTTGGGTGGAACTCAGTGCTCTGGATGTGTTGCAGGTAAGAGATTTAAAACTTTTTTTTTTGTTTGTGTCAGCTCTCACTCACACTTTGAGAAAACTCCTTCGCTGTTGACACAATAAGTTGGTCTCTTTATGAATAGTTCTTATTACAAAGTAGAAGGGATGTGACTGCGAAGCACTGATTGAAATCACACCACGTATGATACATCTTGAAACCCCAAAACTATGTTTTAACCTGAATGGAAGTGATCTTTTTCTGTTCTTATGGTTTTCCTTTCAATGTGAGATAAGGGAGAAGGCACATGTTAAAGGGTAAAGACAATGTCTAGTCCTTTTACAAGGTCAGTGATTTAAAAAAGTTGATTATTAGAAACAGATTTAGTATATGTTAATGGCCTTTAAGTTCTCAAAATTTTCTGAAAACCTCAATTAATATCATTTATCAAAATATATTAAGTCTAGAAATATTCAGCTATATCTTAGAAAATGATGTAAGAACTGGAATAGGTGTCTTTCATGTCTATAATGAGCAGTTTTCGTTATGGTCTTTTATTTGATTCACAACTTAGGTATATATAAACTTTTCAGATGCTCGGTCGTGCAGGGCGCCCTCAATATGATACCAAGGGGGAAGGCATCATGATTACTAATCACAGTGAACTGCGTTATTATCTGTCTTTAATGAACCAGCAGGTAATTTATCATGTATCGTCTTTTTGACAGGGATTTTGACAGGATGTTCAATAAGAATCTTTTTTCTTTTTATTATTAAGATAAAAAAACAATTTTAATTTACTTAATAACTCAGCCGTTTGTTTTTTTTTTGTTTTGTTTTCTTAACATATATTTTCTGTTTGTGAAAGTTGTAAAAAAAATTAAAAAATATGAAATATGAGAAAAGATGGACTTGAAACTTTTAAAATCAAGTGAATTTCTAGCATGGACATAACCTTTAGCCTAGCAGGGTCATTTAATATTCGTCCATTAATGAGAAGTGTAAACCATTTGATAGAAATTCTGTAATTAAAATCCACACTCATCCCATTATAGTATATTATGATGGGCCTTAATCCTGTTCCATTATCAGGGCCCATGTTCCCTTCGGGTCATCTGAGCTCCATGATTCATTGTATGTCAGAAATGTAACATAAAGGTTGTGTGGTAATGTAGATAAGGAATTATATTTTGCTGTATCTTCAGCTGTTTTAAGAATAGAGGTAAATACAAATAATTGTCAGTGATAAATCAATAATAACTTTAATTGATATTGTCATTGATTGTGTGATCTGTGAAATTTAAGAACTGTAGAAAATTTTATGATTTTTGTTTGTCCTGAATCCTTCCTGAAGAGCAATGCATCTTTTTCACTTTTGTTCTTGTACAAATCAAGCATTCTTCATGCAACTATCTGAAAATGTCTTTATATAGTAATATGAGGAAATTGCCCTTTGGCTTTCATAATTACAGGGACAACTGTGCTGTTGTGCTTTATTTCTTTGAGGGGGGCTACTTTTACATAAAATTGTTTAGGTGTAAGATAAAATGCAAGTATTTGCTTTAATGTTTGCTCTAGTAACTGAAAAATAATAGTATTTTTAAGATAAAATATATATATATATATATATATATATATTTATTCTGAACCATAAAAAGAATTGTTTGAATTTGAAAATTCTTGACAATGGAATCGTCACAGAAATTTTGCAAAACTTTGTAGAATATTTTCCACATTTGGCATTATTTTAGTTTCATGTGTGATTCAGCAGAGTAAAATAATTTTTTACTTGATATCTCTTTCAGCTTCCAATTGAGAGCCAGTTTATTTCCAAGATGGCAGACAACTTAAATGCAGAAGTAGTGCTTGGCACAGTTCATAACATCAAAGAAGCTGTAGACTGGCTGGGTAAGAAGCAGAATGAAAAGCCCTGTTAGTCATAGCTATTCTTCACTCATTCTCAGAGGGCCATTATAGCTTATGATTTATGCAAAGTATTTGTTGTTTATTTTGTCTACAGTGGTTTTAGGATTTTTCTCTCTGTGCTCAATTTTTATCCTCAAAGTCATTCATTTAATCTGGATATATATTTTTATGCTCAGTGTGCTGTTTTCCTTAATCCCTTTTTTTTTTTATTTATTGTCTGAAACAGTTTTGTTTTTCCCCTATGTTTTTTTTTTTAAGATGAATGTGAATTTATTATTCTTATATTTTTGATAAAAGAGAACTTTTTTTTCTGCGACCTTGTAAAGTATTTCTTGACTTATATATCACAAGCCTGAAAGGATTGTCATCTTTAATTTGCATGAAAGGAATTAGTTCTTTTTGTAAGTTGCTGATGTTTGATTTAAAATCCAAGTTGGCAGTTAAAGACCTGCCATTCTTTCAGATTTTTATTTAGAAATTGGTTCCTTTTTCCAATGCTCCGAATATTTAGGAAATATTCAGATTTTTTTCAGAACTAAGTTTTCACCTCCACGATTAAAAACATTTCCCGTTTCTTTTTTTAATTAGGCCTACAAGATCGACATACAACCTGCACAAAAGAATGAATAGGGACAGTTGGTTATATAATTGATATTGGTTTTTTTTTTTTTATAATATATTATCAAATGGGGTACCAAAATTGATATTAGTATTTTAGTTGCGGCCACCCCGAATATTGAGCTGTTTATTTTATCGTTTATCCGTCTGGGTTTCACCTTCTCTCAATCTTCATATCCAGACTTCGCCTTTATTGCCAACGAAGAAGTATTCTTATTTTATCTTAAAGTTATAAGAATTTCTACTGCAGGACAGCGCCTTTTACATCTAGATCTTGTCAGTTATCAAGATGGTTTGAGAAATTTTAAATAGAACTAGATCTAGAGTAAATCATGATGAAACGATACGAGACTCCGTAATAGTTGTAGGTCTTTAAAAAGTAAAAACCAGATCGAGATTTAGATCTAGATCTGATAATAAGATTAATCTTGTTTGGATCCTTTGCAAACGTTTCAATGTGCACAAGATCTACGATTTTGATCATTTTGTCTAATGTAGATCTAACTAGATCTAGGTTACATCTAGAATAATCATGCTAAACTAGTCTAACCATCCTAGTCTAATTTTTGTACTTAAATTGACCTGTTTCTCAATGAAGTGATTGAACATTTGTGACTTATTAATTTTCACCCACCTACCTACTTTCTGTTCCTACAAATTTTTATTTCTCCACTGCAGGATGTAAATTTATTATAACTCTATTATAACCATGGCAGCTATAACAATAGAAAAATTATAATTCATCATGTTTTGATACTGTATTTTTTCGTTTAAGAATCATTTAAACTGAAAGTTATGAATCCACTGTCACAACTAGTGAATTTTGTCAGGTATCAATCCTCCCTGAAATGAACTTCATTCATCTTGATTTTCATTTTATCCCTTTTTTAAGGATACACCTACTTGTATATTAGAATGCTAAGAAACCCTACATTGTATGGAGTCTCCCACGATGCTCTTAAAGAAGATCCCTTGCTGCAACAAAGAAGGAAAGATTTGGTTCACACAGCCGCCTGTATACTGGATAAGAATGGACTGCTGAAGTATGATAGAAAAACGGGCAACCTTCAGGTAAGACGTATATTTATGATAGCATATTATTAAAATGTTCTGTTTATTCTAATGCATATTTCTAGCCCGTCGCAGGCATTGAAAATGGCCATAGATTAAATCGCTAAAAATAGGATTAGAGAAATATTCTTTGTAAATGTTCAAAAGTTTTTGTTTAAATGTTTATACTCATCTACATCTAGCATCAGTTTGCTAATAATGTGCTGCCAATAGCTCTAAAACCATCTCTGAAAGCCTAGATTTAACATGCGAGTGCATACAGTGAAAGCATATGTAAGTTGACACTTGTCTCACTCTGTAACGGCAAATTATCCTCTGTGAAAAAAAAAAGTTCAGATAGATCACATTTACCTAAAAAAAAAAAATGGACGGAAAAATGTTCCTAGGACATGCAGCATTACTCGAAATTGAGAATTCATATGTTGGAATGTAGTAACATACTGCTCCAGTAATTCAAAACATTGACATATCGCAAATATTGTTTAGGTCTCGTCGATGGTTACAATCCTCTCTCTAATATTTACAAAAAACTTAAACCAAAAACCCAAATACAATGCATATATTGAGAGCATATAATAATGCTTTACAGTGGCACACTAAATATTGATGTCATAAAGAATTTCCCCCATCACGATGTTGATTAAAGGTAAACTTCATAATTTGTTTATCTTTGCTACATAGTAAAGACCTTGCAAAATTTATTGTAAAGGTTTCAATTGACCTGATATCTCTGTAATATTAACCAGCCCTCTTAAACTCATATTAATGAAAATTTAAAATGGTACGTTTTTTGTGTCACTTTTTCAAACGTTTACAAAACAAAACAAAAAAAAAGCATTTTCATATTGTAGTAGTTTATTCATAATACCGTTATAAGTCGTATAAAATGTCATTCAAACGATTTGTGTTACAACTAATAGGCATAAAATGAACAATTGCCTTTTCAGTCTGATCACGGAACATGCCTTAATGATCAACTATTTAATAGGGTTTAAATAAATTTGGTTTTTGGTCATTTTTGTAGGCTTTCCTATCTGCAATAGGTTTTTTTTATCCGAGCAGATCTTTATAATATTGCAAGTACAGTTAAAGAATATTTGCGACTTTTCATATTTCTTGTAATTGAGCCAGATTCTCTGACCTTTACTTAGGGATTTAGATCTAGATCACTAAAGCATTTATATAAATTTTCTCACTGGTTACAGAAGAATGCAAAATTGATCATGATACTGCAAATGATGAAGGTCAGAGCCTAGATTTAAAAATGTGGTACTACAGTATCATGCTCTTTCATTTAAGTGAACAATTTTCTATAATCATGCTTATAATCTTGTAAAATAAATGCCTTATTAGAAAATATATGGCATGACATGTCGAGATAATCACACAACTAATACAATTGATTATAGATGGAAAAGATCTACCAGTGATTTAAAACATGTACTGTGAACAGACAACAGCAATACAAGTTGATGGGGAAATCAGCTCATTAAAAAAAATATACGTTGGTGTCAGATAAGGATTTGTGTTTTCCTTAGACCTTCTCTCTCTACAGTGAAATTATTTTGTGAAACCAAGAAGGATACCCAGGAATTAAAATAGCAGGGCACAACATAAAGAATTGGGACACACTGATGACACTGTATTAGTTGCAGAAAATAAAGAAAACTTACAACAATTATTAGCGTTGTTGAAGAACAAAGCAGAAATAAAGGATTGGAATTGAATAGCAAAAAGACAGAAATAATGGTTGTCAGTCAAAACAATGAGTTTCCACAGATCAACATCTTTATCAATGGGAATAACCTCAAGCAAAGGGATCAATTCATATACTTGGGTACTTTAATATCATGTGATGAATGCAACAGCACTGATCTTGCATCAAGAATAGTGCAAGCAAAAAAGAGTTTTCAGAGAACTTAATCAAAACTAACAAATAAACACAACTCAGATAAGAGGATGAGCCCTGGAGTGCTATATTCTGATGTGGATGTGAGGCCTCAACAGTTTCATACTTTACCTCACATTTTTTTTTCCCTTCCCTATTATACACTTTCAATAGACCAATGTCCTTGAAAATGAAATGTAAACTAATTCAATGGGTTATTTTTTTAGGCTTCATTTGATTTAACTAATGTCTTTCTTTCATTTGAACATTTTGCAGGTTACTGAGCTGGGCAGAATTTCTAGCCACTACTACATCACCCATGAAAGCATGGCAACATACAATCAGCTACTGAAACCAACTCTCAGTGAAATAGAACTTTTCCGCGTTTTTTCTCTCTCATCTGAGTTCAAATATTTAACTGTTCGAGAGGTATGTTGATGTTGGCTGCAGCATTTTTTTCGTTTTTGTAGTGCAGGTTCAACAACCTAAATTTTTTTAGATAGGCTTTTTTTTTAAATATAAAACTTTAGTAGATTACCTTAGAATTATAAACCAATTTCAGAGAATTCATCTTGACTGAAATGTCTCTATATAGCTTACATGTGTCAAATAAACTTATCAGTTGTATTTCTAAATTATTAAACTTAAATTTATTAAATGTTTTGCTTGAAACATCCTTGAGCTTATATTATATGTCACTTGAATGCAATATGCCCTAAGTTGTCTGGGGCCTATCAAAATAACTTGTTGGAATGATAAAAGAGTCGTAAGAATGTCAATCCTATCCTAATGTATGAATGATATCACTTTATTTCTTAGAAATTTGTAGCCACCATTTTGGATTATTTTAATAGTTTGTTCCACTTACAACTTGCTGGTCTGATTGCTCCCAACATTTAATAGGCTTAATGGAAAGTTACTCTTGTGTTTAGTCAAAGATGTGTTTTTCTCTTCTTAAATTTTTTTCAACTTGGATTTTATTGGTATGTCATTGAACAGAATTGATTCTTAAATTTTAAAACAGGAAATTCTAAAGATTCAAGAGTGCTTGAAGTCTGACCAATAGAATAGGGTGTGGAATTTCCAAACCACATTCATAATATTTATAGCTTTTTAGGCCAATGTGTGTTTCTTTGATGTTTTTATTAACTTTGTCATTTTTTTGTGACATGAGAAGATGAAGAGAATGATGTATGATTGAACAGTGCTTTCTGTATATAAGTGACTTTTCTTATCCTAAAGTGGATTGCTATATCTTCATAAATGCTCTATGTGATTTGTTACTTAAAGGACCTCATACGCACTAATGATAAGTCATTTGAAGAGCGAATTAAATTGAATATTCAGTTTTAGGCTAAGTGTATGTGATTTGAAAATGTAAAATAAAAGGGGAATTTAAAACCTGACATTTTTATGGTTTAGCATAAATCTTAAATATTGTCATGAAAATACAACAGATATAATCTGAAATCCTGTGGTATAGAAAGTGCTTGATGAATCTTAAATAACGGGAAAGGATCTCTCAGGATCAAGGTAAAATTCATTTCGTTGTCTCCTAGGTACTTTGACAAACAATAGAATCATAAGTGCCATATTGCACTGTAACAAAGAAAAATTGCTCGCTTAAATTGTCATTTTTATTGGCAAGATCTTTCCCAAAATATTTGTCATGCTCGTCTGTGTAGACTTATCTTTAGAAATGCTTACTCAATTTCTTTTCATATATAATAGGAAGAAAAACTAGAATTGATGAAGCTGCTTGAAAGAGTGCCCATTCCTATCAAAGAAAGCATTGAAGAACCAAGTGCAAAGGTATGACATTTCAGTCAATTCTATGCTTCATTTCCCAAATAAGTTTTTTCACGTCAAAAAGAAGCAATTTTCTGTTGTATTTTTTGCACATACATGTGCAAAGCTTTTTTGAAATCTTTCTGCTTCCACTTATGTACTAATTAGTGTCATTTTTATTCTGGAAGATTTTGCAGTATTTTGAAAGAGCTTATTTCGATATTGATTCAGTGGCTAAGTTCATCATCAGTAAGGTAATTTGATTTGAATTTGAACCAAAAATTTCTGGCATTCATAATATGATCTGGTTATTTCACAGGTGAATGTGCTTCTGCAGGCTTACATTTCACAGTTGAAACTGGAAGGATTTGCCTTAATGGTTGATATGGTTTTCATCACTCAATCTGCTGGCCGCTTGATGAGAGCTCTCTTTGAGATATGCCTACACTATGGTTGGGCACAACTGGTGGACAAATCTCTTGCTCTGTGCAAAATGGTGGATAAACGCATGTGAGTTTAAAAATCTGCTCTGTTGATTGTATTTTGTATGATAGCTATTTTTCTTGGTTTAAAAGTTTTAATTATAAGATATTGTGCAGACATTACCTTAATGGTTGTATGTATTGCCTTTATTACAAAGTAACCATAATAAATTAAAATCTTCTTTGCTTATACTTGTCTTTACGATAATTATTATGGTTATTATTGCAAATGCCAGATACAAGTATATTATTAAAAATTTATGCAAATAATTGAAAATTTTTATGTAATTGTCATCAAAGACTATATTTACAAGTTTTATGAACTGTAGATATGATTGTGATGGTTTGTTTTACATGAATTTATTTTTTTAAACAAGGTGGCAATCAATGACACCACTACGCCAGTTCAGAAAAATTCCAGAGCAAGTGATCAAAAAGATTGAGAAGAAAAATTTTCCCTTTGAAAGGCTGTATGACTTAAATCACAATGAAATTGGAGAGCTTCTCCGCCTTCCAAAGATGGGAAAGGTGGGTTTTTCATTTGTTTTCTTTTCATTATTATTATTAAAGAAAAGTTTTTTTGGTCATTTTTTAAATACATCAAATGAATATGGAATTTCATTTTGTAATACTGCTGTCAATACTGGTTCATATAAATAGAATTGTTTCCACTTTTATATATGACTCTGGGCTCAGTTTTTAAATCATTAACCTTTGTCACGGTGTCGTTTTAAATTATCAATTTGGCTGTATAGTGTGGATAGAGATGGAATGAAGGAATGGGATTAGCACAATACTCTTTGACTTTGATATGCATTAAAATACCTTATTTTCTTTTAACTTTGAGAGTCATTTTTAATAGTAAAATTAGTTCTTATTCAATAACCTCATTGAAAGTCATGGAGAGAGGTTCATGAAATACAATTTTAAAATGCCGTTGCATATTACTCTTCTGTTAATACATCATTTCCTGTTAATTTGATATATATTTTGCATTCATTGCCTTGATTATTTCCATTACCTCTTTTTCCTTTATGTTTCCTCTATCTCTCAGCCTATTCATAAACACATTCGTCAATTTCCTCGTCTGGAATTGTCAGTACATATTCAACCCATTACAAGATCCACTTTAAAGGTTGAACTGACTATAACTCCAGACTTTCAGTGGGAAGAAAAACTGCATGGACATTCAGAGGTAATGTCATAATTTTTTTTTTCAATTTAGGGAAAAGTTATGATATTTAATGCCTCATTTCCTACATTAAGTATTAGCAAAAATTTGTTTTATCATTTTACAACTAAATATGTGTTTATTAATAGAAGGATGTATTGGAATTCAGGATTGCAATCATTACTTTCAGCAAGTTCTGCTTATTTATTGGATAATTCCCAAATTCATGGCTGAGTTTTTCCTTAAAGTGACTTATAAAAATATATAAACAACAAAAAGAGAACCTAAATGACATTTTAGTTTTACTTAACAGAGCCTGGTGGTCATTAAGTGAGTCACGGTCAGGGTCATCCTCCTGATTATATTGCAATATTGACTGAGGGCAAACTCTGTTCTAGTCTCCTGTTTAGCAAGTTGATAGCTATTTCTTTATTCGGCAGGAAACCTAAATTTAAAAAATGACAGAGAATTTTTAAAAAAGATAGAAAGAATATTAACAATTTTTGTAGAAACTTATACCTAATGTATATATTATCATTTAATTCTTGAGCACAGAGGAGAGTTCTAATGTTTGACAGATGAAAATATTGCCCATATTTGCAAAATATTCATGTAAAAATCACAGCCTCTGCACCTAAAAAGAATCTTGGCAGCTTGGTTCAAACTTAAGTCTATAGACAATTCTTTCCTGGTTCAAAATCCAGAGGTGCAAAAAAAAAAAAAAAAAAAAAAGCTAACCCTCAGCTTCAGGATAATAATTATGAGCTATCCTTCATTGCATGCCAGGCATAGAAAAACAGATTTTGGAGTAGTTAGAATACTCCTGCCACAGTCAATGAGGAGATAAATATGTCATTGTATGTTGTGATTCATCATTTTTTCAGACCTGATAAATTTTCATATGCATGGAGCTGGATGAAGTAGATTTGAATAAAATGCACCCTGTGTGACTATTCCCTCAGCTCACTCTAAGAAACAATGGGTTAGAAGTGGTTTATGTGTAGACGATAAGTACTTCATTTGACTGCCTTTTTCTCATTTGGTCCAGGCTTTTTGGATTCTAGTGGAAGATGTGGATAGTGAAGCTGTTCTGCACCATGAGTATTTTCTCCTCAAGAGGTATGAATTAACAAATTAAAAAATTTGCACCAAGAAAAAAGAAACAGTGTATTAAATTATTTAATCCATATATATATTTCGCTATATTGAAAATTATAGAAAGCATATATATTCAATCTATAAGTCTACGTAATACTTTAAAATTTATTTGATAGCTGTTAAATTATGCAGCCATCAAAAAGTGAATGTTTCCTAATGTTTTATATGAATTTTATCTTTCAGCAAATTTGCTACGGATGAACACATGGTAAAATTTTTTGTTCCAGTATTTGAGCCTCTCCCACCACAATACTTCATTCGTGTGGTATCAGACAGATGGATTGGTATGAAATATCTATGATTTATTTTCATTCTTTGGTTGAATATTAAATTAATATTCAACTTTGACAAAGTTTTTTATTAGTGAAATGTGGTTACAACTGTATATTATTTCACAAGTGTGGATGAGGATTTGATTTGACAAGTTTTATGCAATTTCTGCCAGATTTAATACACTTGTAATCAATACCAAAGTTAAAAATGAATACGTGAGCAAAATTTTTTATATTTGAATTTAGATATTTATTTACTTTTAATATAATGAATTCGCAATCATTCCTACGTGTTGAGAAGGTAATTTAGAGCATGTCAACAATTTTAGGAACTAAATGTGTTGTCAAATGCAAAGCAAAAGTTATGTCTATACAACAACAGTAATCTTTTATAATTATTAGATTTTTAAAAGGAAAAATGGTTGGGTTAAAAAAGTGTGAAATTTTCTTCTAGTTTGTCTCAAGGCCTGCTTTCGTAAATGTCAAACAGTGTATCTTTCTCATCTCTCAATAGACACCATCCATTTTTCTTCTGTGTATTTTATTCTGACATAACTGATATAGGTGCAGAGACACAACTTCCTGTTTCTTTCCGTCACCTGATCCTCCCTGAGCGCTATCCACCACCAACAGAGTTGCTGGACCTTCAACCTTTGCCCATCAGTGCTTTGAGAAATCCCAAGTTTGAAGCCCTTTACAGCAAAAAGTTTCCTATTTTCAACCCTATCCAAACACAAGGTAAGAGGCAATATGTAACAGGTCATGCAAATGAATATTTTTATGAAGGACTCAAGTTGTCATATTTATTTTGAATTTAAAAATTTTGTTACTACTCAGTAATCTATAAATTTTTTACATTGTCAAAATAATGTAATCATTGCTCATGATTGATACAAGTATGAAAAAAACTATGCTATAATAGCTATATCTTTTTTCAGTGTTCAATGCTATTTACAATAGTGATGAAAATGTGTTTGTTGGAGCACCAACTGGGAGTGGCAAAAGCATATGTGGAGAGTTTGCTGTGCTGCGAATGTTCTCACAAAATCCAGAAGGACGATGTGTGTATGTGGCACCTCTTGAAGCTTTGGCTCAACAGGTAGCTACTTTATTTATACATAGTTTTTGTGTTTAACAGGTTGCTGCTTTTGTTTTTTTGTTATTATTTTCATCACATATAAGACTCACCAGACATTTTGCAATCTTTTTCAGCTAATCTGTAGGCATTTATAATAATAAATTAGTTATAGGATAATAACTTTATTTGGATATTTAATCAAACCTGCACCTTAAGTAAATATTGTTATGCCTTTTTCAGACCTGCCATTCATTCCGATTTAATCGGAATTGATCCGATTTTTTAATGAAATTTGGTCCTTTTCCGATTTTCCAAATATTTAGGAAAAATTCAGATTTTTTCCGAACTTAATTTTCGTCCTCAAGATTAAAAAAAAATTTCAATTTCTCTTTTTCTACAAGATCGACAGACTGTGACAGACAGCCTGTGCGAAACAATAAATGTGGACGATATAGTTATGCTAATATCGATATTGTTTTTTTTATTATATTATCAAATGCGGTATCGAAATTGGTACTAATATTTTAGTTGTAACCATCCATATTATTGATTCTGCGGAGTTTACTTATCTGTTATTCGTCTGTCTGCATTTTACCATCTGTCCATCTTCACATCCCGACACGCTGTTATTTATAGTAATGTCTACCGCAGAATAACTCTTTTTTCATCTAGATCTTGTCAGTTATCAGGATCGATTGAGAAATACTAAATCTAAATAGAGTTAGAGTAAATCAAGATGACATGACATGAAACTATAATGTTAATTATAAGTCTGTGAAATGTAAAGAGTAAACTTAAACCAGATCTAGATCTAAATCTAGATTTAGATCTTGTAATAAGATTTCTCGTTTGGAGCCATTATCCCAATGCAAGCTTTTCAATCTGCACAAAATCTGAGATTTTGATAATTTAATCTAATCTAGATCTAGGTTACATCTAAATCATGCTAAAAGAGTCTCACCGTCACAATGTAATTTTTGCAGTTAAATTGACCTTTTTCTTAGTGAAGGGAGTGAACAATAGAGTGGATTACGCTCTTTAGATTATTTACTTAAAGTAAAATAGTACAAATTTCCAGCAAGTTATCAATTTGTTCCTCATGAAATATTTTGTACAGTTTTCAACACCTGGATCTAACAAAATTCGTAAGATCGTCAATATGGTCCAAGGCTAATAATCATGTACAAAATATCTAGAATCAGATCTGTCATTCTTTATATTTTTAACCTTTCGGTAAGGAGTACTCCTGTTCATGTAAATATAAATTTTTTTAAGTCATGTTGTACACTAACTGGGTTGGCCTCTTTGCTCTTTTTGAATTTATCAAATGCTTCATAATGCTAATGCCATCCAATTTGAGCCTCTTAAAAGTATTGTAAAGCATAAAGTACTTGATTTAAACTGAAAGAGGTATGATTTAGTTTGAACCTTTCACATTCACGATGGAAGAATTACAAACTAAGAAACCTTGTTTTTATCAGATTTCAGACACAGCTATACTAACAAATGCATTCATTAACGACTACGTTATGTGTATTGCAATGTCTGCTGCGTAGATGTTAAAGGCTAAAGGAAGCTGCCATTCAGATTTTTTTGGGCAGATTCAAATTTTTCGACAGAATCATTCAGATTTTCTTTTCCTGAAAAGTGGCAGGTCTGCTTTTTTTTTCATATTCAGAAAAAATATGTATTTCTTTCTATCTATGTATCTTAGATTTACAATGACTGGCATGCCAAGTTTGCTGGTGTTCTTGGTAAAAAAGTGGTCCTACTGACAGGGGAGACAGGCACTGACCTGAAGTTGTTGGCAAAGGTATGTATAAAGCCATCGTTTTGACTTATCATGCCATAACAGTAGTGTTCAATGGTTTTCACTTAATATATTGGGCAAGAGTAAAATATCCTAAATCTTTTTGTCCTTTGTCCCATACTACAAAATGAACTAACAACTAATCCTAATCATTCTTCTCATTTCTACACTTTTCTTTTTGTTTCACTCACTCAAAGCATGTCTACTCTCCATTTTCTTATTCTTTGTGCTTTTTTTGTTACATTCATGGTGCCTTGGAGTACTACCTTTGCAAGACTGATGATGTTATGATGATCCAGATCACATTCATTAACATGGTTTCACAAAAGCCCTTTTAGCGTCTGATAGCATGTTATATCTCCACCTTTTTTTTATTATTAATGTGGAATTTGTATGAGGTGCCAAGTTGTCTTCTGAAACTTATTTTCTTGTTTTTGCCTGTCTGTTTGACTTCAGCTCGTCTCTTTCTCACCACTCTCTCTCTCTCTCTCTCTCTCTCTCTCTCTCTCTCTCTCTCTCTCTCTCTCTCTCTCTCTCTCTCTCTCTCTCTCTCCCTCCCTCTCTCTCTCTCTCTCTCTCTCTCTCTCCCTCCCTCCCTCCCTCTCTCTCTCTCTTTCTCTCTCTCTCTCTCTCTCTCTCTCCCTCTCTCTCTCTCTCTCTCTCTCTCTCTCTCTCTCTCTCTCTCTCTCTCTCTCTCTCTCTCTCTCTCTCTCTCTCTCTCTCTCTCTCTCTCTGTGCAACCCACTCACCCATCCCTTCTTCCACACACACACACACACACACATCAGAGATAGAAGGATAAAACTTCACCTTGTGATTTTTAGAAATAAATTTCTAGATCATAAACATGGGACTGCCTATCTAAATCCAGACCTGATATGTGAATGTGTAGAGATAGTAGGGTCTGAGTGCAGCCTATCTTTGGGCCATAGTTAACACAAAACCCAAGCTTGAAACTAACAGCAACATTAAAAAATATCCAAGGCGATTGACCCTATCAATGTAAGCAACACACACAAATGGGAAAAGCCTCATTTTACTTATACTGCAAGAAAGCAAGACCAGCAGGTAATGATTCATAGTTTGTTTACGAGAGTAAAGCAAATATGAGCAAAGTATGTAATATTGTACTTACTTTTAAGGAATCAAAGTGTTTTTAGTTTAGGTAATGTGCTTTTTGTCCCTCTCATTGTAAATTGTTTTGTCTAGCACAAATTGAGATTTTATATAAGACCTCCTTTTGCTTTAAAATATTTTTAACTTTTTATTTAAAGGGTAACATAGTTATCAGCACACCAGACAAATGGGATGTTCTTTCTAGACGATGGAAACAGAGGAAGAATGTTCAAAATATCAACCTTTTTATTGTGGATGAACTGCACCTCATCAGCGGAGAGATAGGGGTCAGTAAAAGCTCTTTAATCCCTAAAGTTCATTTAGAAAGGATAATTGTGATCATTAGAAAATGCATCTGAAGGAGATCATTAGTTTGTCAATATTGATGGAGCTATATTAAAAAATTTTTTTAGGATTATCCATTTGTAGAATGTTGTTATTCTTTTTGGGTTTTTTTTGGGGGACAAGAAAGCTAACACATCTTCTACGGACTTAAAAATTGAGCAAGTTTAGCTTGTACTCTATGTTTCCTTTATTTGCAGCCTGTGCTAGAGGTGATTTGCTCTCGGATGCGCTATATCTCATCGCAGTTGGAGAGAAACATTCGCATTGTTGCTCTTAGTTCTTCTCTCTCCAATGCAAAGGACATAGCCCAATGGTTGGGCTGTCCTACATCTGCTTTTTTCAACTTTCACCCCAATGTGAGGCCAGTGCCTCTTGAACTGCACATTCAGGTTGGTTGAAACATTAACAGGAATTAAGCGTAGGGATTCGTACAGCTTTATGCAATATTCTTTACCCAAGAAAAATGGGATTCTTGTTTGGTCTGCTATAATATTTTGTAACTATGAATCCATCTGTGTAAGCAAATTTTTGTTTTCAAGCATATTGCTACATTCAGTATAAACATCTTTTCCTTCTCTGGAGTTAACAATATTTAAAAATGTTTTAAGTGGTATTCTAACACATCTCTAGGCACTACATACCTAAATGGACTCTCTCCTTATTTTTGAGAAAACATACTCCAGTGGAACACTGTTAAACCAAAATTGCATGGACCTTAAAAATCATATTGCTTTAAACATAATTTGAATTAAATATCAATTTTAAAGAAAAAAATGATTTGGAAGTCAAATATTGTTTCAGTTTAGGCACATATTTTGGTGTAAATTTTTTTCAATATGTGTTATCACTTTATTATGTGAACATTATTTGTATATATATAATTTTAATTTTTGCTTATCTTAACAGGGTTTCAATGTGTCCCATAATGCTTCCCGCATTATGGCAATGGCGAAACCCACCTATCAAGCTGTTATGAAGCATTCATCAAAGCGGCCTGTATTGGTGTTTGTACCATCGCGCAAGCAGACAAAGATGACAGCCATTGACATTCTTACATGTGCTGCAGCGGAGATGCAGGTTGGAGCTGATGATAAACCTATCAGCCGTTTTTTGCATGTCACGGAGGAGGACCTTGGCCCTTTTCTTGAGAAGATCAATGATCTGGTAAATTAACAAAAATTAAATAATGGGTTTTCAAAAGAATGAAGATATGTGTTTTCTTCAGATGTAAATAATAGTTTCTCAACAAATTGAAAGGAAGTTGAAAACTATTTTTTTACAAGAGAAAGATTACGTTAAATCCACTTAAAATGTATCATTAAAAAAGAAATCTTCATGTTGTAAATTTTTTTTAGATTGAAGTACATTGTACCAATAAGTTATGCATTTTAAATTTTATAGGGTTTATTCCTGACAGTTTTATATATAACTTTTAGGCTAGAATTGTATCATAAGTAAATGTTGATGGACCTAAATGTGAATGAAAAAGCATAAATTCATAAGTTGTGCATTTTAAAAATAGTTACAAAATGGCCATCCCATATGCTGACCTTGCCAAGCATAAGCCTTTGTTAAATACCGCTTAGAAATTTTTTTAAAATGGATATCTATTTGCTTTATTTTTAAAGTGTGATATGATGTTCTTGAAATAAAACTTAAGAAAAAAGTAGTAATCTGTGTGTGAACTAAGTTAAACTTTACAAGGTTTAATGGAGTGCCAGAAAATCATTAGAAGATTTGAGTTACATTATAATTTTCTAACAGGACCTATTCTGGTGGAATCAGATCCCATTTGATTCGCCATATCCCTGGCTTGTGGAAACTGGCACTTTCTGGGTACAATATTTAGGTTTGATTTGAATATAAAACTTTTGAACTTTTGTGGTACTCTACATAACTCAAAAGTGTATCCCTCCATCTGTCCCAGTCTTCTGTGACTATCTGGTAGTTGCTTGATGAACTTAATGAATTCGATAAAGAGTTTCATAATTATTGCTGAGTGGAGCTTAATATATTCTTTTCTTTTCACCAGACCCTTAAAGAGACGTTGGCAAATGGTGTGGGGTACCTTCATGAAGGCCTAACAGAGACAGAGAGAAAGCTGGTGGAGCAGCTCTTCAGCTCAGGGGCAGTGCAGGTGTTGGTGGTTGCACGTAGTTTGGCCTGGGGTATCAATGTGGCAGCTCATCTCGTTATTGTGATGGACACACAGTACTATGATGGCAAAATGCATTCGTAAGGAGAAAAGATTTCTTGTGAAGTATTTATACTGAAACTTGTCCTTTCCAAATATTGAAAGAGATGAGTAAACTTTATGCAATTTTGTACAATGCTAAAAGTATTTACATGTGGCTTTTTGACTGTTATGAATTTGCAATTATCAACAAAAGATATTTTAAACAAGTCATGGTAGCTGTTATGTGCTTATTTTTTTGTTTTATTTCTCTTATTTCCAAAGCCTTTATATAAAAAGTACTAATTAATAGCTTTTTGGAAAAGACAAAGGCTTTTAGAAAAAAACAACAACCCAGATATGCATTCATCTAAAAACCAATACTTTCCTATAAAAGTAAAAAGAAAATCGTGATCAGTTAGAATTAAATTTATTTTTGAATATTCTACTGCTTTCTACATTCAGAAAGTTTTATTGTAATGATTAAATCCTCAAAATATAAAATTTTGGAATTAATAATTTTTTGGACTAGATATGAGGACTATCCAGTGACAGATGTTCTGCAGATGATTGGGAAAGCAAATAGACCAATGGTAGACAAAGAAGGTAGGAGTGACTCAAGAAAATATTTCAATTATCTTTAAAATTACTGTTTTTTTTTCCTTTAGTTTTAGAAATTTAATACTTTTAAAGACTGAGAGACATAATGATATTTTGCATCATTTGGATCTAACTAGGGTTGTGGTGGAAAATACTTCTCATTCACCAATCAAAATTTAAAACAAGTAAAGAATATCCTATTAAATTCACTTAATAATAATGAAAGGCACCTAAAAAAAGTTTTCATCGATCAAAGCTATTATAAGAGTCAGTAAGAATATTATTATCTTAGCAAAATATATTTATTTCATGTTTTTCTTCATTTCAATCTCTGTCTTAGGCAAAGCTGTTATCATGTGTCAAAGTTCTAAGAAAGAGTTTTTCAAAAAGTTCCTGTATGAACCCCTGCCAGTTGAGGTATGACATCTTTAATAATTTTTATCAGCTGCCTTTCATTTTGACTCTACCAAAAATTGCCAGCGATTATTTGCAATATAATTTCCATTTTTACTCTCTGAAAACAAATCATTTCCCTAGCTTTTCTGCACTCTTTGTCCGAAAAAATAACTCCTTTCAGTTTATAGGTTGCTTGAAAGAACTTGAAATTTACTACAGTGTTTGGTTCATTAATTTACATTGAGCTTGATGGAAGTCAAATTCCTATCCATGTTGATTGTTCTTGGCAAGGCTTTGAATGAAGTGTGTGATTGATGAGATACCCAGAAATAGTCAATTTTTAGGTACCATACCTACTTACTAAGGTCAATTAAATTGAATATTGCAGTAGAACTTTGTGAGTAGTTGTGAAGTACCATAAAAAAATAAAAATAGGTACAGTGCAGCTCCAAAATGTACGAAACAAAACAAACATGTGAGCTTTCGGCTTTACTCCTTCGTCAGACACAAAATCAAGAACAACAAACCACACAAAGATATTCACTTATATAAATTTGAAATACAAACTATAAATATAAAATTTAAAAAATATATATATATATATGAAGAAGGTTATATATAGAAATATCTATCAATAAACAAAAATAAATAATGTGGAAGTATAAGAGAAAAAAAAATATAACAAACACGTAAAGAAAAGAGTCACAGAAAAAACAAAAACAAAAAACAATTTATTATACAGGGGTTAAAAAAGCAATATTTAAAAAATATTGTCTTGAAAATTGACTAAACAAGTATTTATAAAATAATAAGAAAAAGATTTAAGAAAACACCAAGTAAATTTTTTGACATCCTGATATGCTTTATTAAACTGTCACGATTGGTCTCAAGAAAATATATACTAATACTGAAATTTGGTTAAAAAGAGATGGAAGCCCTGAAATCCATCCCATGTTTAATTGGACTTTGTTCAATCAATCAGTCATCAGTAGCTATTGATCAAACCATTACAATCATTCACTGTGCCATGATAAGGCTTGAATATAATATCATGCACTCTGCCATTATTATAATTTGTTTTAGAATAAAGCAAATAGGCCATCATAAGTTGGTAAAATTAAGCTTACTAAATCTGTTAGCAATTTTTTTCCCCTAGTTTCACTTTATCCCTACTCTGTCTGTCTCTCCTTCTCTCTGTTTCTTTTTTTTGTGTCTCTGTGTGCCTCTCACAGTCTCTTTTTTTATTATTTAAATTTTTAGATGTGTAGAATATTTGCTTGTTGCTTCCTAAGAATGGTTGCAGCATTACTTTTAATTATTATCATTATAGAAAGGTCCAGGACACATTTATGCGGTAGGGATTTAACTTAAGGTTTTTATTGATAGTCACCATCACATTGTGGATAATAATACAACATGAGATGACTCTATTGTTGCAATGTCATTCATTGTGCATTTACAGGCAGCGATACCTTGACATTCTCTCCCCACCCCTCGTATAAAAAAAATTCAATGGCCGAAACTAGACTTAATAAATCAAATGTATAGAGTCACTAAGGTGTAAGTGCAAGAGACCTAATGAGGTATTCTTTTATGAATTAGGACTTTATCTTACAGGATTATGGAATGTTTGGTTCTCCCATTTTAATTTTCCGAACAGATAAAAGTTTGTCCTGTTTTTGCCAGCAAGATAAATATCTTAACCTCTTTAATCACAGTTTTTATTGGATAATCTTTGAAAAGGATAAGGAGATTTTTCTTCATCAAATATATTTTAAATTCTCTAATGAAAAGCTCTTAATTTTACATGTTGTTTTCTCATGCTCTGTAATATTTTTACATGCATTTTCTAATTACAACAGAGTCATTTGGATCACTGTCTTCATGACCATTTCAATGCAGAGATAGTGACCAAAACCATTGAAAACAAACAAGATGCTGTTGACTATTTGACTTGGACATTTATTTACAGGCGTATGACACAGAACCCCAATTACTACAACCTTCAAGGTCAGTTTTTATGTGAATAATGAAGAATTATCTATGATTGCTTCTTCTATGGAGTGCTTTAATATAGTTTGAAACTGGGTTCTTCTATGCCTATAGATGTAGTAATTACTGGTTGAACTTTTTATTTTGAAGTATTTACTAAATGTTTAATTTATTTTGAGACTTATTTCAGGAATGGAAAAATTGAGGAAGGGTTTCCTGCATCAAAAATTGATAATATGATATGTGAAAAAAAAATTTTGTTATTCTCTTTAAGGGGGAGACTTATTTATTCTTTTCCCCCATTGCTAGGTGTCACCCATCGTCATCTCTCAGATCATCTGTCAGAAGTGGTTGAAAACACTATCAATGATTTGGAACAATCAAAGGTCAGTGCAAATGTTAAAAATTTACAAGCAAATAATAAGAGAGAAATTTTTAATTTTTCTTCAGTTTTAAAGTTTTACAATAGACACAGCCTTGGTTGCATTTGGAGGTACACTGATTTTTTTTCTTATAATTTACCTTGTTTTAGTTACCTTGTCTTGAATGCAAGATTGCCACATTGAACCAGCTTGGCCTCAAATCTTGACTAGCCAGAAATAACATGTCAGTGGATCAATTGTTTTGTTTATTGATTAAAAAAATAGTAAGAACATGATATGTACAAGATACGTCAGCCACTATTCTCTCTTCCATTGTATCAGTGATGCTTGAGATTGCCATGTACAAAGCCTTTTTTTAATTAAAAATCTAGCCAGTTTGTCTAAAATTGTTATCCAAAAGTTGCGTGACAATTAGAAAAGAATATAGGGGGAAAAAGTTTATTCTGTACTTTCCAGATCTAATCTTTTTAGATATGCTTCTAAATGCTAATTTTAAATCAATGTTGCTACAAGCAAAAGGTGCCTATATTTGCTCTGCTTTGCTGTATGTTAATGTATACTCAGAAGATGAAGAGTTTGTAAAAGGACCTAATAGTAGATTGGAATTTTGTAAATTGAGCTAAAAATTATAATTAAATTGAGAAAAAATTCTTTCTGTACACCACGATATCAGAACAGGGAATCGTTGGATTAGAGATATACTGAACAACTGCATTTTGCATTATGTAAATTGCACCATACACTCTACAGTATAGGTACTAATTGCACAGCTTGACCTCTCCTCCAAGATCAATGTTAAGTACATGAATAATTTCCCTTTCTCAGTATCACATCAGGTCTCATTACCTATTGATATACTTTTATTAGGGGTTGGGGGTAAAAAATAAAAGTTTGAATCAATATAAATAGGCATATATAAACTTACATCATTTTAACTTTGATTAGATAATTTGATAAGGGCAGTTGACTTATGCTAAATCTGTTATGAAAAGTGAGTTCAGGTCAATCAATCAGGTGCTGTGCTGTTTAGCGTAGGCGGTCAGGACCCTCCACGCATCTCTATCCCTCGTCACTTTTAGAGCTTCTGTCGCTCTTCCTACTTTGGGTCCAACATCTTTTACACTGCTTTTGCTAGCAGCAGTTTCCCTCTATCATTCCTGTTCTTACAAGATGTTCTAGTTTCTCTCTTCTCATCACATAGCCATAAAAGTTTGCTTGGCGTTTACTTATTTCTATTCATAAGTGATCTTGTTGTGTCAGCTTCTCGTACACGTTTCGTTTGATTTCTTTGCAGTCCATGAGATTCATAGATTCTCTGCATACATTTGTGTTGCCCCCAGTTAAGGTCCTGTAATTAATTGAAGGAAAGGATTAGCTCAAAAGGCAGATAAAGAAAAAGAAAGGGAAATAAAAAATAAAGGCAGAAAAAGAGCAGGGGGGATTACTTTATCAATCAAAATAATCAAGGCGAAGAGCTATGAAATGTTTAAATACAAAAAAAATTTTAAGATTAAGTTTCTTTAAAAAGAAAAACAACTAAATAGCTTAATAAAAGTTACGAGATATTATTTTAAAAATGAACAGATATATTAAAGTTAAGCAAGGTTAAATTTGTAGAATATAGTGGTAAGAAAGGAAAACCCATCAGTAATTATTGATTGTCTTAGATATATGAAAGAGCGAAGATTGAAGACAATAGTCAAATGTGCAAATAGATAACATCTTGTTCTACATCTTGCTGGTCAATCAACTTCAGTCAAGGAGCTTGCACCCATACCAGGTAAATCTCCCTCAAATGCTCTATTATGAACCAAATAAATTTTTTTGTCATAATAACTTTGCCTATTTTAAATGAAGCGGAATTTTAGTTACTTGTTGCTTATGTTGTAACTAATATGTGAGGGAGCCAGGGATTGTCAGTCTTAAGTCCATTTTTAAGCCTATTAAGTTATACTAGCTCCAAATCCCATTCTACAAATGGGACCCTGGTGTCGATTTGCTGAGGCTGATATGCGTGTGTGTATCTAAGAGGCTTATAAATGGTCTTGATATCTCTCTTTTTACTTACATGATCCAGATAAAATTATATGCCTCCACCTATCCATCTTTCCTAGAATCTACATATCTATCTCCATAATTTTAATTCTAAACACAAAATTTAGATATAGAGTGTAATTCCTTTTGGATTTAAAATCAAAACAAACGTTGTGTTCGTTTTGAATTAAAAACAAACACAGATTTGTACTGTGTAGATCTGAATTAGATCTAGATCTAAATCACTCCAGAAATCTAAATTTAAAGCTAATATTCTAATTGAGTATAAGGCTAACCTCTTAGATGTAGTTTCCCACTTTTGAGAAAATAGCCTTTAAAGTTTTGGTTCCTTTTTTTGTCATTTTTTTGTACATTTCCATTCACAAAATGACTTCTTTAATTATACCAATTGATGTAATGAAATCAAGTGGAATATGATTGTAGAATGATGTAATGGGTTAATGATCAATATTTGTGTCTATTTCTTACACATTTTTAGTGGTTTATAGCCTTTCAATATCTGCATTTAACAATATACCATTTTACCCAAAATACCTGAATTTGTGATGTATCTCATTAGTTTACAATCAAGCTATTTATTTTGATACTAAATGGGTTTTCCAAGTAGAATAAGTAAAATATATGCGCACATTTTTTTTTTTATAGATGTTTACTTCTTCTTCGGGTCCTTCAGTCGTTGTCAGGCAGAGTAAGCATGGTCTTGGTGTTTGCTTTTCAATGCAATCACTTTTACTTTTAAGATCTGTAGTATCAGTATCATCAAAGTCGGAGTCAGAAACACTGAGATCTGTTCCAAAATAATCATTAAAAAGGATCTGCGTGGTTCTGGTCTAGTGCATTGTTATCTTTGACTCATTAAATCTATTCAATAGAGCAACAATCCTGTCTCTTATCATGAACAGTGTCTCTAGATCTAGATCTAGATGTGTCAGACACCATTGCTCTCAGCTTTCCAACTCATCACAAGCCCTTCAATAAAACAAAGGCTGTGCTGTCTACTTTAAAGCAAATAAAAATAATATGCTTGTGGCAAATATAAATATGTATAATTTATAATGTTTATAAATATTTTCTGTGCGAGATGACAAGTTATAAAGATTAAAAATCGATGACCGATTGAAGCCTTGTTTATATTTCACTCCAAATTGAGAATTAATAAAACGGTTGAACGGAGGATGCACATTAGATTCTATGTTTTAGTATTCATGCGCACATAACATCAAGACTCCGAAGACAAAGAAGAAAAATTCAATACCAAATGCTTGATATTTGAATGTTTTTAAGTACAGCTAAAACCAGTGCAAAGTAGTCCTTATGTTTCCCTAAATTTAGGGGCAATTTTTGCGTGTGGCGATAGAGGTAGCCTCACAAAAATGCAATATAAACACATTAACTGCTTGTTTTCAAGTGTTTTATTTTCAGAGCATGAAGAAAAAAGGTTATAGATTGCTGTTATGACCATAACTTCAGATCGACCAAAAATCATTTTTTTCTTTATAACATTGTTACTCAAAATCAGTAGTGGCGACCTACGACCGAAATTCCTCAGCCGCCTCACATATTGTTGTGAAATTTTCATCTCAATTTTTCTTGGAATATGTTTTTTTCTTTCATTTTGGTATTTGAAGCGATTTGAAAAAACAAATCTACATGTAAGTCTACTATGTAACCCATGACACATATCAAAACTAATGTGACTAGTACCTTTTGACCATTGTGGGGAATCAATTGAATACATTGAACTCTTTTGATGCAAGCTCTTTATACACAAAGTTTTGTTTGAAATAAATAAGAATTAAATTATTAGAAATTCATGGCTCTTTTATGAGAAGGAAACATGTCTGGTAAGAAATTACTTTGCAAAAGAATAAAAGAATTAGAGTAAAACTATAAAATATATAATGTTTCAGTGCATCAACATTGAAGATGACTTTGATGTCCATCCCTTGAACTTGGGCATGATTGCAGCATACTACTACATCAACTACACTACCATTGGTAAGAGCCATATTCTAAAGTGAACAGAGAATGAAAAACTCATCCTCATAGCTCTGACACTTGTGAGGAGGGTGTGGGATAACATTGTTATTATGAAGAAATTTTCATTCTTAAGTTTTTCAGGAACGCATTTAAAATGTGCAGCGTGATTTCATTGTAAATAGCAAACGTTTCTATGAAATAAGTCATTAATTGCTTACTGTGATAATTATTAGTATTGAAGCACCGTTAAAACCGTTAAAAAAAAAAATAGGTATAGTGCAGCTCCAAAATGTACAAACAAAATATACGTGAGCTTTCGGCTTCATGCCTTCCTCAGACACAAAAACAAGAACAACAAACTACACAAGGATGTTCACATATATAAATTTGAAATACAAACTATAAAAATAAAATATAAAGTAAAAATATAATATATATATATATGAAAAAGATTATATGTAGAAAGATTTACCCAAAAAAATAATGTGGAAGTATAGACAGAACGAAAAAAAATATATAACAAATACTGAAAGAAAAGAGTCACAGAAAAAAAACAAAAACAAAAAACAATTTATTATAAAGGGGTTAAAAACAATATTTAAAAATATTGTATTAATTTTAGTTTGTATTTCAAATTTATTTATGTGAATATCCTTGTGTGGTTTGTTGTTCTTGTTTTTGTGTCTGAGGAAGGCATAAAGCTGAAAGCTCATGTATTTTGTTTCGCACATTTTGGAGTTGCACTATACCTATTTTTGTTTTTTTTTAATGTGCTTCACAATTATTCACTGCGACATTAATTGTATTGTGCTTATTAATATGCTTAACAGTTCAGATATCAAAGTAAACTTATGTTTATGAAATGAATAGTTATTATATATTTATGCTTCATAATTGTTCTTTTGTTTTATACTTCCTAGAACTTTTCAGTATGTCTCTCAACAATAAGACAAAGATCAAAGGACTTATTGAAATTGTTGCAAATGCTGCTGAGTATGAAAATTTGCCCATTAGACATGGGGAAGCAGCAATTTTAAAGCAGGTAAAAAAAAATGAATAGTTTTGTAGTGAAACTTTTCTAATGTAAAAAAAGAGCAAGTTATAAATCCAATTAGATTAACATATTATGTATTATTAATGTTATAGAAAGAGATGCTTTAAATGAAAATTTACAATTTCACATTATCCTTTGAATGGCTCAAGACTAGAAACTTTTGAGACTACCAAGGTGTCAAGTGTTTTTGAAAGGAAACATGATTAGTTGACTTATAATTTACTTTGAGGGATTTTTTTTATAATTGTTCTTATAATAATTTCACTTTGAGGATTTTTTTTCTATTAATATGTTAGATTGTGAAAGTTGTTAAATCATCTGTCATTTTGGATATGGAATTCATCTTTAATTTCAATGTTGAACCTCGGTTATTTTTATATACTGTCGATAGTGATATGATACATCCAGCTATTGGCTTTTTTTAAACAGCTTGGCAGTCGGTTGCCCAACAAACTCACCAATGCCAAGTTCAATGATCCCCATGTGAAAACCAATCTGCTGCTTCAGGCTCATCTATCACGTATGCCACTGTCTGCTGAGTTGCAGAGTGACACTGAGGATATACTCAACAAGGTGCTGAAGAAAATTTTTAATATAATTATATTGATTTTAGTGTTTTGAATAAATGAATTAAAATATGTTTTAAAACAATTCATACTCTCCCTCTCTCTCTCTTTTTTTTTTTTTTGTTTAATAAGAAAACAAAACTCAACTGAAGTAAATAAACTAGATTGTATTCTGGTTATGATCTATAAATGACTAAGAAGTACAAGAAATGTACTTAACTTTATATAGACCTATAAAATAGCCAATCGCATGTCATTTAGCTAGCTGCTGGATTTCTCGACCAATTTTGATAATTAACAAAATTTAGATGAAAACAGAACTGTCCTGTGGTAGATATCAGATGATGAAATAAGAATAATCCTGCATTGAAAATCTGTAATTTTTTTTTTTGTTGGCATTAGCATTTTTTGTCCTCTGAATCTGCAATTTGATTTGTCTTGAGTAATGAGAGGGCACGTTTTATCTCTTGCAGGGTATAAATAAGTTCATTTCATGATTTCACACTCTGGCTTTTTATGATAGTTAAGAAAGCTCAAGGACAAGAACTGATTAATAAGGGCATTCTGGTATATCTTTGTGACATAACTATTTCGACTTCTGTAGCAATCAAGGTATAGCTGCCCAGTGACAGCATTTTGTAACTGTGTTGATTGAAATGATAAAAGAGTATTTTAGTTTCATGCTCAGTACATCGAAACAGTTCAACGTCTGGACAAGATTGTTTTCTGGCTAGTACTATGAATATATATTCAAGATTTGTTTGCGAATTACTTTTTTTTAAAATATTTTTTTTTTAAATCATAAAGTTCGATTGTTTCTTTGCCTTATTTTATTTTTTTTTTTTTTATCTGGGAACGATGAGGGTGAAGCAAAATGTTCTTGAGAATACTAACTATAAACCTGAAAGTAGACGACTCATTCTTGTTATTTGACAGGCTATACGCTTGATTCAAGCATGTGTAGATGTGCTTAGCAGCAATGGTTGGCTGAGCCCAGCTCTTGCTGCTATGGAGCTGGCCCAGATGGTTACACAGGCAATGTGGAGCAAAGACTCACCACTTAAGCAACTGCCACACTTTGGTGCCGATATCATCAAAAGATGCCAGGAGAAGGTGGGTTTGTTTAAAAACTTCGAATCATACAAATTTTTTTCAGTTTTAATAAATGCAAATTTCTTAAATTTCCCTGTGCTTAGAGAGATGTTGCTGCAGAGAACTTTTTTTTGTCAGGAATGAAAATGTTATTCTTTTGAGTTTTTTGGCAATTTTGTTCTTACTAAGACGTCAAATTTGCAATTAACCAGAGATGCCAAATTTACGGATAAATCCGGAAATTTCGGATTTTGTCTGAGTTAAGGATGATCTTTGCCAAAAAGTCCAAAACTTATAAAAATTGTCATCACACATCAATCCAAGACCCTTATGTGCAATATGCTCTTCTAAACCTTCAAATTTTGTTGTTAATCTAAAGCTGTGCTGTCCAAAAGAGTTCTCATACTTCCGAAAATGTTCTAGTTTCGTTTCTAGCCTGCTACTTTCTGTTTCATAATGTGGTTCCTCAAGAATAACTTTTTGAATCGTCTAGATCGTCTAGGGACCTCTATCAATGAATGAAAAGGCAATATTGATGAGAAAAGCATTTAAAATTAAGTGAAAATGGGTCTGTAGATCTAGATCTTGTCACAGGCAAAGGAGATGAAAACTTGGTAGTTGGATCTATCATTTAAAACTATGTAAATCCACTCTTTGATTCAAAGACTGGACCTGGCTCCACAAGAAAAATTGGGATTATTTTTTCACTAAGTTTGTGTTATTATATAAACCATTTTCCTCCTTATCACATTCCATTAAAGAATCCTTTTTATTTTTTTTTTTTTTTTTTTAAATAACCGCTTGAGGAAGATTTTCAGTTATTTCCCTGCCTTTATAATTAAAATACTAGATCTAGATTTGATAGGAATTAGTAATTCATGGTTAAAACACTTCATTGAAACAGTGCATATGTTTTTCTTTTTACAATGTTTATCTCTTTGTGCTTATTTTTATTCATTGATACCTGTTATTACCTTTATTTTCTTTGGTTCTTTGTATAATTTTTAGAACAGTTGTGTTTTTGGGTCGCTTAGTCTCTTGCTTCAACTTTTTGGGGCTGTGGGGAAAGTTCTTTTTAGTAAGAATTCAAAGATTAAATGGGCTCACAATGCCTTTCAATGCTTAAGTCATTTATAATTATATCTTTAAATTTTATTCAAATCAATGAAATGAATTGTGCATTTGTATTTTGACATTTTGAGATTGAATCTGTATATTTTGTATTTTAGAATTTGGAGTCAATTTTTGACATAATGGAAATGGAGGACAAAGACAGATCAGAGTTGTTAGCATTGAATGAAAATGAAATGGCAGATGTGGCTCGCTTCTGCAACAGATATCCCAACATTGAGCTAACATATGAGGTCCTTGATAAAGATAGCATTCACAGGTGAGATTGAAATATATGTTATAAGTTTCTAATGGCTTGAAAAGGATCATGTTGTTCAGTTAGTATTACAAAGAGTGGCCTATTGTAAATTAGACAATATTTTCACAAAATCAAATAAGCTTATGTGAAATAACATTAGCATGCATTGATCGGACAGTTATAAAAAGGGTTTGTTTTACCTAAGAGGTTTTCAGCTACAATATGAATTGGTCAAGATTCATTATTGTGGGCGCAAGTTACCAGAACATTCCATGTTACGCATTGGGGAATTAGGCTGCTTCCCAGTTCAGGATTTGAATTGAAAATCGATTTAGGCAAAAAGAGGGCTGTTGCAGCGCAGTAAATCTCATGTGACATCAGTAGCCGTGAACAGTTCATAAAAGTTATATTTTTATAATAATATCCTCTAGAAAGTCTATATTTCTAGCATAAGTTTTATTTATCCGGACTCCCAACTCTAAGCGGTATCTGTGTTCTTTGATTTTTGTTTGCGTGAGGTCTGATAAGTCATGCCAAGGTAAACAAGGAAATATGGGTTATAATTTGTAGACTGGTTTAATAGGAGTCCCAAGTGCTTCAATTTCTAGAATGTGCTTTTATAGATGGCATCCGTGCCAGCCCTTTGTTTGTATTAACTAAAAGTATATCTAAGGGATATTGTTACAAAAAAAAGATAAGATTTTGGCTTGCTAGACCTAGATCTTGATCTCTAATTTAGAATCTGAATCTAGTTTAAGATGTGCATTTTAAGTTATGAAGTGCCCATACATTCAGAGAGAATAAAATTTAATTTTTGGAAAGTATGCAAAGTTGTTTGTTTTGCAAGATAGTGTTTATTTAGCATGTAGAGTCAAGGTATATTTTTTATGATATATTGACTTGAATTGAAGCAGAAATGTAAAAGCTGGTCTTTATTTTCCATAGTGGTTCCAACATCAACGTGACAGTCACTCTTGAACGTGAAGATGAGATCATTGGCCCTGTTATTGCTCCAATGTTTCCTCAGGTAAATTTAATTTTACCCCCATTTTACTTCTTATGATGAATTGTAATAGTTTTACTGATATAAAAGTCACATTATGCACTGGTATGTTTTTACAGACAAGTCAAGGCTTTTTTTTTCTGCTTCCATGCCACAAATATTTCTTTTTTCCTTGTTTGAATTTTCAATAGTCTTTGTATAAAGCATGTACATATTGGTTTAAATCATTTTATTTGAACAACAGTGAAATTGGATAAATCTAAATTGTGTGATTCTCCCCAATTTTTGTTTTGTTTTGACTTTTAGTAAAATCTGCACATATTTGTTTCCCCATTCAATTTCAGAAACGAGAAGAAGGCTGGTGGGTGGTAATTGGAGACCCAAAGAGCAACTCATTACTGTCCATCAAGAGACTGACATTGCAACAGAAAGCTAAAGTAAAACTAGACTTCATGGCGCCTGCACATGGCAGATACAATTATGTCATCTTTTTTATGAGTGATGCTTACATGGGATGTGATCAGGAATACAAGTTCAGTGTTGATGTTAAAGAGGGAGAAAGTGATAGTGATAGTGATTAAGTATGGCTAGACAAAGGGAAAGCTACCTAAAAAATATCCATTGATTTGGCAAGAACAAATGGTGTCATTTTTGTTTTATCTTTTTATCATGATAAAATCCACTTTTCCTTGGTAATTATTACTTTAAAATTTTCAAGTGTCATCCTTTGTTTATTGATTAATGCCTATCTGAAATCATAGAATATATGAGAATGTGCTGTTCTAGTTTATTTGTAAACAATCCTTGGTCTTTATTATTGGCATTTTTCAGCTTGACTCTGGTTTTTGCTGGGTTTTTTAAGGATATTGGATACTGAAAATAACATGATTGTGCTGAAGATAGTAATATCTTCTTGATATTTTTTTTTTAAATATTGCCTTTACTTTTACATTTAAAATTCTTTGGATTCATCTTTGACCTACAATTATCAGTT
The DNA here is from genome assembly GCA_033675545.1 of Elysia crispata. NCBI lineage: Eukaryota > Metazoa > Mollusca > Gastropoda > Plakobranchidae > Elysia > Elysia crispata. The sequence goes on from JAWDGP010001486.1 coordinate 184,205, forward strand.
AATAGAACTTGCTATGGGTAAAATTTTTGATGCATTGGAAACCTCAATAACCGAAGTCTGATTATTCGAATTTTGGAAGATGATAGGTTATTTTTTTCTCTTTGGCTTTGTTAGAATCGGACTCATATTTCGAAGTCTTTCTGATTCAATTCTCTTCATTCGAAGTTGATACCACCCCATAAGACATTACAAAAGTACAACATGTATCTTTAAAGCAGCAAGCAATGCCAATCTCTGCCCAAGAAAGGCTGATCAATGCACTATATAGGCGAGAAGGGAGCGGATGCACTAACAATTAAGTGCCAGTACTGATACTGATAGCAAGGTGAGACGGGGGAAGGGGAGGGTTGCTGGTTGCTGGCACAGCACACACTCACTCAATGAGTCATAGATTGTTTTTTTGGAATTTGAAGATTTAATCCATTCCCATACAATTTGAAGTATGAGGTTTTCCACTGTAGCTTGTTGAAAAGTTTGTCAAAAGTTTTCCATTTACTGAGGACTGATTTAATTTTGTTGAAGAAAGTATTTTGTTAATAATGTCGAGCAGAAAATAACCTTGATTCTGTATTTTTAGATTTTTTTTGTTTGTATTTTATTTTATTAAGTATAACTATTAAATAAATTTAGTACTGACAAATAGCTTTTGTGTTAAGAAGATAAATGATCAATATATTATCAATATCCTTGTAAAAGTACAGCATCACAGATTACAAATTGCAGTAACCTGGTTGCTTGCTTTCTTTTTTTCATCTTATTTTTTTTGCACTTGTTGGCAGTTTAAATAAGTTATGTTTGTCCCCTCTAAAATTAAAGAAACATAACCAAGTTGCTGCTTTGCTTCTCTGCTTTTATATTCTAGTATAGTTAGGTGTCAGTAGAATCTGAAACATGGAATAAACTTAAGAACATCTTAGAACTGAATATTCATTGCTTATTCGATATTCTTATAATCCCATTTTTATTCCTGTACTGAATTTGAGGCTATGCTTGATATTTATGGGAATGTAATTTTTGGAAGCATAAATGTTGACACAGATTATTGACCAGGTGTTAGAAGAATGATGCACTATCACTGATTAGGTAAGAAAGTCATCAACTATATATCCATGCTTTAATAGTATTTCAACCATTGGTTTGAACATTCTGATATGTCCTTCAACCCATTTCATAGATCATAACAATCTTAAAACAGTTATATTGTTATCTCCTTTATTCACACACACCAAATTATGCTTCAAGTCCTGAATCAAACATTCAGCATAAGAAGTTAAGTTTTTCAATGAACAAAAAGGACTCCAAAAAAAGAAAACTCGTTCATTTTTGCAAAGTGTAATTCAGTGAAAATTTACATGTATACATCCAAATCTTATATTCATTTGCGTTTATTTATTATTTTTTTTTGTGTTTTCTGAGAGTCAAATTACGCTAATTCAACTATGAATTGCCCATTCAGCAAATGATTCTTTATCAAAATCAGGCCCATCTGTTTTGGGAAGTGTTAGAATATTTCTTTTGGTTCCAGCATAAACGGAGGTCATTTGCCAACAATATATATTGGGAATCTAAGCATCCCCAATTGGCTTTGCCAAAACTGAGTTTGAAATTTTAAGAGAAGCTAATATAAATTTGTATGTTCATAATCTCTAAGTAATGATAATATAGTGAAGTACTTTTATTTAAATTTTCGTTTTTGTTATTACATTCTTTGGAGCTAAGAGGAAGTTATTTGGAGAAATATGTATCATTCTTTTGTTTTGTATTCATTTTTATATATATGTTGTTGGCTATGTAGAAAAATATGAAAAAAATGGTTTGAAATATTGGAAATAAAGTTTGTAAATGATTCATGATGTTATGTGTTCTCAGTTGTACTTTTTTAGTGGCTATATCATTACACCTTCAGTGATACATTGATTTATGTACTGAACAGCATTAAAAACGCAACACAATTTTTAATATCGCTTCTTTTTTGTTTTTTTTTAACTTATGGAATGCTCCTGTAAATTGATGTATTGTATGGAGTTACATGTGCCTGTGATGCCCCAACGTGGATTGAATTAGATTCTCTTGATATTGGTTTATTGGTGGTTCTCAAACAAACAAGGGTCGTTTTGAAAAAATACAGTGTGGCGCTTAAAAAGTGGAGTTACAAATTGTTTATGGGAGAAAACACTTTATTCATTATCACGTGGATAAGAATACAGAAAAACAAAACAATGCATATAATGTCCCTGAAGTCCATCACATTGCGATTTCCATGTCGAGTTAATATCGTGTTGCACCTCCCGCTGTTTCAATACAGGCAAGAATTCGTCGGCTCATGGATGATATGAGCTGCTGAATAAAGTTATGAGGAATTTCGATCCACTGCCATGTTGGCGCATTTTGTAGCTGGTCCAATCTGTCTTGATGACCAAAAAAGGGAACTTGGCTGTTGAGCTCATCCCACAAGTGCACAGTTGGGGACATGTCTGGCGAGAAAGCTGGCCAGTCCATTATTTTAAACTGGTTTTCATCCAGGAAGAGGAAGATGGTAGTTGCTGTAGCGGTATTTCTCGGGCATTGTCTTTGAAGAACTCAATCGTCATTGTTGACTGTGGACAGTGGAACAACGATTAGCCGTAGGATGTCATTAATGTGGGTCTGAGTATCAACGTTGTTCCTGAAGATGTGCAGCTGAGTTTTGTAGTGGTAACTGATGCCAGCCCAAACGTGAAGGCTGCCACCCCCGAACCTGTTGTGTGGAATGACACATGCATCCGCGAAACGTTCAACCCCCTTTGTCTCCAAACGCGTAGACGGCCGTCGGCGAAACTGAAAATCGACTCTCATCATGTGTTTTTGCCCTTTCCAGCCGCGCTCGCCGTCGACACACCGTGGTCAATACACTGAGCGACATGTCGCGACACAGTCGTGTTTATTCGTGCAAAAAGACGTATAGGGTGAAAGCAAGACATGGGAAGAAAAGGGGGAAACCCAATGACACAGCAATACGCTCGCAAGAGCCAATGACCCAGAGTTGTTGTTTTTTTTTTTTTTATTTCCTGTTCTATGTAACATTTATGTATTATTTGGTATCAATCTGCTCTAAAATTCGACGAGGAATACGGTTCTGAAACTTTTTTGGGTCAAAATCGGAAATTTTTAAGTCATTTTTTTTATAGCCTGACTGAGCCTGTTAGGCGTCGCACGAGAAAATATCAGGCAGAGCTTGATATTCTGGCGCCTCGCTAGATCGTCCTCTAATCCGTGTTTTTCTTGCGGTTTTCCCCATACACGCAGTGGCTCAGCGCTGGACTCCTGAAACCTGACCCCTGCGCCTCGCGCAACAACGGTGTGTATGCTGGCTTTCCGTTAGGCCTTGCTCCCTCAATCGTCGCCGAAGGATGTCCGCACAAAGACCCACCATACACACAGAGGGGATGCTAGGCGTTGCACAAGATATATATGTGCAAGGCATTCTGTGCTGTGTTTTTACATACCACACACACCCTCTTGCGGTTTTCCCACACAGGCAGTGGCTCAGCGCTGGATTCGTGAAATGTGACTCCTGCGCCTAGTGCAACCATGGTGTCTATGGTGGCTTTAACGGTTCCTCACTTTTTGCTTCTGTAGATCAAATGAGTATTTGTAGTAATTTTGATCCAAGGTTGATTGAAGACGGTTTTGGTCTAGTAATTAATGAGGATTTTTTTTAAATCTTTTCACATCTAAAGACTACCTTTACATGTGATTCTCATTTTTTCGGGATTATTCATGGTTTTACCTCCCGAAATAATCCAGAATGTCTCTTAGCCAGGCCGCACACAGAAAAATCATACACCATACGCCATTTGCCATATGATCAGCTTCTTGCTACACTTTTCATTTTCTGATCATCGCTATGAGGGAAGGTAAAATGCAAGGCTCACGTCACATGCCGCTTGTTCGAAGATAAAAAGTTATACCCTGTTCGACTGTGCCTATAGTCGCACATAGACATCCGTGTGTAATATCGACATGACGGACGACGAAACAGAAGAAAGAAAGGCACTCAGTATTTGTGCAGCCAATTGACATTTCATGCAAAGTTCTTTATTAGTGATAAGTTGTAAATTAAAGACACCTGTCTTAATTTGTATAAGTAAGATTGACAAAATTCATGAAAAAATTTACTAAAAACGCGCTTAAAGCTAGACAATAAGTTATTAATTTCTTCTTACCATCAACATACAGATTGATCCGTGAAGTTATTATAAAGACCACACACTCTCTCCAGAAGAGTGCAGTCTTTGTTTTGGATCTTTGGTGTCATAAATGAAAGGGCATACTTTAAGAAGATAAATTAATCTTGTGTTTCTGCTTCTTCAAATCCTTGCCATACTTTGTCAGTGGCCATAATTGAAAAATGGAAAAAAGCTTTGAAACTGATAACAAGCAGGATCAAATATGTTGACATGTATTAATAACAGCGAATGGAAGAGAAATTAATGTACGTGCATGACATTACGAGCGGCATGCAAGGAGGATCAAGCAACATTTAAATGACGTCACATGACCTTGTCAGGTCAGTGACCAACAAAGAATTACAAGTAACTTTTTTGGTGAGACTGATTTTTTCGGCTGCTTGTACCATACGGCGCGAAGCGTTTGGAATATATATATATGGAGTCCTGTGTCACACTTCTCTCACCTTGTAGTATGTTCATTTGCCGCCAGTAACATTATTATGTGGTATGGCAAACGGCAAATGGCTTTCTCTGTGTGCCGCCTGGCTTAGTTATTAATCTAAATGAGCTCCAAGCTTCATTCTTGTTCAAAAAAAGAGTTTTAAGCGATTTCTCATAGTATGATTATTTAATGTTTGAAAAACAAGAAGAAAATTATCAATGTTTTAATAAATTGCCTTAAGGGCATACTCATTATGCACTCCTATCCTTTTTGTCTGTTCTTAAAGAAAGAAAGAAATGAATTTAATTAAAATAAACACTAAATTTTTTCAGGAGGTAAAGATCCTAAACAGTATGGAAGTAGATTTAACACTTGAAATGGAGACTTTGAGTAGATGTATTAACTTTCTGAATCAGTTGAAAAGCATGCTCATTTATTAACCAGTTACACGTTAATCAAGTGTTTGTATAACCTTGAGTGCAGCATAAAAGTAAGTTTTTAAAGCCAGACATTTGTACCAGTGTTTTTAGTAAAATAACGAACAAAATCTATAATAACAATAGAAATAATAATAATAAGAAGAAGAAGAAGAAGAAGAAGAAGAAAAGTTAGTAGAATGAACTCTAGTTGAAGGGCCAACTTTTCTACCCATTAATGGAGCTGGGCAAACGTAAAACTAGGGAACTAAACATATTTTGATATCCATCAAGAGAGTTTTTGTGAGATTTGTTTTAAAAAATTTTAAATTAAGTTTTTTGTAAAAGTCGATTAATTTTTCATGTTGGAAAAATCACTTTGTTTTAAATTGACAAGCAAAGCGGTCCAAAAAAAAAAAAAAAAACTTTGAGATTTCTCTTGGATTTTTGCAATGATGGCGTTAAAGTATTAAATTTTTAAGGAAGACTGCAGAGCGCGATTTAGTTTAATTCCTCAAACTTTCTTAGACACTCTGGACTATACTCTTGAACTTTTTGACTCATTGCTGCTTTCTATTTGATGCAGATGAGATCCAGAAACCAGGGCAGCTGTTGGAGACAAGGGATAAAGAGCTTTGGGCACGTAGTATTTTGCTTTTTATAATTTTAATATAACTCTTGCAAAAGTAACATCAAAAAATATTCCAGAGACTCAGTGAAAACAGGCTAATTTTAAGTTTAATTTAGACTATATTGAGTTGTTCCATTAGGTACACAATTCTTTAAATTATTCATTAGCACTGATACTAGAAACACTATTTCCTCTGAAACTATAATTTTGGTGATGAAATTTGCTGACCACACACTAGTATAGGATTTGTAACACCAGTTTGGTTAAAATATATAGTATATAAAATGAGATGAAATAAGACAAGCTATATTTCTATTCTCCAGGTTGGCAAATTTTGTCCAGGGACTAATGAAAAGCTTAAGTCAAAAGTTTTAATAACAGAGCAGAGATGCTCAAAGAATCTTACTTGTCTTTGATGACACTTCATTAATGGAATTTGTAACAATATCCTTCAAATATATGTGTAATATAACGGTCTTATTTTTATACTTGAGAGCAGCTCAAAATTAAGTTACATAACAACAAGTACAAATAACTTTCTCAGAAACTCCAATCTTTTTTTCTCACCAACAAAAACGCTCCTTCTCATGTTTATTTTATGTAAAAATTCATGAAGTTTGTGCAAATGAAACAAGTTTCACATTCATTTGCCATAAAGAACTTCGCGGGGTAAAGGTTTTGGTTTAGCCAATTGGATGGAAATGGGTTTAGTTGTTTGAGCAGACAGACGCCTTTGTTCAGGTGTGGAGCAAATAGATGGCAGGCTGCTACTTATTGGCCTTTCACCTTGTGTCTGAAAATATAAGAGTTTTCAGTATTATAAACCTTAATAAAATCAAAATACTGTTATTGTAGGGTTATTAAGGAACTATTTTTTTTAACAAGATCATGGTTCATTGATCATATTTTGCAAGACAAATCGACAAAATGCATGAAAAAAATTTGTGGCCATGATAGTGTCATGGTCAGGGCATTGCATGCTTGGATGGCACGTAACACTATTTTCACTGAATGGATGGAAATGGTATAAAAACTGGTGTTAAAAGAAAAGGTATACCCGTGGCTTATCCAAGCGTGATTGGTACGTCATGTATCCACCTAACACTCTGAAAGTAGAATAAGCTATGGCTATTAGCCTTTAGGTCCTCAAGAGTCCCTTTACTTACTTATGCAAAAATTTCTTCCCTTAAAAATTTACGAAACGAAAACAAAGCAGTTGAAACAATATCTATGTATTATAGATCACCTTATAATTATGCATCTAGATTAATGTTTAATCTAACTTAAAACGTTGTAGGGTGACTTGAAAGATGTTAATTAAGCTCTATGTTTATCGATATTCCATTCAACCATCGCTTGCGAATGTAGACTAACTTTCTTAAATAAATAAATTAACAGCGTATACATGTATTTACTACCTCGCAATGATTCTATAATATACAAAATGGGAAAAGTTGTTTGATGTTTTGGTATACTGCAGCCCTTTTTTTCTTTCTCAAAAAAGTTAAAAATAAACAAAAAATGACCTTGAAAATTTTCCTTTTATGTTTGCAATGGAAGATAAAAAAGAGTTATTTTACAAAATAAATAAATAAATAATATGTAAAAAAAAAAGTTTGCATAGGGTGAGATCTGTACCAGAATGTCTAACTCAACCATTCACGTTACACTCCGCTCCCCCATCGAAGTTGACATTGGTATTTATCTCTGATTTTCTTTAGATCATTATATATGAATTCAAGTTCGTCCAATCAACAAAGTAGGGTTGGGATTCTGAAGGAGAGATTTGTTCTGAGGTTGATTTCAAAATTGTGATAAAAAATAATGAAAAATGACTAAACAAAAGGCAACTTTCATAAGCAAAGACCCACAATTTTGTCGGGAGTGAAGACAGTATGCAGTAATAAGTTCTATTTTTTTTAATAAGTTATATTTTTTTAACAATCTGGAAAACGCTTAATGGAAAAAAAACGAGCTCAAGAGCTGTTTGCGCCCAAGGTAAACAAAACTAGGTTCAGTCAAAGCACTGTTCAAAGTCAAAATACATTGAAAGGATAGAGCGTTGCCTTATTCTTGTAATAGTAAATCATCATTCGTTAACTCATTTTTTTATGCTTTTAGCTAAAATTTGTTATTTCAATATGTTACTTCGGTGAATTTCGTTTACTTTGCAGTCAGTTGTGGACCCACAACTTTGTATCTCTGGAACATCTACTTGTTAGGTTAAGGTGCTCATCGAGCCCTTTGGAACAAAAAGCCATCTATTGGGCAAGAGTTTCCTTCGCATGTGTTCTTTTTGCTTGATTTTCCCTAGTTTAGTGCATTCTTGTTTTTTTTTGTTTGTTTGTTTGTTTATGTTTTTTCTTTTCTAGTAATAATGTGATGGAAGAAAATCTCCGTTTGTGCCGAACGAGAGAATAATGCCTTACCTGTGGCAATATTTGAGTTGGCTGCTCAGGGTATAAGGCACTTGAAGTCTGTCTCAAAGTGCTCCTCTCCAATGAAAACAAGCGGTCATGTCTCATTTTTTGTCCAAATTGCTGTGTGCGAGGCCGTTTGTCTATAGTTTTGTGTCTACCGGAACTATTTGTAAAAACACGATCTTGAATTGAAGACCTTTCATGCACACTTTGTTGTCTTTCCAGTTGACCCATTTGATTGTCAGGTTCTAAAAAATTGATTTGATGCACCTGCTCTCGGCCTCTTAAAATGGACTGGTTGTTTTGTGTCATAGGTGTTCTCGGAGTGGGGTGGCAGGGTGCAGTAAGCTCCGTGTGCGACATCTCTGGGGTATACCCATTGGTCGTTCCTACCTGTCCATTTGTTAAGCTATTTTTACTGGGTCCATTGCTACCTTGACTAAAGGCATATATGGCTCCCATGTAAGCCTGTTTTTGATGTTTCTGATTGACCAACATAGGTTGCTTTTCGGTAAACATACGATTGAAATTATTGTCTCTGTTGCTGAGCTCAAGGCGATAGCGTTGTATCTCACGTCTCAGTCGCTCTATTTCCTCACTCATATCTTGCGATTGTGGCGCCCGGTTGTTATGCGTTTCCGTGGTCTTCTTGTTGAACTCTCTCCTGAGAGTCTTCATGTCGGCCTCAAGCTGTTTGTTGCGTGCTAAAAGCTGATCACGCGTTTTGTGACTGTTCTCCATCGCTATATGCAGATGTCTTGCGTCGTCCTCCAGTTTTTCGCGGGTCTTCTGCAGTTCTGATATTATCACCTAGATGAGTTGGTGACAATAGAGGAAAAATGGCACTTTTTTCGTTCAAACGAAATATGGAGACACGAAGCGATCTCTTCTAACAATCTATCCATAGGTAACGCTACTATCGGAAGTAACAAGATAAAAAAAATAGTAATTGTTGCAAAAATTGCATAGTATTTTATCATCGTCATTAGTAATGATACCATTGAAGAAACTTGTGAGAAATTTTGGATGAACCTTTAAAAAAAAAATACTTTTTTTTTTTTAAATCTCGTGCCTGCAGTGCTGATAAAATAGTAGTTTTAGTATAAAAGTTCACCCATCTTCCATAGTCTATCTATGATTCCGACTGCAATCTCCCTATGCACAAAGAAAAAAAATTCATAATTATCACTATTTCACAAAGCGAAGTACTCATTATTTGAGGCATTAAATCAATTTTCCCAATGTCCAGTCCTCTAAAACATTAATGCTTAAACAATATATTCTGGGACAGTAACTATCCTTTGAAGATAAAACACGAATGTTTGTATTCTATCATAGAAAAGCGGGTTGTATTCGAATTTTCAATCATATATGATTACAGTTATGTAAAAATAAAACAAAAAGTACATTTCCATTTAAAGTTACTACTTTGAGCACCAACTTACCTGAGCATCCCGCTGCGAGTCTTTAAGGTCGGCTTCCAATGCAGTGACTTGGGCTCGTAAGCATTCTGCTTCTTTTTCCTTTTTTGTAATTTCATCCGATTTAAACGATAACTGATCGGTGACGCCTTGCCTCAGGTTCTCAATATCTCGTTGGGCATTGATCAACATATCTCTCAAATTTTGACATTCAGCTTTTTCTTCCTGTAGAAGCCTCTCGGCTTCTCGCACCTTATGGCGCCAGTCAGCCTCTTGGGCAGAGAGTTCTGTTGAAAGTCTTTGCTGCGCTCTCTCTGAATCCTTTGTTAACTGTTCCATTAGCCCAGAAACTTGCATCTCTAGATCTTGGATGCGGCCTCGCGCGTCCTGAAGAACTACATCGATTTCGTGCTCGTAAGACTTTTTTAAAGCTTCAATTTCCACTTCTTTCTCATGGTTGCGGGTAAAAAGCATGTGAACGACTTGGGTTAACTCTGCAACCTTTTTGGACATACGAAACTCGAAGCTCTTTTTGCTCCTCTCTTGGTTGTTAGCAGACATGTTTATGGCGCTAGGGATACGGTCGACTGTAACGGAAAAGTTACCAATTACAAAGCTTACATCATAGTGGAGTCTATGGAATTCGGGCCTAGAAGCCGGAGCCAATTTGTCACGTATATATTGTTTCTTTCATTGTTCTACAATCCTCTTCGGCGATCGCTATCATGCTGAAATAGTCTGAAACATAGAGGGAAAATTTTTTTTAATAAATGTATTCTTTAAAAAAAAATAGCTCATCAAATCAACGAGAGCGTTGATAATACTTGTGGCCTAATTTTAAAATAATGCCAGGATTGAGAAAGATGCTGATAAAACTTAACTACTTCGTCACATAAAGGTCTATCGCAGAATATTTTTTTTTAATTTCTACATACATCTAATCAGTTATTTCTCAAATAGATTCTATACTGCAGAAAATAATAAATATTTCCAAGATTCAATAAATGTTTATATAGTAAGCCTTATCTTTGTATCTGCATGACTGTCCACCTCGACCGCTATTCCGCAGCCTAAAAGAAGCATAAAATATAATTACTTTGCCGAAGGGATGAGGAAAGTAAGCATTAACGCTTTAGTCGGCGCAATAAAACGATTGCTTAAATACACAACGGGTACCAACGTTTCCTTTGTTTGATTAAACCTATAACCCACACATGAAAAAACTCAAATTAATTTGAATGATCAAAGTTATGAGAATTTTTTTCAGAATGGCTATCGCTTAGAGATTATCACTTGCTATTGACGGATAAAGGGGAGATATTCATTTTTTTTCTGAATTCGTAATGCAAGGTACGTTAAGTTGACCAAACATGAAATGCAAGACTTGAGTGAAAATGAAAGGGCGGCGGGGTTCCGCTGGCACACTTAACTACACTTCCTGGTAAAGATTTCTAACTTTTCAAAAATTTTGTACATGATGCAAGTGTGATAGGTTTAAAGCAACAACGTTAACAGAGGTGCTTCTTTGAAAAGATTCTTTCACTTTTTGGAGCCTTAAGCTGCTGGATCACTGTAGGCTTACAAAGCAAAGGCATACGATGGCTCTTTAAACACCAGTTTGTGACGTTACAAACGTGACTACCTCTGAAAAAAAAAAAAAAAAGAAATGATTGTAATAGCACAATCATGGTTATAGTAGAAACTGTGATATTTTTTTCTTTTACGTTTAATTGAACAGCGTATGTGTTCTTATTATTGGTTTAAATTTACAGAGCCTCGTGATGTCTTTGGCCTGATGCGGGAGCCTTATGAGTAAACATTTGTAATGATAGAAAGTCGAAATAGATTCTAACTTCAAAAATCGTTCACTCTAGATTGGTTTCTCCTGTAAGCTGTGGAAGCCAGAGCTAACCATTAAGGTAAACAAAACAGTGCGCCCATTATTTCGCCTGGTCCTGTTCATCACACACGGTGATCTTACCCTGGATTGATAAAACTCGCGCCATACCGTCTGTATCGTCTGTAATAAAAATTGATATAATGAAGTTACAGCGTAAGGGTCTTTAATTCTTTCCTTGTTTTAAACTTCTTTGAGATAAGTGTATACGTAAACAAGTTATTAACAAAGCATGATAATTTTATAATGCTTGTGGCTTGTGCTTATAGCCGATCCCCGTGTCCTTGTACTTGTAGTTAAAAGCTAGGATCGTGTTCTTGCTGTGGTAATCGGTGAAGCCTAAGGGTATAGTCTAAAGATTCATGGTGGGCACTACTGTGTAGGGGTCGATTATTGACCCTGGTCTATTATTGATTTCACCCTTGTATATTAATCTTGGCCTTTCAGTGTTATGCTTTGTTATTCTTGTGGGAAGAAAGCTGTGTTACTCAGGTGTAAATGAAGGCGGGAGAAAGAGAGAGAGAGAGAGAGAGAGAGAGAGAGAGAGAGAGAGAGAGAGAGAGAGAGAGAGAGACAGAGAGAGACAGAGACAGAGAGAGAGACAGAGACAGAGAGAGACAGAGACAGAGAGAGAGAGAGACAGAGAGAGACAGAGACAGAGACAGAGAGACAGAGACAGAGACAGACAGACAGACAGACAGACAGACAGAGATACAACGAGAAGAGATTGGGGCGAGGAAAGAAATTGGGACGGAAAGGCAAAGGAGGAAGACAGAGAGACAACGGTGAATAGCAAAAGAAGGAAGAGATAAAAAAAAAAATTAAAGAGAGCGGAAATATACAGATAATGGAGAGATGAACATAATCGACAGCTATATAGAGGGTGGAAGAGAGAGCAAAAAAAGTGTGTGAGAGAGAGAGAGAGAGAGAGAGAGAGAGAGAGAGAGAGAGAGTGGTAGATAAGAGATTAAGACACACACACTTTATATATATATATATAAAGTCAGAAATGCACAGACAGATGGACAGGTAGAAAGGCAAAGAAATTAGTACAGAAAAAAAGGTGAAAACACCGTTTAATACCACAGTAGGGACTTTGCAAATGTTTAAGTATAATTTAGAACTTCTAAGAAGCGATCAAAGTATGAATATGAGTAGATGAAGAATCTGTGTAATATAATTAACAGAATATAATACGCACAACTCAAAGCCACGATGCACGGGGGAAAATTAAGGGGAAAAAATTATTAACCTAAAAAAGGACTTATTTGAAAGGGGAAAACAAGTTATAAAGAAACTAGAATATCTTAAGGGGCAAACACGGGTGTGAAAAAAAATACATCAGAATGATAGAGAATGAGACAAGCGAGAGAGAGAGAGAGAGAGAGAGAGAGAGAGAGAGAGAGAGAGAGAGAGAGAGAGAGAGAGAGAGAGAGGGAGGGAGGTGGAAATAGAGAGACAGGTGTAGACACAGACTTATATAAAATGAAAAAGATAGGGACCGAAAGGGTAAGAGAAAACAGATAGGAAAAGAAATAGATAGACTGGCAGATAAAGAAAAAGATGGCTAGAGAGTTAATTTTCAAACGGTTACAAATTATGCTCTGTGCATGTTTTTTGTTTGTTTTTTTGTTGTTGTTGTTTTTTTGTTTACTATATTTAGAGCAGAGAGTACTACTTTTGACTTAAAACTTAAAAAAATGATGACAAAAAGACACAGAGAGATGGGAGTGAAGGAAACACAGTTGGTGAGAGTAATAACGCATGTTGAAAAAAAAGAGAGAAAGAGGGAGTAAGAGAGAGATAGTTAGAGAGAGATCGAAAATAACAACAACAAAAAAGATTGTGAAATAACCGAACATTCTATCAAAGTAATTATTTTTTAAAGAATTGGTCGCTGCTACCAGGTGGCTCATATTGTGGTTCATAATGAGGGACAATGATTGCTTTCTAACTGCAGCAAAGCAGAGATCTGCGACAGATACATTACAGATCTCATCTTTGTCTAATAAAAATATCGCAACATCGTTTCAAATAGGAAAAGTAAAAAAAAAAAAAATCTAGGATGCTTTGACCAAAGAAAAAAATAGCTTAAGCGGAAAAGAAAATGCATGCATGACAAAGATGTCAAAGAAAAAAACCCACTCATTTTGAATGGAGATACAGAATTAGCATTTCAGATTTAGAGACAACTAATCAAAAATAAACTAGGAAAAAATGACTCTTTCCGAAAAAAATTTTTTTTTTTTTAATTATTACGCTCTGAAACCATAGTGATACCCAAAATAAACACCGGGAGAAAACAGAATATGAACGTGAAAGGTTAAACAAAATCATGCTTAAAAAGGAAAAGAAAATTAAAGTTACCCCAGTAGAGAATTAACTCAACGGTTAAAAGTTGATACAGAAGAGTGAAACGCAGTTAAATGCTGGAGTGACATGCACAACTGATTTCATGCGCCCCCTCCAAAAAAAAGAGAATAAATAAATAAAAACATGCAGATAAATAGCTGAAGTAAGAAAACGTCTGCAGCAGAACAGTTATGAAAACAGATAACAAAGGAGAGGGAGAGGGTGAAAGGGGGGGGGGGGGGGGGGTCTATCTCTAAAACAAAATTTAAAACGTTCCCATTCCAATCTAAGATATTTATGAAGAAAATCTTTAGCAGCTTCAGATAATATTAACTAGAAATTATTACATGAGTTGCCTATTTTAAAAACAGAAACACGAGAACCAACGATACAGTAATATAATTATTAAAATACCATAAGCTTTAGAAATGAGAAAAATATTCATATCACAATAACAAGAATATTGAATATAATAAGAATTATCGCTTTAAACTGCTGTGCTGTACAGAGGAAAAGGCGAAACGTAGAAAAAGATACATGTATAATAGAATTGATGCCTGACACATCTAAATCTAAAGGAGTCTGTATAAGATACATAACGAGAGCAGATTGAAAGAACCGCAATCAAAATCTCTAAAGCCAGTCGCAACTGAATGACTATCCAAAAAAATAAAAAGACATGCACTTTAATTGTAAGAAAACAAATCTGTAGTTTATAAAAAAAAATATCTTTTTTAACAGACCGTATTGACAGATCATAACTGAATCAAGCTCAAACTTTTTCCTAACTCAAATTTTGCGCAATTGTTTCTGTTCTATGTAATTTCTTCATACATATCAATGGATAACTGGTTACCGATTATGAATTCACAAAGTAGATTTTAATTTGAATTCGAAATACATATAGTTTGGATTTTAGAATCAGTGCGTATTGATTCTTTTAAAATAGCTTTGCACACACTAAACATACCTACAGACCGCCATAAAAGCTGTACAGGTATCTACATTTACATTTGCACCCATATAACTAACTAAATAAATTACATCAAGTTGATTTCAGCGACTGAAATGCATTCTTCAACGACAAAATTCGATAAACGAAATCTGATTTAAATAGAAGATGGCCTCCAAGATTATTCAGATCACAAGTACTAGACAAACAAGACTTATCAATTTCTTGCGTACAGTTTAGAAAATAACACTTCAGGCGAATGCCCTTAAAGTTAAGACATTTCATATCGCTTCAAGCTGGGGTGGTTGCTTTTTATCATGACGTCTTCGCAGCAAACAGTCTTACATTACCATAAACTCTATAGATCCAGATTAAAGTCAGGAAATCATTGATATTGAATATGAACAATATCACTGATGAAGTCATGACTCCTGTGACATGGTTACACTAACACTTACAACCGTATCAAACTACATTGTAATCTTACCAGTGATTGATGTGTTGAAATCTAGACCAGAACATTCTTATATGACTGGATGCATTTTGGCCACTGCTGACTGAGTGCTACTTTTATTGGTAGAAACATAGACTTATAAAGCCCACGGATCGCCGGATTCGAGGCTGCCTAGACTTCTCCAAGTTCCAGAAGGCTACTTAGCCAAGTCTATAATCGACAAAGTTCGGACCCAACACAAACGAAGTAGAACCTCTGTTCACTGAGTCTAATTTCACGAGTGACACAATGCCTAACACCGCGATCTCGGCGTCGGTAAGACAGTGGATTAAGCAAAGGCACAATATGAAGTCAATCGGTGGCGACCGGCCCCGGGCTTTTGTTACTGGAACCGTGCAAGAAAAGGCTGGGACTGAATAAACGCCAAAGTTGGAACCGAGTTTAATCTAGATCTACCGTACTCGTGAACAAGCTAAGTCTATTTCGCATATCGGAAAGAATGTTGAGCCCTGCTTTCGATTACAATTATCATAGCAAGTATCCCTTTTAAAGAAAGCAACATGATCGTGTTATTTATAGTACCTGGTTACAAATCTTAAG